>QMIH01001001.1:49272-210953 GCA_003987875.1 Clarias batrachus
CTTAAATACAGAAAGTTTTCTATATATATATATTTTTTCTTAAAAGAAACAGAAAATAAATGTCCATGAGGAAATGAGACAATGGCAAGACGAGTGTGTTACTGACACAGTGTCAGTGAGAGTGTGTGTCAGTGAGATTATGAACCTGATTAAAGTTTTTGAAGTGCAGCTCTTTATACAGCGCGTCTCGCTCCTCCAGCTCCACCCATCCCGTTGCCTTCAACTCCATCAGCGCATGCTCCCTCTCTGCTGCACTCAACCAGTGTGAGTCTGTGGTCTACACACACACACGCACACACACACACACACACACACACAGAGTCTGTTAAAGCCGGAGAGAAAATCGGTTCAACTAAATAATGTAAATATCGGTTTTGTGGCGCCATCTGTTGGCAGATTTAGAAACTACAGGATAAAATTACAGTAAACCCAGAATTACTCCTGAAGAAACTGATTCTACAAATTCAGAAAAAAGAACAGTGTATGTACCCGTAAATATATACTTCCTTTAGATGTATTTTGTATTAAAAATAAATGCAATTAATTTCATTCATCTCAAATATGTAGTTAAAAATTGAGACTTTAAAAAGTTGTTTCAAGCTCACAAAAATCCGGTATCTCAAAATATTAGGATATTTAATTTCAGTTTGCTAAATTATTATTCATACTGCATTAACACTGTGCATCTCTCACTTTAGGTCAGTACACACATATTCATCTTTTGTTCTTGTGCGCTGGTGTCTGTGCTGCTCTGTGATTACACTGCCAAACCGCTAGGTGGCAGTGGTGTTCCTACTCCTCTGTGCTGCTGAGTCTTTGCACTGCGCGATGAGTGTTTTTTGGAGGACTACTAACAAGGACGAATGAAACAGGTCATCGACGGTGACAGAGGTTGAAACTACTGCAGCACAGGAACGAGAGAAGTTAAAGGAGACGATCAGCGCGACGCTCAACTCAGTTAAAATTTACAGAGAAGAAGCTGCAGGAAATCCAATCACAGTCGGGCCTACAGCATGGACTTGATGAAGAAACATAAATCATCCTTAATAAAATTTATTTTTTAAATAAATTATTTTAAAAATTCCACATTACAGTTTTTGAGGTAGACTTCTGACGCCTCCACTGATTATACAGTTGTGCACATGGTTAATTTCTGGGGATGTGCAAAAGTGACGCTCCAAATACAGGATTCCGCAAAGAGTAGTAGACAAACACTAATCTACAGCAAAGTCTGGTCTGAAGGTGCCGCAGACCATGTCCGTATTTGGGTTAGGGTTAAACATGTCCTGTGCACCGTGTACGTACCAGCCCTGCTTGGGGTTCTGCTCCTGCTAGTGACACGCACACACACACACAGTGTAACTGGCTAGATGATAGTATGATCACATGGCGTCATACCATCATCATTTTATAATTGGGGCTCAAGCATTTTCACATCAGCAATGTCATGGCTATTACATCATCATCATTGCTATGATAGTGGTGATGTCATATAGTGCTGATGACATTGTGTATGAAGGGGCCTCTTGTTCAAAGGATTTTTTCCACCACCATTCAGGGCTTTTTGGAGGTCTTAACATGCTCACTTATGCTGAAAAGTATCTAATATAGCCTAATAATAACTTCCTGTGTGACATTACATTGAGTGACATCATATTGTGAAGCTTTTTTTCCTCAGCATCTGATGCTTTTTAAAGGTCTTCACATAAAATCCCCCTATTCTAAATTTATGTCATAATGGTATTGGTATTACAAACATTAGAGGGTTTTTTTTTTTCGAAATTTTTTAAATGTATAAACAAAACTTCTTTTTTGGTTAGAAGTAGTAAGTACCATTTTTGGGAATAAGCGATGATGAGGTGAGCTGTCAAGACTGTGTTGGCTCTGTTGAGTGATGCATATAACCACTCCCACCTCGAGGGAAACTGCAGTGAGTGAGTAAAAAAAAGAAGAAGAAAAAAAAAAACACTGGATGCTGTGATCTAATGTGGCGCATAACTGCTTATCCTTTCCACTCCAAATTTTAAATGAATTTATGGTTTTCATAATATACGCACCATTTTCAGAGTGTGGAGTAAGCCATGGTGAGTCGCATGCAAGAAGACACAGAAACAATATTAATGCAAGTGTGTGTGTGTGTATGTGTGTGTGTTGAGTTTTGTGACAGATTTGTAGGTGCATTAATATTGTTTCTTTGTCTTCATGTGTTAAACCACATAAATACGGCTACCTTGAGGGGGAAAAGAGCTGAATGAGTAAAATAAACCTGCAAGATGCCCTGACGTCCCTTCCACTCAACATTATGCTTTTATTTTTGGTGCAGGTTTAACTTCAGGCAAAGTCTGGAGAGGCAGTTTTGCTTGATCCTGTCACAAAATCGGCCAGCCAGACATACAGATATACAGACATAAACAAACAGACAGATTTTTTCTGAGACTGGGTTCTCCAAAGTATAACATGTATAGATACATGCATAGACACATGATATCATTGAAAGAGAGTGTTCTGACAAATTTACTGACCAAACCTTTCTTTTACCTATATAGATTATTTGATGCCTTCTGAATCTTGACCTTTCTGCTCTCTGGGTTTTTACATTTGATGGTTTGGATGTATATATGTCTGATTTAAGTAATGTTGTATTTCTCAGTTAAAATTCTATATAATGTCTGACCTTCACAAAACGTCATGTCATCATATAATCGTACAGCCAATCATAATGTGTTTTGATGAAGTGAATAATAATCACTTGCAGAAGCAGGACCTCAGCGGATCCGGTATGTATACCGGTCAGCTGTGAAGAATACCGGTCTTCAGGGCTTAAACCTGGTGAGAGCAGAGGTGGTGTGGAGTGAAACATTAATGTGACCGGATGAATACTTTTTACTCTGTAATCTGTTTAAAACCCGATTGAGACAAACAGTTCCACCAATGGGTGACAGTTATTACCCCAATGATAAATATTAAATATCAAAATCTCTTTAAGAAATGGTTTCTGTTTGTCACTTGGCTAAAGCAAGAGCAAAACATTTTCCTGAAATTTCTCGGGGCTGCAGAAACACCATGGAACGCCCTGACCTTAGAACACACTTTCTAACTCCCTGACGTCAGGCTGTGTGTGGGGCATTTGGTTTGGTTAATCCATTCACACAGCTGGTGTTTAACACAGCTACTCAGAACACAGTCCCACACCAAGCGATAACATATTCATATTAAAAAATAAGTCACGTAAACATAAATAATCCACTGCCTTCAGTTCCACAGTAGGTGCATTCCAATCGGCTTGAAGTTCCCTGAGAAGTTCAGAGGACAGGGTGTTCAGCCATGTTAAATGTGATGTCAAACCACAGGGGGAGAAACTGCTCAGGTCAAAGGGAACTGTGAACGGTGTAGAGAACAACGCTTCTTCACCACACCGGAAGTAAAGAATCAGTCATTGCGTCTTGCTGGAGTGTTAAAAAAAAGGTTGATTTTTGAGATTGATTTATATATTATCGTTATTATCAAGGACAAATTCATATTAATAGGACACAACAATTAAAATCTTCATTTAATCAAGAAATCCTTAGTATTATATGGGCTAGTAATCTGTAAAATAAATAAATATTTAAATTCATTTACAAGTTATGCATATTTAAATAAGATATGTTTTATAATGGTATCAGTGATATCTGTTGAATTTTGAGATTAACTAATTTTTTCAAGGTTGATTTTTGATGATATAAGGGCGTTTTCCATTTAAATTTCAAATTAGCATATCTTCCCTACCCATGGCTCGATCGTGATGAAACAAAGTCTATTTGTTACCTCAAGCTCGACCAAATACAACTGTGAAATCCCTTCAGTAGTTTTCATGTGATGCATGCACAAACAAACAGATAAACAGACAGAAATCAATTTCCAAAAAACATCTTGATGTGTTCTATTACTCATCTAACATCCCAAATTATTTTTTCGCAGTTATCTTCAATTTACAGACCCAGCAACTTTACAATTTTATTATATGTATAGATGTAATCTGCGCAGTGCGAAATTTCCATAGCAGAAGCAACTGGCATCCGAGTTGATTATGTTACCATGGTAACGCAAGGAGGAATTGATGTTTGCGAATGGTTGAATTTGGGACAAGGCAGGGGCAGATCTACTGGAGCAACACGTGTAGGCAATTGCCACCCTAAGAAAAAGACTTGCCACCCGAGCACTAGTGTCCGAGTGTTCTAAAAATAATAGAGTTTCCTCGACCGATTTACAACAGCAACTCTGTATTTTGATGACATAGTGTAACGAGCGTCCCAATCATCTATCAGCATCGCTGATAAAAATAAATTGTTCAATAAAACCACCCTATGGGGTTTGTTAACCAGTATTTCCTTTGTTACACTTTATTCCCCGCTACAATACCCATAAATAAGATAACAAAATCTCGCCGATCTATTAAAGCATAGTTGGAACAAACGACACTTATGAACTGCTTTGTTTAAGTGAATCAAAAAATTTAGTGCAACCAGCGAGATCATCACACACAGATGACTCAATCCGACTCTTTTAACAAACCGAAGCAGTTTATTTTGATATCTAATGACTAACAGCCATACTGTAAACTATTTTCAAAAACTGTTGTTCAGTAGTCAGTCACACATCAGCCTTTATTTAATTTTCATAGGACAATGTGAAAATGTGCATACACATGTATACACCGAATAAGAAAAGCGTTCCTTGAATCCACAAAAACCATGCAAGGATTGCTTGCTTCAGTGTTGCCACCCCTTATAATTTTAATGCCACCCCCTTGACATCCCATGAATTTTTCTATATCCGCCCCTGGGACAAGGGACTTTCCCTTAACAGACATTCTCTGTACACGCAGCAATGAGTAGGGAGCGTCCTGTTAAGTACACTGTGGAATTGAACGCAGCTAGTGTACTGTAAAGTGTTCTAGTCCCGCTACCATCCGGGACACCCTCCAACGTCACCAACACTGACGTCACTTCCTCAGAGAGTTACCGTGGTAACGAGACCAACTCAGGAAACTGCTGCTAATTCTGTGAGAACTTCACACTCCGGAAATAAATTATTAATTATATGTTAAGACAAAAACTGATTTATTACAAAACCGATATGACTGAGATGTACATGACTGATGGATAAATCTGATTTTATTAATTTACAGGATAGACGCGGTCATCCCTAAAAGGATTATTTTAAGGTAGATTAATATCCGATAGATTATTATTTACTGATATTAATATTATGCTGTCTTTATGATATACGGTGAATGAAATGAACGAGTCTCAGCTCAACGTCACATTGCCCAAGGGCTGATGGGTAATTTTGCCTGTCTACCTCCGGGGAAGCAGCTCTATTGCAGATGGCGGAAGCCCAGGACCGTAGACGTCTACGCCATCTGCAAAAGAGCTGCTGCTTATGATCAGCGTCCTGTGCGCTCGCGCGTGCGTGACGCAAACGCACTCAAATTTACAAAATAGTCACGTGATCGTGTTCAACGTCATTCTTCACGTGCTTACAGACCGAACCGAGCACTAAACGTATTTCGAAGCACGGCGTGAATTCGCATACACTCACACAAAACACATCCGTGTTAGCGTAAACGATGACGTCACCGCCGAGGAAACACGGCTCTAAGTCCCAGCTCACTGTACAGCGGCACTCTAACCCCGAACTTTAAACCCGAACTCTCACACAGAGAGAACAGGAGAGTCTTACCATCCCCGCCGCGGACTGGAGCAGTCTGTGTCCGGATAAAACACTCCGACTCTTGGAGCAGAACCTCATAAACATTAACCTGCTCATAGCGCGCGCACACACACACACACACACACACACACACACACACAGGCTGTCTGCAGGTACGCCTGCACAAAATTATAAACACAGAATTATTAGATCTGCACGTTATCTCTCTTTCACGTTAGACTGTAACTTACAGTGACGCCATAAAACACTGCACAGTACCCGGATACACACGATGTGGGCGTGGCTTCCACAGCTGTCAATCATGACAGTTTCTATGGGTGAACTAACGCTGCCCTCTCTCCTGTCCAATCACAACTACAGTCTAATGTCCAGGTATTCTGCCCTGGTCCTGTGTGTTAATGTAGACAGCAGTTCACAGAACTTCACCTGCAACATGATGCGAGTGCACTCACTCGCTCAACGTCTACACTGCTTTATCCTGTATCCAAGGTCGCAGGTATACATCCTATCCCAGGAGGCTTAGGGCACATCCTGGACAGGGTGTCAATCCTTCACACACACATACACTCACTCACACTAGGGGCAATTTGGGAACACCAATTATCCTAATCTGCAGGTCTTCGGACTGTGCACGGGAAGAACATGCAAACTCCATGCAGACAAAGACGAGAATCAAATCTGGCTGGGAATCGAACCCGGACCCTGGAGGTGCAAGGTGACCGTGCTAACCGCTACACCACAGTGCCGCCTTGTGAGTAAACACTGACTAAAAAAACAGAAGTAGCAGGATGGATTTATAATTTTTATTGTTTATTGACACAAATTCACAGACTTAGAAACAGTTTGAACACAAAGCACCATTAATAATGATGATGGTGATGCTGGATCAGTCCTGGTGCTCGTGTTCGTGGCCGGGGATCAGCAGCCGGACACTGTCGGTGCGCAGCACAGCATACACACTGAACACAGACAAAAACATCACACTGAAAACAAAAAGCCAGTCGATGCTCCTCACTGGGACGCTGAGTAAAGGACCACTACGATCATCATCCGTCACCACCTGACCCCCGACTGCCTCGAACCCTGAAACACACACACACAAACACACACACACGAGATTGAGAATTAAGTAATGAATCATGATTCTACTGTGTTGATTCGATGAGAGATCCACGCTGCTCAGTAACAGTGTAGATTTGTGTTTAATTTAATTTGTTTAAGTTAAATGTTAAACTCTTGTATTTAAAGTTAGTCTGTAGTGTTTAAACACTGTGTTTGGTTTTAAAGTGAGAAAACTAATATTAGAAGGATCAGGAGACATTTGGATGAAGTGAAGATGTAAAACCTCAGAGTTATAACTCAAGTTTTTTCTGAAGACTCAAGCTCTTAAAATTGTAATAAAATCAGGGAAAATGTAATACCGAATCAGGATGTTTACGTACAAAATCACAATGTTAATCAGTATAATGAATCATAAATAATATAATGAATCAATGACACTGCGGTATGATGATGTCATATCCACTAATCACTGGTGAGACCCAGCGCTGATATACACTCGCGCACGGGGTAGGTGATAGACAAGGCACACTTCTGAGGGGACCTGCTTGAGAATTTGTTAAATATATTTGTGTGTGCGTGTGTGTGTGTGTGTGAGAGACAGAGACCTGACACTGACCTGTTTGATTAGCGATGAAGGCTGATAGCGTCTCGAGCGTTCTCTCTGTGTGGTTAAAGCGTGCCATCGGTTTCGCTCCCTGAAACAGCAGAATGTTGGGGACAGCAACCGTCCCAAAGCGCGTAGACAAACTGCACACACATACGTACAGGAAAGTCTAAATTATAGACTTACAAAGATATATTCACATTAATATAATATAAACACAGGAGCACAAATGAAAAAGAGAGAGAGAGACACACACACACACCTGCTGTGTTGTGAGGCATCAAGAGCGAGGAAATGCATGATGGGAAAAACTCTTGGCAGCGCGTTAAAGTGAGGAGCGAGATGGGCGGAGAACTGACACCAGGAAGTGTAGAAGAGAACCAATGAGCACTCAGAGCTGTTCACGTTCAGGAAGTCCATCAGGTCCTACAGGAAACACAAACACACTCACTCTAATGTACCATAATTAAAGCAGACACCATGTGCAGTGTTACACAAGTGTTTAGTAGCGTGGCCAGCCCCAATCTGTTACACAAAAACTTAATGAAATACACTCACTGGTCACTTTATTAGTAACACTTGTACGCATCCTTCTTCATGAAATGATCTAATCAGTCGAATCACGCTGCAGCAGTGCATCCATAAAGTCACACAGACACAGGTAGATGTCTTTAGAAAAAAAACTGGGACACAGCGCCACCCTCAGGAAGAAGAGGAACATGAGGGACACCGCGTTAGCAGTAACGTCAATACCACAAACAACTTGATTTAAAGATTAAATCAAAGTTGCGAGAGTTGCGAAACAAGACTCTACAAAATCCAACGCCGACTGTGTTTCTCACATGGTTCAAGAACTTCAGTGGGTTGAAATGGATCTAAACACCCATTTCATCAGAAGAACTGACTCTGAAGTTCTGAACAACAGGATCCAGTGTCTATTCCTCAGTACCAGAACACCATCGAACTGATCTGAGAGATTGTAAAAGATACAGTGAACAGACTCAGCATCGTTTCGGAGGAGGATCGCAACATCATTACTCAGAACAACGCTTAATAAAAGGTTTCTTGCCCAGAACAGATCAAAAAGATCTGATATCTTTTATAAGATTTTTGACCATGATATTTTAAAATTCTCTGACAGGACAAACAGAGAATAAACACGCCTTCAGTATTGGTTTACAGTGTATAAATAAATAAATATCAGGAATGAGTTAGAAGGAATGTACAAACCTTTGAGCAGTAGTGTATATATATTTTTTTGTATGTAGTAGGCCAATTTTGTGCTGGCTCCCAGCACAGGTACAATTCACACCTGGGGATACACTGCACACCTGCACCAGGAGAGACTGAGGACAGACGAACGACTGAACAAATTAATTTGTTTAACGGAATCAAATGAAAAGGAGAGACATGAACCATTACGTCATCTAAACACACTTCACAACCGGTCACACCACTGAGACGTCACACAACCCCAGGCCATGACGAAATACCTCAGGGGTAACGCATGGTGAGATGTTTACTGATCCCCTGATGAGGAGAAAAACACTGAAGTCCCCACCAGGTATTCACAATCATCTGATCTAAATAATGGGCCAGAACCACGCTCGATAACACACAGCGCTCGATAACACACAGCGCTCGATAACCAATCCGCAGAGTTCTACACCTGCTGAGCCGAAACAGTGGAACTGATGAGAGGTGAGATGTCTTCAGAAACTTTAAGCACTGAACAGGATCCCCGGTGTTTCTCCTCATTCTGCTGTTTAATGTGATTTGATATATTTTTGTTTTTGCGAATAACATTCAGTTCGTCTTCATTTCTGATGCAAAGGTGGTAAAAATACACTCGGGTCCTCCTGACGTCACTGCAGATCACTAGCTCTGGGTTTATAATACACTGCTCCCAGTCTCTGCCTCATGTCACTGCTGCCTCAGTGCAGAACCTGATATTTTACTGAAATGTCAAAACTAAAAATCAATCAGAACCATGACATGGGTTTCTACTGAGAATGTTTACCTTCTCACAGTGAAACAGTTTAGTGATTCTCTCTCTCAGATGTAGCGTACCTGTGATGAGTTAAGAACCTGCACTGTGAAGGTGTCGAGTCCAGCAGTGCTCCTTTTATCACAGCTCACTTTATAAGTCTTGGCAGTTTCTGTGGAGTTCTGCTCGTCACCTCCTGCTGGACGTTCCTGCTTTATCTGAACTGCGTCCTCCTCCATGACTGCGTCCTCCTCCATGACTGCCCCCTCCTCCATGACTGCGCCCTCCTCCGTCACTTCCTGCTCACATGGTGTAGAAATCAGGCTTTTAGGAATAAGAGCTTCGATCCTGGCCGTGTTCCCAGACACCTCCGTCCCCAACACAGCGTCTGCCATTTCTGCCGTCTTAAACTGTCTTTGAGACAGACACTTTGCGTCCTCTGCAGACTTTCCATCGCAGGAGGAGTCTGACCCATCAGGGATTTCAAACCCAGCAGTCACGCCTTCATCTGTCAACAGAAATCAGATACAGAATGTGGTTGTAGCGAATATTTTATTTTTTGTGTTTCACAATTCTTTTTTGTGTATGAGAACAGTGTTTTCTTTGCCATCAGCAAACACATTCCTAATCTATGTTCAGGTCGTGAAAACGTTGGAGGCTCCTAAGTAAGAACAATTCCCAAGAGCTCCTATTCTTCTCCACGTTATCTTTCAGAAACCTCCCAGGCCAGATGTAACCACTCCTGTACCCTCCTTTTGGTGCTTGCGTGTGTGTGTGTGTGTATATACTTCTGTCTTCCACAATAAATGTTGAATGTCTCACTGAGCACTGACTTGTGTGTTTCATTGAGGGGTTCCCTGGGTCCAGGCGGGTCAGCAAAATACGAGCGGAGCACTGAGTAGACCAAAGGGGGGGGGGGGGGTGTACCAAATAAACAAGAAATCCTTACAGTGGTAACCGTTTTAAACATCTTCCTAAATTTAAAACTGAAAAGAAAGAAAATCACACGGATTTCATTCCAGCTTCACCAGACACCACACACACACACCTACCAAGTGATCACTTGGTCTGCTAATGGGAAAAACATTACTAATTCTTTTTAGAATACATTTACATCAGTGTGTGTGTGTGTGTGTGTGTGTGTGTGTGTGTGTGTGCACTGAACTGGGATCATGCTGTGTGTTTTAGTCTCGTCTGCGCTCACATTGCGCACTGCGTGTTCTGTTGCTCACATTTCTCTGTCAGGGCAGTTTATCACACAGTTTAAACTTTGAAAAGCTTTGTGAGAATTTAGCAAGAACTACCATTAATTTTTTTTCCTTTTTACAGGCTACAATCACACACACACTAAAGGTGGGTTCAATTATTCATAAATACAGAAATAATTCAAACTTCTTTTCTGTAACTGTTCATAGAGAATTAAAATAACATTATTAGAATTATTATTATTAATATTCCTGTTATTAGGAAGTGTAGTGTTTAATGAGGAACATCAACAGCTGTGTTTATCGACTAAGAATGCGTGTGTAGTGTTTATAGTGTGTTTATAGTAGGGGTGCTCCGATTGATCGGTCGCCGATCATAATCTGCCGATAATTGCTTTGGGAAGTTTGATCAGGAGTCTCTATAATGGCCGATATAGAGAAGCCGATCAGATGACGTAAAACTCGCGGGACATTTTTTGGCGCGCTGCTAAAATGGCTTCACCGGTCTGGCAATTCTACGTGTTGTGTAAAAGAAAGGCAATACATTAGCAATCTGCAACCTGTGCAACAAGCCAATTCCACGAGGCGGGAAGCACCCAAAGCATTTAACACCACAAGCCTCATCAGACATTTGAAGATTGTCACGTAAAGGAACACGAGCAGTTTTCAAAGTTGGCTCGCGCTAAGAGAGCGGGAGAGCTCAGTAACTCACGCGCCGCCGCTCATTCAGCTGTCGGTAATTCCCCTATCTCATCTACGCGATTTCGCTCGGTGGCCGTAACCCTGTGTTCACACCGCTTCGCCGCTCTGACGTAGACCGAATGCCTTTCTTGTATTTAAAGGCGCCGCAAAGCAATCAAGCTTGATCTTATGGAGACTGACCAAAATGTGGAAGAAAACAAGAAATTGATTGATAGAAAGAACTGTACTGTAGAAATAAACAAAGTATAAGGCATTTGTATGGTGTGGCTTCTGTTTATTGTGAATTGCTAGTCTAATTTAAAAAAATATATTATATTTCATATTATATTTAAACACCAACAATTTCAAACACCTTTGTCCACGCATCATTTTTTTTATTAATGTCCCTGTACACAAACAGGGACATGTCATAAATAACCGGGAAACACGCTACCGCAATAATTCACTTCTCCATTTTGTTTGGGAACTAATGTCGCCGAACAAAAGTTTACAGGACTGCGTCCCGCGGAATCCGCTCAAGCCGAGGGCCTCCCTTTTAATTGGTTGCCGCTTAACCGCGTTATAGCTCATTACCATAAAGTTGAGCTGATTTCAACTCACTTCGCCGACGGCTCCCATTGAAAATGAATGACTTCCGGGGTCTTTGACGCTCTCGCCGCGACACAGGGTAAGTACGGTTCATCATGATTCACCACAAGTTTTGGCGCTGTGATTACGTTTCCATCTTTCCGTGCGAAAAATTAAACATTACGTTAAAAATGAAACATGTTTAATTAAACATGTTTAATTTTTAAACAGGTTTTAAGCATGAAAAGCATGTTTATTTTTTTGGCGAGACCTTGCAGAACTTCCAGCGACTCACGTCCTACTAGTCTGTTATTTTATTTAATTTTATACAACCTACAGGAAAATTGTATTTGTCAAGCTCTAAGCTGTTCCCAATTACTAACCAAGCACAGGCTGCTATGTTTTAAGATGACGTGTTGCACATGTTGCTTACCAATAAATACAGTTGTCAATGCATGATATTCCTCTTCTTTTTCAATACTTAATTTCAATAAATTAATTTCAATAAAAAAACTAAATTTCAATACTTATCTAACAATGTAAATGAATAAATAGTGCTACATAGGGCCTTGTGTAGACCCTGTAATCGGTGATCTCCTATCGTCCGATACAGCTTCTATTGATCGGAGATCGGCCCCAAAAATCCTGATCGGAGCACCTCTAGTTTAGTGTGTACACCTGAATGTTTTTGAAAATAAACCCTTTGACCGCTCTGATCACCTGATGTGTGTATAGATACAGGAGGTAAAACCTAACGCTCTCTCTCTCGCACGCTCTCTCTCACACACACAGAGTTCATCACATCGGAGTGTTTAAATGTTTGTTTACTGGATAACTTTAGCTTAGCTTAGCTTACCTGACGGAGTTGTGAATGAAATGTAAATCATGGAAAAAATAAAAACCAATAAAATTCCTCTGTTTGGTTCTGTGATAAATTGCATGTTTATCTGTACAGTTATCTCATCGTCAACACAAAAAGAAAAGTAAAGCTGACTGTTTATACACCGCCATGTTTAACCTGCTAATGCTAATGCCTCTCTGCGGTACACTACATGACCGGATCTTTGAGTCGACTCTTTTAGGTGAACGTTGGGAGTGACCCCCCCATCACGAGTCATATGGATCATATTCTTATCCGAGAGCTGAGTCAAATGATCTGAATCACTGCGGGAAAAAAAACGAATTCCTATATTAAGCCACCGTACTGCTTCCGGAAGTGCGTAACAGTCGGCTGAACATTTTAAGATAAAAGTCTACAACGCTCTAAGCAAGTAACTGGCGTTTTAGACAGAACTAGTAAATATACGTATGATGTAAATAAATACATAAGCAAAAGCAGCAATAAATAGATTTCTAACCAAATCAAGGGGTTTTCTGTAAAAAATGAAATCGATATGCAATGGACAGCTCAAAGGCTTTCTAGTAATAATAAAGCCAGGAGAACTGCCCGCAAAGCCATGTTGAAGTCCGCCATTTTTGTTCTTTTTTGTAGGCATTGTTTTTTGCTGCTAAGATTAGTAACCGTAAGGCTAACATTGCGGCTAACATAGTTCTACCCCATAGCATTGGGAAAGTCGAGACGTACATGGACGTATAAGTGTCAAGACGATGTGACTCTCTAACCCATGGGGAAACATGTGTAATTAGCAGCAAGGTGAAAGTGCTGCAGTACTCATGGTGAGATGAAGCCTCATTTAGTCATGTTGGGTTGTTCTGGAATGATTCGTTCATTTTGAACGAATCTTAAGTGGGATCAGGAAGAATGAGTCGTCTCTGGGTTAGGGTTCGTTCAGTAGCCCATGTGGAATATAATAGGTTCTGTACAGGAATTAGTTCATTTCGAGGCTTCAGGAATCCCCGAGTCATTCGTTCATCGCGTGACAGCCCCACACTTAACCAATGCAAAGTTATTCTCTCGAGTCATTCAAGACATTACCCAGGTAAATAACGAATTAATCTGCACTTTTTCTTATACAGTAATATTTGTCTGGTTTGTTGCAGGATAAACGATTGCGTAAATAGTAGATGTTGGGAAAGTAACACAAAACATTTTAATTACATTTAAAACCTGATCAAATGACTAAAAAAAAGATTCATTCATGTTGCTGATTGAGACTCAAAGATCTGAGTCAGTAAAATGATTCATCCTTCCCTTACCTATCAGTCAGATGTTGAGGCTTCCCAGGAAATAGTTTCACCAAAAGGTTCATGAAGCTTTATTTAAGAGCTCATTGTACTGACATCTAGTGGACAGATTATGCATAACAAATTGGCCTGAAAAGTGTAAGCAGGACCACTACAGTAATGCGGTTATGGAGTGCAAGTAATATTGCTTTGACCATTGACAATTGTCAGTTTTATGACTATAGTTTGCAAAAACTGTGGTGAGGTACAATTGTGTACCTCTTGGAATGCTTCCTAACCTTAAGCTTGCTGCACCTCCACAATGGCATCTGTCCCGGGATCTTTTCCTTTCACCCTCTATACATCCGACTTTAGATATAACTCCGAGTCATGCCATCTGCAGAAGTTCTCTGACGACTCTGTGATTGTTGGATGTGTAAAGGATGGTGACATCTCTGTGTACCTGTCTGGTGGATGACTTTGTTTTCTGTTGTGAGCGTATAATCACCTACAACTCAACATCAGGAAAACAAAGGAGATGGTGTTAGACTTCAGAAGAAGGAAGACTCCTGTGACTCCTCTATCTGTCCAGGGGGAGATAGTGGACATGATCTCAGAATACAAATATCTGGGAGTTCATCTTGATAAACTTGAATAGTCACTCAACACAACGACACGCTACAAGACAGAACCGAGCCAGTTGTATTTTTTGCGAATGCTTCGGTCTTTTAATGTCTGCAACACCGTTCTACGGATGTTTTATGAAACGCTGTGGCCTGTTGGGGCTGTAACATGAAGGTGTCCGATAGGGGTGATGCTGTAACCTCTCGCAGCCCGAAGTCTAGAGAGAGCTTATTGGCTGAGCTCTCTCGGAGGGGAGGGATGAGAGGTACTTGGTGTTCCCACATTAATCACGGCTCTACAGCCAATCAGGGGCGTCTGTGAGCTCACGCAAGCAGAAGGAGCGGATAGCGCTGTCCTCCGAGTATGTTACGCCGCCCCCGGCGATGCGTGAGCGAACAGTTCGAAAAGATGCGGTCGCTACGTGCTTCGGAGGAAACGTGTGATATTCTTCAGCCGTCTTGACTGAGTGGTAGTAGTAGTAGTAGCCTTAATGTAGGAGCCGGAGGCAATTAACAGGGCCGGATCTTTGCTAGACATGGAGCTTGACTTTTTGTAGATGTAGTAGCAAAGAAGAGGACCACAGGAGATCTTTTCTCCCAATGGCCATAAAATTATACAACTCTTCTCTGCAACTCGCACACGATGTAGATATTTAGATGTTAGTAACAATAACACAATAAGACATTACATACATGTATTAATAATGTAATGATTATAATATTACATATCAATACAATATGTAATACAATAATACATATAATAATACAAAATTACATATATATATTAGATGATTGTATTAATTGTGCAATATTTACCAGCACTCTTGGGTCCTATTTAATGTGAAATAAGGTATTCAATATCAATCTTTGATATTCTGGAAAAGGTATTAGCGCAGCAGGTACAGTATGTATATATCTACATGGAAATAGCATAAACAAACCCTATCAGTCAGGATTTACTCAAACAAACGTGGCTGCTAAAGAATCTCTGTGAAGTAATGCCGAAGTACAGTATTTGCTCGAAATGTAGACAGACTAAAATCTCCAAAAATAATCGGACACTACACTTCGATATTTACAGAAGTATCCATAAGTATTTATGCGCGCACGTACAGTACAGCAGTACTAAGCTAGGCCGTGCACAGTTAAACAAACTTCGGCTCAATACCAAGTTAATATGAAATACTAACATTGTTAAAGAGAGTCTCATATTATGACGGCATCTCGTGGTAATTGTCTGTGGATCTTGTGGTGACATTTTAAATGCATATAATAAGATGTACCTGTCACGCTGCCAGTCCCCACACACAGTTCTAAGACCCTTTCCACACTTTTACAGCGTTTCCCACGCTGTCAGATTTCCCACCCCATGGTCATGTTTTTCCTAGACAGTCATGTGTTTTTTCCCACGCCCCGTTTCCGCACTGGTCTCGCATCTCGCGCTGACTATGCGCACTGTTTCATGGCCTGTATTATTGCATGCATTCTAGCGCAATTCTCTTGCGTTTTTTTGATTCATGATTTCAACTTGTCAAGTTTGTTTTGCTCCTCATTTTCTTGCTCTCATTTCACAATTCAGATCTGTCGCCTTGCTCCTTGATTTCTTTGGTTTTTATCTTATGCTTTCCCCTGTGACAAGGTTTTAAAAAATTTTTTTTTTACATTTTTGGACCTGTTGCTTCTCTCTTTGATTCCCCATTATCAGTCTCCCTTTTTGACTACGTTTTCTGTTTTATGACTTGTCTCCATCACTCCGCTGCTGATTTCCCGGTTTTTAATTTCTTTTTCCGTTTTTCTCCACTACGCTCTCGAATAAACGCCTCGCCTCCACTCTCTCGCCGTTTGGGTGCCTTGGCACATTCTCTCTCCTTCACATTCTTGTGTCACAGAAGAGCGATATTCAAATTCCCTAAAAGATACATGTACCATCTAGAACTCAAATTAAGCTTAGAATGCCACCTTTTACATCTTGGTATAACACGAGGGATGTGTTATAGACATTCGGTTCCTCCAAAATCGGCCTGAATGTGCAGTGCACATTTGAGCTCTGAACCAGATCCATGGGTCTAGAAGCAGATGAATAACGCATGAATTCACAAGGATCCCGTTCAAATTCTTTAAACGATACATGAACCATTTACAGCTTAAATGAAAGCTTAGAATGTTACCTTCAGATCATTTTATAGCACAAGTTTGTCAGACATTCTGTTCCTCCAAATTAGACCTGATTTTCTAGTGTACGTTTAACCTCAGGTTCGTGGGCCTAGGTGAAGCTGAAAAACGCATGTATTCATAAGCGTCCCAATCAAATTCTTTAAAAGATGTATGAATCATTTAGAACTCAAATGAAAGCTTAGAATAAAACCCTTAAATACAGTATTGGTGTAACATGAGGGATTCAGACATCCTGTTCCTCCGAAATAGGCCTAAACATTCAGTGCACGTTTGAGCTCTGAAACACTTTGCATCGGCCTAGAAGGCCATGAAAAACATGTGTTCATAAGCATCCCGATTGAAGTCTTTAATTAATATATGAATCCTTAAGAACTCAAATGAAAGGTTCGAATGCCGCCTTTAAATCAAAGTATAACACGAGGGATTCAGACATTCTGTTCCTCCGAAATAGACCCAAACGTCCAGTGCGTCTTTCACTTCTGAGCCAGATCCAAGGGCCTGGAAACAGATGAAAAACACATGTATTCATAAGCGTCCCGATCGAATTCCTTAAAAGATATATGAATAAGTAAGAACTCAATTGAAAGCTTAGAATGCCACCTTTACATCAAAGTGTAACACGAGGGATTCAGACATTCTGTTCCTCCGAAATAGGCCTGAACGTCCAGTGCACTTTCAACCCTTGACCCAGTTTTATAGGCTTTAAATAAGGCTGTATGTAAAATGTACTGTTGTACATAATCACACTGTAGTAGGATTATGACTTGATAGATTCTGCTCTTTCCACGTAGTCTGCTTTACAATGATATACAGCATGTAGGTGCAATCGCTGAAGGTACACTCTCGCAGATACACTTTGGTCTCACTGTCTTTAATTTAAACATTCATGAAATTATTACATAGCAAACATTTAAGAGCATCGAGAACATTTTTTAAAAGCATATTCATCCTCAATGATGTGAAATTAAGATGTCCTCAAACGTTTATTGTATGTCAACATGTGCAAGATCAAACATTTAAGGACATTTTCCCAAATTAGATTGCTTAAGAAAGGCTTGTGAAATCTCCAGTTAATTTTCAAAGATTCAGGGATGCTGGTTATGAGCATAATCATTTCCTTGAACAGTGCGGCTGCATGTGCATATTAATCGTGCTGCTGGTGATGTCACGATCTAATTGCTACACAAGGTCTGCCCACTAGATGGCTGAAGCACTCGGCTGAAGCTTCAAAAATGAACATTTGGGTGGAACTCAAATTAAGCTTAGAATGCCACCTTTACATCTTGCTATAACACGTGGGATTCAGACATTCTGTCATTTTACTGTGACCTTAAACCATATAATAAACCAATTGTAAAGATTTCATTACTGTACTTCACCATAACTATTTGCAATTAGATGTTGGTGAGGTGACTTAAAGAGAGACTTGACTGATGGAATAAATGTTGCATTTCTTGTTACGTTTACAGCATTACTGCCCAGTGCACTTTTGTAAGGCTAAACATATTAACAGACTAGACAAGCACCTGCAAAAGAGCCACGAACTTGCGGTATGTTTTAATTTTTTTGTTTTGTTTGAGGATTTAACTTCTATCAAATAATACCAGGGTGCACATCTTTAGTGAATACAGTGCTAAAACCCTCACTTCTTACAGTAAAGGGATATGCATGTTGAACCTTGGATTTTAGATGTTCTACATCTTGGTTTTGATCTGATTTTCTATTGACTGGTGCTTTCTTTTTCCATGGTCTCTGATGCAGCTGGTCTTTTGTAGTCGGTGAAGGGTCCGAAATGCTGTTTGCTCAGTTTGTAGGCAAATTTAAAGACGAGCTGAAATGATAAAATTGCAATGTTGCCTCTATTTGCAGAAACCTATGATTACACTTTACATGCAGAAGGCCAAGGATAGATGCATTGCAAGAGAACTGGCACCCCTGAGGGCATCAAACCCCACACCACCAATGGTCTCGCATCTTAATGAGGTGAATGATGTAGCAGTTGAACATATTCATCAGTCAAGTCTCTGAAGTCACTTCACTAACGTCTGGTAACTGCAAACAGAATAATGGTAAAATAATGAGGACTTTACAAGTAAAGTTGAATTTGCTTCTTTATATGGTTTAAGGTCACAGCATAAGACATCAGGTTTTGTAAATAATTTGAAATTTGTCATGTGTAACCAATCATCTCAAAACAAAGGATCCATCGGTGAAGCAGGACAAGCAGATGTTTTGGAGACGGAGTGATGAAACTTTATTGGAGTGAATGTGAAAAAAGAGAATCAAAGATGTAGCAGCTAATTAATTTTGGTGTTTTGCTTTTTGTTGAGTAAGGGTTCACGTTGAAGCCAGTGACTCCCAGTAGAGCCAATTTGACTGTGTGCAAACCCAATATGGTCATTCATAACGGATCATTGGCATTGCAAGGGCAATTAAAATTACATTCATGTTAATTTACATGTACCTAAAATAAGTAGCCATTCACTCTTTGTTTTCACTGTCTTATTAGAAAATTTTGGAAACGTTTGGATCACAAATATTTGCAACCATTTTTCCAAAACAACCTCATCCTTTTACGATCTCTCCACTTTCTCCAATGACTAGTCACCACAGAAAAATGTAAAGCTTTCAGAATAACCTTTTTCCCTGGTAACTGGGCAATACAAATCACAATGACGGCATCAGTTTAACTTGCATTATCTAATTGCATCAGCTGTGAATTTACACATCACTGTAAGTCACAAATATTTAAAATGCCTTTTTTTTTTTTTTTTACACTAGGAATGCGTCAGTGACCTCCGTTTGCTGATTCCTGCATGGACACAACACAAGCACATGCTGACTACACATGATGGACAGATGCAGCAGCCAATCAGAACAGACTTGTTAGTTTGTGCGATGAAACAACACACGGTACTTTTAATGGACAAAAATAAAATATGGTCATGTGATGCAGCATTCTGAAAATGTTTCTATTATTTTGTGGATATGTTAAATATTTTAATGTACAGGTGGTGGACGGGGCGAGTGTCAAGCCCGAGACCTCAGATGCGGAGCAGCAGGCTGTCTCCAAGTCTCGAAGACGGGTCAATAAAAGAGGTGGACATAAGTGTCCCATTTGTGGTCTGGTCTATGCTGATGTACCCCAGCACCTAAGGATCACAGAAAATGTTACAAATCAAACCGAATTGGCTCTTTTATCCAGACTTGCTCACCGACAGTAAGGATCCTGTTTTCTAGGCTTAATTTGTACCTGCATTTGATGCAAATTTTTACATTTGCTTAAATGTCAGTTTTGTTTTAAAATAATCACTGTTTAACTTCTACAGCTTTACCACCAATTTGGACTGTCCAGTCCGATTCTGTAATGCTAAACAGATCATCAGACTAGACAAGCACCTGCAAAAGATCCACAGACTTGAGGTATGTGTTTGAAGTTAGTTCCTAGATGTTTGTGTATTGGGGAGGTAGCTCTAAATCCAACATTGTGATTAAAGATTCCGGTGTCCAGCTCTGCATTTATTTTTAACTTAAAAAGGGATTACATAGAAGCCACGTCTTGGTCTGAGGACTTGGTTAACTTGATAATTTCTAGCAAATGATACTGTGGTGTACAGCTTTAGTGAATACAGTGCTAAAACCTCCAGACAGTAAAGGGGTATACTTGTTGATCCAGGGACGTTGTATATGTTTTAATCGTACACCACGGTTTTCTTCTGATTTTGTTTGAAGACTGTACTCAACATAGCATCGGTAATACTGGATTTATTTATTCATGCTCACTTTGTAGGCAAATTTTAAAATCTTTTTAAATGATGAACATTACATCTGTATTTTCAGAAACCTATGGTTACACATTACATGCAGAAGGCCAAGGATCGATATGTTACAAAGGAACTGGCACTCCTCAGAGCTTCAAACCCCACACCACCAATGGTCTCAAATCTTGATGAGTTGGATGATGTAGCAGTTGAAGAGAGTTCACAAGCTTCTAGTGAGGCTCACCGTGAGCACGCCACCACGAGCGCACCTCCTCCCCCGACATCTTGTAGTGAGGCTCCCTGTGCACATGCCACTCCAAAAAGGCCTCTTCCTTCTCACTCTGCTAGCGAGGCTCCCAATGAGCCTGGCACTTCCGGTATGCATTGTCACTCGTTCAGCAAATTGGCAACACCTGACAAATTGGCTACGCCGCTGCTGGGGGAACCTTCACCTGGCTGCAGAAACTGCCAGGTTTTGTTTGCTGAACTAGAAAGGGTGAAGCAACTGCTCAAGGGTGAAATTAAAAGGAATCTTGAGCTCAATCAACCACATTCTTCAAGAAGTCGCTCAAATGTGAGTATTTCTCTGATACATACAAGTTAAAAAAAAACAAAAAAAAAAACATTAATTTTTCATGACTAACAGATCTGCTTCACCAACCGCTTTTTGTAGCCTGTTCAATGTAAACGAAGAAAACCCTTTTCGCCCAGTAAAGCCCCTCCGTATGGTGAATATAATACCTTTTAAATATAATTACTACCTAACCTGAAGGATCGGTGACATTGCATCATTTTACAGATTGTAAAACCCAGACAAATTTACTTTGGTTTATGTTCGTTTCTTCTCAGTAAGGCTGGTCGAAGAGTTCAGGGGACATTTGGAAGGGGTGAATCCAACCAGAAAAGCCAGAGAAAATGCCAAGCAGCAAGCCACGCATGTTATCCACTTTCTGGAATTCATGGCGGACCAGGCGGTTCTGAATGCCAATCTTCTTTTTCTCTCAAACCCTGACAAAGTCTGTGCGTAAGTACTAAATTGTAGCATTTACAAGTAAGCGCTAAATTGTAAAGAATGTCCGTGTCAAACGGAGTAGGGGAGATGTGGCCTAATTTGTATTCTTGACTTTTTCTCGACAGTTTCGTTGCACACCTTCAAGAAAGTCAGTTTAAACCGACAACCCAGAAATTGTATTTGCTGGATGTAGTGGCTTTCCTGAAATACATTTTGAACACATCACCATCTGTCAGACTCCGGACTGAAGGCATCAACGCTCTACTAGTGGAATTGAGGGCTCATCTCCGAGATATTGGGCGGGACCTAGTTGAACACCAGCCCACAATGTGTCGATCAAAGTCCGGTAAGTTTGAGATGCAAGCCTCTACCTCCATTAACACCACATCATTAACGGAGAAACGCATGTATAATGAATTGTAATCATAATTTCAGATAGACTTGCCAAATTGACGTGTACTATGTTGACCGATCATTAGTCTATTACTGAACAATAAAACTCAAACATTATTCATTGTATCATGTAAATTATATTGCACAGTTACTGCTGTTTGCCAGGATAAATCAGGCCAAACTAACATATTCACTCACTTTGTATTAGAATGTAGACAGACAAAACAAATTTGTCCAGTCAGTCAATTGGAAGCATGCTGCACTTCCCTCTGCGTGACTGAAACACGAATCAGATCTCTGCATTTGATTTTTACATTCTGCTCTTTAGTAATAGAGCTTCATCATAAAGGTTAAGCGAGTATGTTCCTTTTCACTATCTGGGACTGTTTGCCATCTCTTTATTAACAAATTAACACCTAACATTTTTCCGATTTCAGAAGTAAATGATGCTTTTCGGGTATTCCGAATCCAGCCTAGGCTTCGGCAGCTTAGGAACGATCAAAGAAGACTTGCAAAGCTGCATCGATTTAACAAAAGCAGCAAAACGCCACATGACCAATCGGTTCAATAGCCAACGCCACTTGCAACTTTTTCTTTTAAACTGTCTTTTATGTAAACCGTGCTGAAATTGGATTTTGAGAGTGATTGGTGACCGAAGAACGTCTTAGGCCCACGTTCACTTGTTGATGCCAGAAGACAATTGGATCAAATATCCTATGAAAGTGATTTATATACCCAAGTGGGTAAAGATATATAAAGGATGCAGTTTTTTACATTCTAGGGACTTGCACATACAAATTGGGTTTACAGTTATGTGGTGTTCTGACAACTGGGATGTCTTCCAATTTCTATAGATGTCGGGGTAAATACAAAGATTAAACATATTGCAAATTCATAATGCCCAGCTCTGGGTTATGGTTTTCAGGTTTTTATACTACAGAATATATGTAGACACTGGGTTTTTATGTATGGGTTTCTATCAGGTTGTATTAATTTTAAGCAGAGATTGCTCTGTTTTGACATGTGCAGCAAAGAGGAGGAAAATGAGCAAGGAGTGCAAAAAAGCAAATGTGCAACGAAAAACTTACCTGCTGCGCAAAAAGGAAACGCCGGTAAGTTGATCATTTTCAGTCCTCCTTTAATTTGTTTAAAAACAAATGATCTCTTCCAAAGCGTATGGGACGGATGATTAGTGGGTGACTGTTCAATATGAATGCTGTCTTTTAAAAGAAACGAGTTTCAATGCTTCCACACTCTAGAATCTCTCAATCCAAAATTGGATAATTCTGTCTGAACAGGTAGTGAGCTTTTCTGAAGACGATGGAACAGATGACTGGAAACCTGCGAAAACCTCTTCAGAGGGCAATTTGGAAGTGGAGGAGGAGCCAGTGAAGGGCAGAAAAGTGGTTAAGCAAAAGAGAGCTCTTGGCCCCGTTCGGCGGAAACGGGTGAGTTCTGAGTTTTAGTACTTTAACTCATAAAACCAATAAATCTGTTTTAAAATGCAAAACTTGGTGATTTACTCTGGATTTTCATATTTCGCTAATGGCAATGTCCAATGTTAAAAGCGCGATGCAAAAATCTTTTAATTGAACTGGGATCTTTTAATCCGAAATGAACAAGATGCATTTCAATCTTTGTAGAAACGTTTGATGACCTCAATAGAAGATGATAGAAAATCGATAAAGTCCCGAGAGTATTCGGAAAATGATTCAGATGAGGAGGAGAAGCAAGAGAGACGAATGGTTCCAGAGGAGTCTGAAAACAAAATGGTTGCCAGCCCTGTCCAGCCAAGAGAGGTGAAGGTTTCAATTGAAGTGAGTCATTTTTAACGTGTTAGTACAGAGCCTGTAAATTGGGAGGTACAGTCCATATTTGTCAGGTTGATTGAACCCTCACACCTGGACGATCTATTTTGTCAGGATACGAGAACTTTGTCTCCATGTCTCCAGCTGAAAACAGCCATTGTTCGAGTGAATCCGGTCACTCTCAAAACGTCTGAGGTATGTATAAGTGACCAAGATGTGTATAAAAATAAGTAAAACTAATTTGTATATTCTGTTACAGTAAAGGCACTTATGTTTAGAATTTGGATATGTTCCATTGCATGTGGGTGATGAAAGGTGTTTGTGTGCCTGTCACAAAATTCAGAAAACTTGTATCTGTAGAATGCTAAAACAATTCTTTCCCCACAGAATCAATATATTAGCAACATACATTGAGCACTTGATAAATTTTTTTTCAGATGCAGCAGGTCTGCATAAGCCGAGGAACTGCAAGTATCCTTGAAAAACTTCCATCAACAGTTATTTGTGATGGAACCAGTAAGGTGAAGAGGAAGATATTAAATCAGTCAAGTCCCTTTAAAGTCTCCTCATCAACAGGTAATTGCCAACTGAGTTATGAAGTACAGTAATAAAATTTTTCTAGTAAAGTTGAATTTCATTCTCTGTTATATGGTTTAAGGCCACAGCAAAAGACCTCGGGTTCGCTCTACATCTGTGCAGACGGTCATCTCAGGTAAATATATAACACAATGTCAATTGTAAATACTTTTAAAACTTGTCTGTAACCAATGCTTATCTTCTCAAAATAAAGGATCCATGGGTAAAGCAGGACTAGGAGCAGAAGCAGTCATAAAGGAGGAGGTTTTGGAGAAAAAGTGTAATGAGGATGCAAAAGGACAAGGAGGAGAAGCAGACGTGGAGGGGTTTTTGGAGAAGAGTGACTTTAAGCTTTATTTGAGTGAAAGTGAATAAGAACAAAGTAGAGGATTAAAGATACAAGAGGAGGCTTTGGAGAAGGAGAGAACTGTGTGATGGAAAAAAAAAGTTAAAAGTTTGGATTGAAATTGTATGGGGAAAAAAATTCTAAATGGTCATTATGTAGGCATCAAAAGTTTTATTTCAGCTCTTTTATTTTGGTGTGTTTTATAAATCCTAAGGTTTATTGTTGAATACAAGTTCATATTGAAAATAGTTTTTGTGGCAAGGAGTAATCACAAAATATTGACAGGCTGTTTCTACTGTTCTTACTGATGTGAATAATAAAAACAAAGTCTTAAACATTTTTGAGTGTGTATGGATGTAAAATTAGCTACAGAAAGATATGTAAAAAGAGCATAATGGATAAGTGATAACACTATTAAAGACAAGACATTCTAAGGAACACTATTGGGGCTGTAATTACAATTTATGCATTTTTGTAATTACAAAAATTCTGTTTAACATTTGCCCATTTCTGACCACTTCAAACTGACCTGAGAAGGCTGACAACTAACAACCGCATGATCACCTGAAGCAAAGCATCAGTGGTATAAACAACCTTTTATTAATGAAAAACATATTTTAATCTATTGCAAGGGGTTTTAAGGAGATGTATCCAGATAAGGCACTAAAATGTGATCTAACACAAAATCTAGTAAAGCTTTTGAGATCTGAGGAAAAAACTACCCATGATGTGCATGTGCCTGGTTCCGAAATATGGAAGAATAATGGTGCCAAAATTCCTCAAAGCAAAATAGCAGGTTGAATTACATGAACTAAAAAAAAACTTGTTGCAATAAAAATGTTTGAATTTTTTTGCATTGCAATTTGATCTGAATTGAAAAAATCCTTAGAGCATTTACAATGTTTGAAATTTTTGCCACTACAATTTATTGTGGTTGCATATTTCAAATGAAAATGTAATTCAAGTATTTAAAATTCAAAGCAAAAATATTCAAGTTACTAAATTGTAGGTAAAAAAAAATATATATATATATATTTAATCTTCATTATTTTTCAGTCTTACAAATTCAGGTCGCTAAAATTCAGGTCTCCTCAGCTAGGGTATCACAGAAAGAGCTGTGGAGTTCTGATTGCTGCTGTCCACGCCGCAGTGTACTTTAAAGTGTGCTTCTTGCTCTCTGTGCAGTCTACTTCTCTACGTAACCACTGATGAACTACTGAACTTCAAGTCTTTTGAAGTGTTTCAAAGGGTTCATTGAAATACCTGAGGGAAGTGGAGCAAGCAAACTGTCTGCTGGGTGGGATCTCGCATAATGCTTTCTGCTCTGCATCTGCTGGTGTAAATATCCTCCAGGGAAAGAAAGCTGCTGCCGGTTATTTTTTGAGCAGATTTTTGAGCAGTCAATGCCTTCTTGTCAGCCGCAGATCAGTTATCATACCATAATTGCAGTATAATTGAGGTAATTGAGGATGTGTCTCCACAACACACCGATAAAACAATAAAACTTGACTACACACCGCCTGTATGCTGGCTCATTGTTGTTGGAGATCAGTCCAACAATGACTGTGACATCCGCAAATTTTACAACAAGATTTCCCGGATAATTTGCTGAGCAATCATATGTAAGCACAGTGTACAGGAGGGGGCTTAGCACACACCCTTGTGGGGAGCCAATGTTTAGGATGATGGTGGAGGATGAAACACCATGGATCCAAACAGACTGTGGCCTGTTTGTCAAGAAGTCCCAGTTACAGTTTATTGACTAGTATCTGCGGAATAATGGTGTTAAATGCAGAACTAAAGTCCAGAAAAAGCAGCCTAGCATATGAATCCCTATCTTCCAAGTGAGTCAGAGCAGAGTGAATGACAGCTGACACTGCATCAGACACTGACCGATTCCTCCTGTAGGCATATTGGTGTGGGTCTACAGTGAGACTGCCAAAACCAGCCATTCCAGGCACTTCATGAGGGACATTCATGGCTCTTGCAGCTGCGTTTTTAGGCACTGGGATAATAGTGGCCTATTTGAAACATGAAGGCACCTTAGCTTGGGACAGAGAGATGTTAAAAATATCTGTCAGCACCTCAGTTAGTCCTTGAGCACACTCTCTTAGAACCCATCCTCTATGTCAGGGGTCTCAAACTCAGTTGCTGGAGGGCCGCAGCCCTACAGAGTTTCCCAGCCGCACGACGCAGATACTCCTCAGTCCTGGGGGCGAGACGAAACGAGCATGTCTCTGAACAAGCAGACATGTGTTTAGTGAGGTGCACAACGGAGAACAGACAGGAGTGTACGGGTTCGACCGGAATAAATAGAGAGACACACAGGGAAGACACAGGTGAACTTAATTTGGTTAAATAGTGAAAACAAGTACGAGTAGACACACTAGGGGAGGACAAAGCGTCGGCTCAGTAATCCGGTGAGCCAGATCTTATTCCCCAGGGCTGAGGTGGCACGGATGTGACAATCATCTATTTATGAAACTATGTTGACAACGCCTGCACAGTATATAGACATGCCTGGACACTGCAGTTAACTGAAACAGTCAATGCTCCACCGAGATTATACAGCATTGCAGCCATCTTATTGAAAAGCGCATGGGGGCGTTTATGGGGCAGGGCATCGTTAACTGCGTCATCGCGTGGGATCAC
The DNA here is from genome assembly GCA_003987875.1 of Clarias batrachus. NCBI lineage: Eukaryota > Metazoa > Chordata > Actinopteri > Siluriformes > Clariidae > Clarias > Clarias batrachus. The sequence continues at coordinate 76,585 of QMIH01001001.1, forward strand.
ATTCTGTGAACGGATCGTGCACAGACTTGTCATGGTTCGCTATGGGACACGGCATGTTGAGGAAGTGCAATCAACTACCAGGCTACCAAGCGAAGGGAAACCTAGCGAAGGGAAACCTATGAGCTTTGGGCTGAGTTAGTTAGACTGAGGCAAGAAGACAAGATCTAGTAGGTAGGGATAAGACTTAGTTGCAAATTTAAATTTAAATTTCAACTTAAGAATTATAGCTGAGTATCAAACTTTAATGACATCAGCACTTAAATTGGTAGGAGCAATCTCTAATTATCTTAAACAATCACTTATTATTGAATTAGGGAGGCCAAACCCTCCCTTGATGTAATATAATATAATATAATATAATATAATATAATGTAAATGCGCTAAAACATGCATCGCTTAAACAAGCATGTTAGTTCAACCTAGTTATAGGTAGTCTGTGAACCTGCAACGCATTTAACACTGAAAAAAAACACCATTTAGATTGTTTCTTTATAGCTCTAAACCACCTCGAATTCCACTTGCTAGAACGAGGCAATTAAATTAGCTGTTACTACACTTAACACAACAACGTTGCTGAGCTCTTGGTGGATCTCAGCCCTTCGTCAGACAAAACACACAAAAAACACATGTGGATTTTATCCACACAATTTACTTGATCAAGTTTAACACTTCTCCCATAAAACACATTTTCTTTGATGGCCGAAAAGTTACATTTAAGTCTCATCTGGCCAGAGCACTTTCCTCCATATATTTGGGGAGTCACCCACATGTCTTTTGGCAAACACAAACCATTCCTTATTATTTTTAACTCCAAATAAAGGCTTTTTTTCTGGCCACACTTCCGTAAATCTCATCTCTATGGAGTGTACAGCTTATTGTGATCCCATGCACAGATACTGTACACCAGTCTTTTTAAAGCCTTGCCCGTGCCCAATCTGTGAGTTTTGGTGGACGGCCCTCACTTGGCAGGTTTGTTGGTGCCATGTTCTTTCTATTTGAAGATAATGGATTTCCAACAAAATTGGAGGAAAAAATGCATGGACACCGGTCTGCTAGCAGAGAGCTAGCCAGGTAATTGATTCATTTAAAGTGATTTATTTTTTTAATCCTCAAAACAGTGAATTGTATAGTGAGTGACAAAAGACAAACAAACAAGCTAATGTCTGTATGGTGATGGAGCTAGAGCAAACATATGTATACATATAATTTAATTAATTGAAGTAAGAGGTGCTACTTTTGTGAGTAGCCATGTCGATTTGACGTCCTTGATGAACTCAGAGTCGAGGAGATCCCAAGTAATAATTTCCAGTTAAGGGGCCATTTCTTTTTTTTTTCTAGTTTAAAGTCAGCAGTAATGTGTTTAGTGAAATACAGCTTATCCTCAAGTCACAGATTTAGATGAAAAAGAATATAGAAATGCCTTGCAAAACTATTTGACTTTAACTTTTGTCACATTTTGTTATGTAACAGTCACAAACGTAAATGTTTTTTATTGGGATTTTATGTGATAGACCAACATAAATTGCACATAATTGTGAAGTGAAAGGAAAATTATAAATGCCCCTTTTGCTCTAATACCTCTACCTAAAATCCAGTTGAACCAATTGCCTTCAGAACTTACCTAATTACTGTAGTGCGTCTGAGTGGCGCAGTGATAAAATGCTCACCCTATCATTCGGAGATCGCGGGTTCACGAATTACTGGGTGATTCTGTAACCTCTCGCAGCCAGAGGCCTAGGCATGTGATAAACATGTGATAGTCTTCGCCCCCTCCAACTGAGTGGTAGTAGTAGCCTTAATGTGGGAACCCCCTAGTGATGGGGAGGATTTGGATTAGGGGGGGGAAGAAGTTACCTAATTAGTAAATAGAGTCCACCTGTGTGTAATTTAATTTTGATGTACATACACCTGTTCTCAGAGATTTGTTAGAGAACATTAGGGAAAAGTTTAAAGCAGGGTTGGGTTAATAAAAAAGCTTTGAAAATACCAAGGAGCACTGTTCAATCCATCATCTGAAAATAGAAAGAGTATGGCACAGCTGAAAACCGATCAAGACATGGCCGTCCATCTAAACTGACAGGCTGGGCAAGGAGCGCATTAATCAAAAAAGCAGCCAAGAGGTCCATGGTTGTTTTAGAAGAGCTGCAGCGATCCACAGCTCAGATGGGAAAACAATGCTGTTGACACTATCTATCAAATCTGACTGAGCTGGAACTATTTTGCAAAGAAGAACAGGCAAAGATTTCACTCTCTAGATGTGCTACACTGATAGAGGCATACCCCAAAAGACACATTTTTCTACTGAGCCCCTAAAGGGACATGGGTGAAAAAAAAAAAAAATATTGGAGGAAAAATAATATTGTTTAGGAGACCTCGCCAACATGTGCGAGACATTGCGAATAGACCACATGGCTCATACTTCTGGGTCAGCCTTCCAGTGCCAAAATACGGAAAGGGCGAAATCTGGGTGCAGTACAAATTAAATATCTTTATATTTTAGGCCAAGCTGTAACTAAAACTCTGTTTTAGTTGTTTGAGAACGCATGTGTAACCCTAATCTGAGAAGTATCTTGCCAGGTTTCAGTTTGCTAGGGAGCCTAAGGATTGGACTTAGAGAACTGGAAAAGGGTTATGTGGCCTGATGTGTGCAAATTTACCCTATCCCAGAGTAATGGTTAAATTAGGATAAGAAGAGAAGCGCATGAAGAGATGCAGCTATTGTCAAAATTCCTGCTGATTGACATTTCTTTTCCCATGCTGTCATGCTCCCTTTTTTCACCCACGCCTCCAGACCACCCCCTCCGCACACCTGAGACTCATTCACAGCTGATGACTTCTGTAAGATGAGCATACATGCTTTCTTGACCAATTAAAGTTCGCCTTTGTCCCTTGATTATGGCTCTGTCTCATGAATTGGCACCTCTCCTACTGACCAGCACCAAAGAGTTACAACGGTAATTACAAAAATGGTCTCTCCCCAAAGATTTTCTTCCACCCATGACTCCACACCATTTCAGATTATTCGCCTGGGAGAACGTTTTTCAGAGAACTCCCTCAGCTACTTCTCCACGAGGAGAGGCTCTCACTTTCATCTTATCCGTTAATCCCCTGTAGTTGGACTACTCGCATCAAGCTCAGCCCTCTGATACCCATCATGCTTATTGGCTACTATACTGTAAAAGCCTGTAGAGGCAGCATTATTATCTGGAGTTGCCTCAGTTGGTCAGGCCAGGCTCAGCAACTACAGTACATGCTTGCAATAATCAAAGCTAAAAGCAGTGCAACAAAATATTAGTGTGCAATTATTTTGGGCCAGGTAGTGTACCAAGTATCAAAGAACATGTATTTTATTTAGAGAACTAGTAACTTTAATTTTACACTCCATTCTGTACTCTTTCAATCAATTATGATAAAAAAACAATTATATGCCAACTGTCAAATGTATTTTTCAGATTAGATAAGACAGTGTTGAATTAAATGGCTTTGTCACTTTTCCTCTCTTAGCCATCTTCAGAATATTTGGAAGGCAACAGCATGGTCTTCATTATGATTTCTGCCCACTATTTATTCGGAGAAGATCAGCACACACCTGAGCTCAATTTGTTTTTGCAGAATTTTCCGGATTGGGCTTTTGTGACATCACAGGTCAGTACTTACCACGTGTATAAGGACTGAGAGCTGAGAAATGTAAATCGAACTCCAATATGACTGCAGTGAGACCCTGCGAAACAGAGCCATACGTATTTTGAAACTACACTGTTGTATTTATACAATTAGTATATATTCCTTCTTGTCCACCACTCTTTTGCTGTTTCTCTTTTTTGATTTTGGTGTTTTCTACATCTTCACATGTAATGGTTTTAAAATGACTGAGTAGTTATGATTCTAAATGTAAAGCCCAAGCTGTGTTAAAATACACAAAGGAAAATAAATAGACAAAGGAAAATACAAGAAGTTTGTTAAACCTCTGTGAATTACATACAGTATGGTTGGTAAAATGGTTTAGGGTAATTTTGTGACTGCAGTGAACTTTGCCCGGAATTCCAGTTTGTGTTCATCTGTATAATGCTTGTTTATTATAACATTAAGTTTTTAAGTATTTTTTTTGTTGTCTTAATTTTTGAGTTATTATTAATAACTGGATCTTTCGTTTTACATACAATTGTACATTTTATATCCTCTTTAAATATTTTACTTACTACAAAGAACACTCACTTCCTTTCACTGACACGTCATCAATTCAGCAATAAAGTTGATGGGAACCAGGAGTCAACCTGGACATACTTCTGATGGTATTTTTTTTTTAACAAAGGGAGGCCCCCCCCAACTTTTTTTTACATACAATTGTCGATTTGTTATTTATTTCAAACCCAAGATGCAAATTAACAATAGAAGTTTTAATAAAAGTATTCTTACTGTATGTACCAAAGACAGGATTGTTCACATAGAGAAGTTGCTCCTGAATTTTTGCCTGTGGATCCAGACTTTGGTGCCTCTCTGTACATATACAGTAGGGACAGTTTGGAATCCTACAGAATTTAATCATCTGAAATATACGAGTACAATTAAATTAAAAAAAAAAAACGTATAAACAAATATATTAAAAACTTTACACTGAAAACATTTACAATACTGTATTTAGAAACTTATCAAAATAAAAAAAAAAGAATTACAATAAGGAAGTGTAATATAATATATTATAACTGCGCATATATATATATATATATATATATATATATAGTTTTATAATGTATAAATATATTATAATTGCGCATAAAACTATTTGCGCCCTCTAGCGAAAACCAGAACCCGGAAGTGTTAGGCGAGTTTTCTGGGTTTAAACGTGCTCCGTCGCTGTGACGTCACGTGATGCCGGAAGTTTGACCTTCGGCGCGTTGAGTCCGAACCTACGCGGGAGAAGCGGATCACAGACTCGCCGGTGTTTAGGAGGAACTTTAAAATGGAAGCCGACACCGCCGTCCGGAGGCTCAAATCCTCATTAAATAACGTGTCATATGAAAACAGGGGCACTGCGAAGCGCCGCGAAGGCAGCGGTTGTGCGGAAAACAAGAAGAATCACCAAGGCGCGTTCGTGATAAGCGAAGGAGTCGCGTGCGCGCTCGTGCTTGTGTTCATATGCGCGCTCTGGGTTTCCGTGCACTGGTCTTTGAAGCAGCTCGTGATCGGGAAGTCCACCGGCGAGTTCAACGCCACCAGGGCAAGGTAAGCTGTCAATAAACGCCCCACGCATTTGCAGAAGCGCACCTCGTGTAGTGCAATAATGTAGAAGAGTGAAGCTGAACCTCTATCAAACAGCGGTCGCGAGCTCGCTCTGTCACATACAGCACGTGATCTAAAATCAGTTTACTGTCTTCCCTCTTATAATGCCTTCACACCAATGCGACAATCATGAAGCACAGCAGTGGCCAGTCTAACATGTGACCGGAACACTTTGATCATGCTCAGGGTTGTCCTCCCAGGACCACTTGGCTCAAGGTGCGAGAATTCACTAATCAGCTATGGAAATGCCAGTGCATCACAAGACATCACGCACACACACGCTCCTTCACAACCTGCCAACAAGCCCAGGATTAAACCAGTGATTCAGTGTTCACTCTGAGCTCGGGTTACTCTTTATATGAAGTTGTCATGTCTGTTCCTAGGACAGACTTTGACCAGAGTAATCTGCTCACTTCAAAAGTGGTGGCTTGGTGGTTAAGGTGTTGATCTGCAGACCAGAAGATCCATCGTTCGGGCTCCGTTGCCGCCAGGTAGCCAGTGTCGGACCCACCACCCCAGGAGCTGGCATCAAACCGGTAACCTGATCCCGTAAATAACTGCCACAGAAACAGCGGATATAATAAAAGGATAAATGTTGCAAATGATTTCCCTGTACCTACCTTTTTCTGCTGTGTTGACTTACTGTATCCTATTACTTGTTGAATCAATTATATTGTTCTGTTTTCATAGTGATGCTAAGTCACATTGTAAATTATGTACGGCTTGGATCTCTCCATGATAACACAATGAATGAGAGTATTTTTTTTAAAGTTTAATGGTGTCCTGGGAGAGATCTACAGTATCTGTTTGTTTGTTAATGTTCAGGAAGTGGAATGCCCGAGAGGGTTATCGCACAGTTGTCTAGTCCTTACTGATCTGGCATGATAGCTGCTAGCTGTGATTATGCTCGGCCTGATGAAGCATTAAGATAATGACGGACATGTAGTAATGTAATAATTCCTGATATTGTGTCTGTAGAAGAATAATCGCTGAATAAATTCAGTTGTCTTAACATAGTGTAGAGTACCTTCTGGATAACGACACTTGTTCCAAACAGTTGGCGAGTTGTTGAACATTGTGTGTTTTTTCATGGTTGAGTTAAAGCTATACAATTTTCAAAAAATGCAAGAGTAGGTTATGAGCCATCAAATAATGTTTAAACAAAGTCTTTTTTTCTCACTTTTGGTTTAGTAGGACATCTACTCATTATGGGAATCACCAGTCACCACCAGATACGATTCATCACTTTACCCAAGTTCCGGTTTGTTTCATATTGCGATTCTTAAAGTATCATGCTTTTATAAATATTCTGATTAGATGTAATTCTTTTCTGATTTTGTTACAATTTTAAGACCATGAACCTTTAAAAAAAAATTACAAAACTGGAAAATTGTATACCTTGTCTGTATCCAACAGCATCACAACTGAATTGAACACGAGTACAGTGGAACTTCGGCATTCGTTCTGGAGCGATCGTATTGTGATACGAATTTTCCCATAAGAAAAAATGCAGATAATTCGTTCCAGCCACCCAAAAATATTAGATATTAACACTATAATTATATTTTTGCATATAAAAACAATCAAAACATTTTTAAAGGAATAGGGAATTAGAATGAGAAAAATGTAAATGAAACAAATAGAAATTAATTCTAACTTAACCTTCGAATCAAATAGTTTTTTTTCTTCTGCCTCATCTCTAGCATCTCCCATAGAGGATGGTTGAGACAAACAATATTATTGCGCGTTGCCTGGATGCGTTTGTTTAAAGTTATCTGTAACACGTGTGACAATTTTGTGAACCGCGCTCCATTTTGCAGGCAATGAATTGATTTGTGCTAATGAATTTTTGCTTGGGAACATAGCCAGTGGAGGAAAAAAAACATACTCCATTTATTTAATTTAATGGAATTTATAATTTTTTTTGCATAGTTTCCAGGCAGGCAATGATCCAGAACCGCATATATGAAACCTAAATGATCTCACTCCCGTCCTCTCCCTACACAAGAAACACATTTCTTGGAATTTGGTTCCCAAAATAGAAACGGATTACTGATATGTAATCCGCAGTAACCCTGATGTGAAAATAAAGTACTTCCTGATTATCAGCGAACAAATACTGTAAATGCCACACGGCAAAAGGGAACCACCATTCCCAAGTAAACCAATGCGGCTTGTCTTTGTTGTGCAAGCTTCATACATGTCTGTCTGTGCGAGAGTAAAAGCCTCTCACTCCCTCCAGCAACCACATGTCTGTTCTTTCAGAGGTAATTTGAATTCAGGGAACGATCCAGTTAAATCGTATAATTGCATTTCACTGGAAAAAGCTCACAATGTGTTTTTCACTTGATGAGTAATGTATGGCAGTTATATACTGTAGCTGCATAATAAGTTACTTTACTGTTTTTTATTGCTTAGTTTCTTTTTAACTAAGCCTCAGATTCTCGCTGTTTGCCCACATGATGTTTGGAGAGATTAGTTTTGCGATTAGATTCTCAGTTTGATTAGCGTCCCAAGTTTTCATAAGTGGAATGCAGAAATATGTAACATGTTTAACAAAGCAGTTTCTGAATAAAGAAGCGAACATGCATGATGTTAAAGGTAAAATAGATTATGTAATTTTCTTTTGCTGCAGGAGCTAACTCCACCTGAACCATGGGCAGATGGGAGGAACAAATGGAGACTTGCTGACATTTAGGGACCTGCCTACCTAACTCAGTTACCACCCACATGCTAACAAGCTTAGCGGTAACATAATAATTCATTCATATGCTAATGCATTGTTTGAACTCTTGTGCTAAGTCTTGTGTTAAGTTAAACTGCAACAAATCCCATTAACGTCTTAGCTAAAATGATGCATCGCAGACAGACAGTGGTTTGCAATGCAGCCGTCACTCAAATTCACCACGCCCCTTATTATGCGTAACTTTTATGGATTAATATAATTTTAACTGAGAAGTTACATAAAAATGAACCCCAATACAGTTGTCATGAATGGGGAAAAATGTTTTTTTTTTCCTTTCTTTTATTGCCAGGCTCTAAACGCGTTTATTTCTGTTTGCATTTTAACAAGAAGGACTATGGAGACTGACTATTATAAATAGTATTTAGTACTGTCGCCTTCCACCTCTACGTTACTTGTTCAATTCCTACATCGGGTCTGTGTGCATGGACTTTCCATGTTCTCCCTGTGCTAGGTGGATTTCCTCCTGGTACTCTGGTTTCCTCCCACAGCAAAAAATCATGCATGTTGGTCTAATCAGCGTTCCCAAATGTGTGAATGAATGCGATGGTGATGGATTGGCACCCCGTCCAGGGTTTACTCTACCTCATGCCCGGGGAAAAATGCCAGAGAAAACGTGAGTTTTAAGATGGGACTTAAACACCCTCAGTGAAGTGGCCTCACGAGTGGTCAAGGATAGGTCATTCCTCAATTTGGGTGCCGCTACAAAGAACGCCTGATCTCCCCTGAGCTTGCATTTGGTCTTGGGTACCGTCAGCAAAAGTTTCTCTGATGATCTGGGAGGCCGGGGTAGAGCATAGAGCTTAAGCAGATCCGAGAGGTAGGGTGGGGCAAGACCATGCAAACATTTAAACGTGACCAAAAGATGTTTTTAAAATTTATTTTCAAACTATACAAAGAAAACACAAGAAAACAACAAAAGAGAACAATAAACCAAATCCCCTCATCCCCCCAACACCAGACAAACACAAGGATGCCATAACAATCAGATGTCCATAAAAAGATAAAAACAAAATAATAATAATAACATATGTAAGTAATCTTCCCCACAACGGTCCTTTACAGTACAATATTATCAGCGTTTATGCCCTCAGCAAAGGTTAAGAAATTCTGCCAAATATTATAAAATGTGTCAGTAAACCCCCTAACTGTATATCTAATTTTCTCCAGCTTAAGATATCACTTCCCTTATCCAGTGGCTAAATGTTGGTGCATCAGGGTCTTTCAGTATTAGTCTCCTAGCCAAAAGGGAACAGAAAGCCAATATTTTAATTTTCCTTTGGTTAAAACTAGTGTTTTCTGGGGGCACACCAAACAATGCAATAAATGGAGATGGCTCTACTATCTCTCCAATAGTTCAGAAAAGGTCTCAAAAATATTAGTCCAGAACATGTAAAGTCTTGGACAAGTTCAAAACATATGCAGCAGAATTGCAGGGGCCTGCCTGCATCTATCACATGTGGTATCTCTATCAGCTTTGATCTTAGAAAGTCTGACTTTTGACCAATGTAGACGATGCACAATCTTAAATTGTATTACAGCATGTCTAAGGCAAATGGATGATGATAAAATTCTGTATTATTTTGTGAGAGATTTCCTCTGGAATTGGTTCATCTAAATCTGTCTCCCATTTATTTCTGAGTAAATCTAAAGGTGTTGAATCATACATACTGAGTAATTCATAAATCCTGCGTATAGTTTGTTTTTGTACTGATTTACATTCAGATATTGAATCTAATAAAGAAAGTGGAGGGCTTGATGGGAAATTATTAGAATTTAATGTCGCAAAGTTCCGAAGCTGCAAGTATCTATAAAAATGTGATTTGGGAATGTCGTATTTCTGTACCGACTGTTCGAAGGATGCAAACCACCAAAAGAATTTTGAAATTAATTCGGTACTGTACCGGGAGTCAATGAAGAGAAGCCAGAATTGGAGGGATATGTTCCCTTTTATGCGTAGAGGTTAAGAGTCGAGCATCAGAATTTTGGATCAGCTGTAGTCGATGTAATGCTGCCTGAGAAACCCCAAAATACAGAGCATTACAGTAATCGATGTGAGTGGTGATGAAGACGTAGATGGCAATTTCAAAATACCTAAAGGACAAAACTAAAGCACCCTGTATACACGATAAAGCGGTGTAGACAATGAGTGCGTGAGGCAACTCGAGAAACTACACATTTTGCCACTTCGATGTTGGATTCATTTTGCAGAACTGTCTATAGCTGAGAGGACACATTTGGAGGGAACTGAGAGTTGCAGATCTCAGAACCTGTAAAAGATATTTGTGAAAGATTATTAGGATTTAATTTTATTGCATTTTATTGCCCAACTAGTTTATTCCATGGCTGACTATGTCCTCTGACCCCAGACTCCCGAAACAACAGCGTTCCTGGTTCGATTCTGAGCTGCAGTCACTGTCTGAGTGGAGTCTCATAATACTCTTCCTATGTCAATTTTTTCTGTAAGTTCACCAGTTTCCTCCAATCTCTAAAAATGAATTCCAGGATGTTCCTTGGCTGATGGACTGATGTTCCATCCAAAGTGTCCAGTGATCCTGGAATAGGCTCTGGATCTACTATGACCATATATATAAAAAATCAATAATCAAATATTCATCGAGTGACTTTCTTCGGCTTTTCGAATCATTAATATTCAAAACCACTCATGAAGCAACAGGGAAGGAAACACTGGTCAAATAACCCGAAATGTGTTCTTCTCTGTGGGGAGTCTTGTGTTGAAGGGTGTGATAATGAGCTAATGATTTCGATCTGCCATGTTTGAGCAGGAAAATAATGAAATGTACAAAACGCCTCAGCAGGTACTGTGTTGTCCTTTGTGAATTCTCTATTCAGACAGTTTTCTCAGGTCTCCTCCCCTTCACAGAAAGCGAGAGAGGGAGAGAGAGAGTACACTGCAACCTGACGCTGTTTGTCTGCCTGTCTCTTACTTACCACTGACGTTATCAGCCTAAATCTCTAGTCTGAACTTTGTTCCTTCTTAAATATTGCATCGGCTAAGTCATGACCTTGATCCTCGGTAGGTCTTTTCTTCTGTGCGTGAGTTTTCCCGCTTCTAACACTTAGCTCCTTAATGCTGTATTATTTAGTAAGAATTGAAAGAGCATTTGTACCGGGAGAGTGTGAGTGTTGCGTTCATAAACACATTATCATGTTTCAGTTCAGAATGAAGGCATTTGAGGATTCACTGTGGTGTTACTAAAGAACCAGGACGCTTTGATCTTTATCAGCCGTGTAAGTACGTGCTTCTGTACGAGGAGAATCCAGTTAATATAAATAATGAAAATGAACTCCTTGAACCCTCATCGGTATTTTGTACTATAAAACGAGTAAAAGCAAGTAATTGTGTGATGATGGACTTTTTTCACAGTTTTTTTTTTGTGTGTGTGTGTGTGTAACAGGAAGTACCTGGAGCGCATCACCAGTGTGGGGCCTCGACCCGCAGGCAGTGCTGAGAATGAAATCATGACGGTGAACTTCCTGTTGGAGCAGTTGAAGAAGGTGCGAAGCGAGAGCGTAGACGGGCCCAACACCATCACAGTGGAGACGCGCAAACACAGCGGCTCATTTAGCATCGACTTCCTGGGCGGATTCACTAGCTGCTACGATCAAATCACTAACATTGTGGTCCGCCTCGAACCCAGAGGTGGAGCTCAACACTTTGTACTGGCTAACTGCCATTTTGACAGTGTGCCCAACAGTCCAGGTAAACACTACGGCTATGATTTTCTTATACTTTTTATACTTTAGGTGTAAGAAGTCCGATTAGGCCACAGCTGATATTACTGAATGATCACCAGCCATGCTTTAAGGAGCACCACACTGATGCTGAGTATGACCCCTGTGCTCATGTTGACATGATTCAATTTTGTAGGTGCTGCTGATTTTCGGGCCGCACATTCATGCTGCAGATCTCACATTCTACCACATGTTGTTTGGGATTCAGGTCTTGTGACCGGGGAGGCTGGTGAAGTTCAATGAACTCTTTGTCATGTTCATGGAACTGGTATGAGATGACACTCAGTAACCTTTATAAGATGGGTAAATTGTAGCTAAAAAGGGATACAAATTGTCTGTGGAAACAGTACAGGATTTTCCAAAAAATTTTACATTATTTGAAATCTGAATATCTGAGCACTAGATGTCCCAATTCAGTTCAATTCAATTTTATTTCTATAACGCTTTTAACAATGGTCATTTTCTCAAAGCAGCTTCACAGAAATGAAAATAAAATAAAAAGAAAATTTAAGGAAGTGTGTATGTGTAAGACGAATGTGTCTAGATAATGAGATAATGTCCCAGGCAAACAAAATTAAATGTCATATTCAAACGGATACAGATTTGATAAAGCTTCACAAGTGTTCAATATGCCCACCGCCTGTGACACAACGCACATCAATTCGGTAGTCCAGCTCCTGCCAAACACGCTGTAGCATATTTTGCGTAACATTCTCCAAGGCTTCTATGATGCTCTGCTTAAGTTTGACTAGGGGTAAAAAAGACCAGTCTTTTCACAAAGCCTCATAGAAAAAAAACACAAGGTGAACATAGTGGCTGTTTCAACATGATTTTTCATTGCTTATGAATGTCATTCTTCATCCTGGAAAAAAAAAAAAAAAACTTTTTAAAAATAAAACTTTTACACATCTCATTAAAATTTGAGATAATTTGAGCGAGAATTGGCTACGTTATTAGATTTAGGAAATGATGTCAAACTTTTTGGGACACCCGGTATTTGAATGTTTTTCAATGGCTGAGCTTCTAAAAACTATCCCTACATCATTAAATACCATACATAATCAAGATCAGGAAATCAGGAATTTATACACAGGAAAGCACTAATCTAACACCTCCCACACACACTTGAACAAGAAGATATATCCCTTGCTTTTGCACATGTACAGTATTTTACCTACTGAAGTGCTTTGTAGTCTCCTTCATAAAACATGACGCCATGCAAGTCAGTGCACATATTCTGTCCTGGAGTAAAAGTAGAGACAGCTGGGGTCAAATATTACACAAGTAAAAGTTCTCCATTTACATTTTTACAGGGATAAAACATTCTGTCAGGGGTACTCGCAATCAGATTTACTCAAGGATCAAAAGTACGGAGCTTGTCTTAAGTCACTGGTGTAACCGTTAAGTCATATTAAATGAGTCTCTCTCTCTCTCCACACTTAACCATCATTTATTTAAAATCAGTACATTTAGTGGTACTTAAGTTACTTTTTAACTTGTATTTCTAGTATGCAGTATCCTTTGTGTGTGTGTGTGTGTGTGTGTGTGTGTGTGTGTGTGTGTGTGGCAGGAGCAAGCGATGATGCAGTAAGCTGTGCCGTGATGCTGGAGGTGTTGCGCTCGATGTCCAATCTTTCCATTCCTCTAAATCACGGTGTCATCTTTCTGTTTAACGGCGCCGAGGAGAACGTTCTTCAGGTGAGACTGAGCAGAAGGAGAGACAGAAAAAGTAGTAAAAAAAAATATAGATAGAGAAGAGGCAGAATGAGCATGTCAGATCGACGATGACAACAAACACATGTCGAACACAAACCCGGGCAACACTGAGACACACAGCCCACCAGCACAAAGCAGCCTCACCACAAAGCCCACAGCATCGAGAGGGAGGTGCGAACTGACGCCTAAAACACGTGATAAAAATGCAATCTTTGCATTTTGTTGTACAATTTTTATACATTTCTTATACAGAAGTGAAACAATTTCCACCGATGTCATGAACCTTTGCTATGTGGAGACGCACAGCGAGAAAGGAATAGAAAGGCAGATAAGAACATAATGGGGAGAAATAGAGTGAAAGAGAAATACTGAAGAATCGTGTGTGTGCGTGTGTGTGTGTGTGTGTGTGTGTGTGTGTGTGGTGGGGGGGGTGTATGAAAATCAAAAGATGCATGTCTTTTCTGGACCATGCATGTTTTCTTTTTGTATTCTTTGTCTTGAGAGTGAGACTTTTTAACTCCATAGCAACATTTATCTCTGTGTCTCTGCATCTCCATGTCTTTGTGTCCATCTCTCTCTCTCTCTCTCTCTCTCTCTCTCTATCTCTTTCTCTCTCTCTGTGTGTCTCACGTCTTTGTGACTCCATGTCTCCTTGACTCCATGTCTTTGTCTGTGTCCCTGTCTCTATCTCTGTGTCTGTGTGTCCCATTGTCCCTGTCTCTGTGTCTGCGAATCTGTGTATCTGCATCTTTCTGTCTGTGTTTCTGTGTCTCTATGTTTTTGTTAAATTCTCTGTGTCCGTGTCTCTGCATGTTCGTGTCCCCGTGTCGCCATTTCTTGGTGTTTCTGTCTCTGTGTTCATGTCTTTGTGTCCACGTCTTCATGGCCCTTTGTCTTCATGACTCAGTGTTCCTGTGTCTCTCTCTGTGTCTGTTACTTTGTCTCTGTGACTCTGTGTTTGTGTCTCTGTGTCCTGTCCCTGTGACTGTGTCCCCCATTCTACCTGACATTGTTTGTTTGCATGTCTCTGTTTTCTTTTCTTTTTTTCTTTCCCCTTATATCTGCCTCATTCTCCCTGTCTCTGTCTCTGTGTGTTTTTCTCTGAATTAGGCGAGTCATGGCTTCATCACTCAGCATGAGTGGGTGAAGCAGATCAGGGCATTTGTGAATTTGGAGGCTGCTGGAGTTGGGGGAAAAGAGCTGGTGTTCCAGACAGGTACGTACTCGTGTGTGTGATCTCCTGAACACTTGATTCAGTGTGTACTGTATAATCAGTTTCAGGTTTAACTAGTTCTCATTCATTATTAATAATATTAATGGACACACCTTCAAATTCAATGGTTTTTTTTTTTTTTGTTTGTTTCATAATTTATTTTCTATATTCTAGACAATACTGGCCAATGCCCAATCTTCATATTGTGCATTTTCAACTCTCTTCAGTATTTTAAAGAAATCATATTTATTTTTAGTGATATAAACTGACGTCATAGTCATTGATGTTATGGACCGATCTGAATGTTATGGTGTGTGTGCATGCATGTGTGTGTTCAGGTCCAGAAAACCCGTGGTTGGTTCAGGCATATGTTCATGCTGTAAAACACCCTTTTGCCTCCGTGGTGGGGCAAGAAGTTTTCCAAAGCGGCATTATTCCCTCAGACACTGACTTCCGCATCTTCAGAGACTTTGGCAGCATTCCTGGTATATGTCCAGACAGAAACATGCGCACACATGCAGCTGAACTTCAAATATCGCCCATTTTAGAGGAATAAATAGATTACGGCAGGTATATATTATGCAGTTGTAGACGCAGGTTGAATTCAAAGCAAACCCATTCAAGTTTCACTTAAAAAAAATTATTTTCACCGAAAGTATATTTATGGACGTCTGTCTCCAATAGTTTTACAATAAGCAGGTTCATCAAGATTATGCATTCAACAGGGGGGTTTCTTAAAATAATCATTGGTTGTTACATTGTTACAGTTAGACTCGTATGAGAGCATTTAAACAGAACATTTTGCATTTACATTGTATTGCATTTATATTGTGTACTCAACAGTTATGTTTTCCCTCAGGTATTGACCTGGCCTTTATTGAGAACGGTTATATTTACCACACCAAGTACGACACTGCAGATCGCATCCTCACAGACTCCATTCAGAGAGCAGGTACATACACACCAACACAAACTTACACTGCTAGTTGCAATGCAGGAATGTTATGTACATACACATTTACTGGAAAACTGTTGTGTGTAATTCCATGCAAAATGATTATCAAAAGATGTATAGAAGCAACCTGATTATGCCAAAATTTTAAATGTAGTTTCCATTTTGGACGGAATTACTCACAAGCATTTTCCAGATTTGACTTTGATCAAAAAAAAAGAAAAATCGTAGTATGAAGAAAGTGCTTACCCTCTCACAGAAGTTCTTTCGTTTAACGTCACGCCCATAATGCTGATAAATTGCTATGTAGTTTACGTAACAACACGACTAAGATTTTCTCTGTTGCGAGAGCAAATTTTCATGCTTCAGTGCATTTTATCAAAGTACAAAGGATAATTATTTACCCCTTTTTTTTTTAACCTATATTACTTATGTTTCTGGTTGTTTATTCCACACGTAAATTATTACACGTGGAATAAACAGGAAAAATTATTACATGTGGAATGTCAGGAAAATGTTCTGTTACGTGATTTTGCTCCTTTATTAGTAAAATATCTTTCTTTTTTTTTTGGTGGTAAATGTTATCCATGTTCATTCAACCTTGTTAGTGAAACTACTGAGCCCCTAACGAGACACATGGGTAAAGAGGCTACAATTTGCACGAGCTCACCAAAATTGGACAGTTGAAGACTGGAAAAATGTTGCCTGGTCTGATGAGTTGACCATCAGATTTCAGAAATTGACTCGATTTCTGTTGAGACATTCAAATGGTAGAGTCAGAATTTGGCGTAAACAGAATGAGAACATGGATCCACCATTCCTTGTTACCACTGAGCAGGCTGCTGTGTGTAATGTTGTGGGGGATCTTTTCTTCTTCAGCATCTATCCTATCAATATGGGCCACCGTTTCTAAAGAATGCCTACAGCACCTTGTTCGATCAATGCCACGTAGAATTAAGGCAGAAAGGCGATAGGGGGTCAAACACCGTATTAGTATGGTGTTCCTAATAATCCTTTAGGCGAGTGTAGGTGGAAAAAAAATTAAAGCTAGAAAAAAAAACATTTTGTTTGCGAGATCTCAAAAACATTCGAAATCTCGCAAAAGTTCGAAAAGATAATACTCTACTCGGATTAGAGTTACACGTGTGTTGTTAATCAGGCATGGAGAGAATTACTGAGTAGAATTTTGAGTAGCTGAGTTTTACTTTAAGCTTGGCTTAAAATACGAAGACATTCAGTTTGTACTCCGAGCTTGCCCTTTCTGTATTTCGCCGGAAGTATGAGTCACATGGTCTCGATTTCTTTTCCTCCTATGTCCCTTTTTTTCCTTCTCCATTTTTTTTCCCTTGCGTTTCATGTCCCGTTTTTTTTCTTCCCAAGATCCCTGCCCCCCAAATTGTGTTGTAATAGAACATAATCATCTTATTTATTTTTAAATCAGCCATTAATTTAATTAATATATCATTACCATTTCCATATCATTACCATCACCATACCAATCACAATGTACTCGTATTAAGAACATTATAAATTATTTATCCTCCCCAACCTTGTTCAGATGTTTGGAATTTGATGTGTGTTTCACCAGGTGACAATATCCTAGCCCTTCTGAAGCGTCTGGTCACCACGGAAACACTGGCTGACCCATCAGAATATCGCCATGGTAGTATGGTGTTCTTCGATGTCCTGGGTGTAACAATGGTGGCGTATCCGGCACGAGTCGGTTCCATCATTAACTACATCGTTGTCGTAGCAACTCTTATATACCTTGCTAAGAAATGTCTACGCACTAGCAGTGTGGGTATGTACACACACACACACACACACACACAAAAAAAACAAAACAATATATGACATTTGTTGTGGTGTGCAGGTGGCCGTTACGTGTTGGAACTAGTGTACGGCTCGTGTGTGTTCGTGCTCAGCTGGTTTGTGGCGCTGCTCACGGTCCTGATTGTGGCGCTGGTAGTCACACTGCTGGGACGCTCCATGTTCTGGTTCACTCACTTTCACAGCTCCATCCTCTTATACGGATCTGTTGCAGCTGGAAAGATACTTCTGATCCACACACTCGCCAAAAACCTCTATTACAGAGTGAGTGAAATACCCAGATCTCTAACTTTATCACCTAGAAAGTGAAAGAGTTGTATTTTCCTTGAATTTTCAATCTCTCTCTCTCTCTCTCTTACTATTTTCTCTATTTTAGAATATGCGGAGGTTGGATCTGGGCGATTTGTTCTTCGACGTCAGTCTGCTATTGTGGTGTTGTGCCCTTGTTTTTCTCACTCAGCGTGGTCTGTGCTCAGCATATGTTCCCATGATCATGGTGTTTTTCCCTCTCGCCACCAAGCTGCTGCTCTCCAGACACTATGCACAGAAAGGTGTGAGCCTCACCACGCTACATAATACACTAATGTACAGCAAGCGGCACACTGTAATGCAAAATCATTGAGTTAGAAACATGCAAATGCAACACGCGTACTATGCAAATAGTCATCTGTTTTACAGCTCATTAAACCATACAAATGTGCACACTGATACACATTTATGCTACCATGGCAGCTTTGATAGATTAACAAATTACTCCAGTCATACGCCTTATTTGGCCATATAGTTTATGATGAAACCCCGGATTTGTGAGTTTCAATGTTCACCATATTACAGTATTTATATCGATATTTCTTTGTCCCTGAGTATGTGTTTGTGTGTACAGGTGTATCAAAGTCATACGTCCTCTTCTACCTGTTGGGGTTGTCTATTCCCTATGTTCATCTGCTGTTCCTCATCTGGATCGTTTTTGAGATTTTCACACCCATTTTGGGGCGCAGCGGCACTGAAATTCCACCCGACGTGGTGCTTGCGTCACTCATTGCTATGGCAACTGCCTTGATCTCCTCGTTTTTGGTCAGTGACTCTACACACTTCGGCAAATATAGTTTCCAAATAGCACTGTATAAATAATTATCATTAATATTATTTTGTAGTTTAATTAAAAAAGTGAAACTCGTATAATTTAGATTCTTTATACATTAAGTGAAATATTGCGAGCCTTGTTTCCCTGAATATGGCTTACAGCTCATGAAAAAGCATCTCAAAATGTTCGCCAAAATTGTCAAGTATGTACATTTATCCACTCAACACTGTTACTGTAGCACAAATTACTCCTTGAATGTAGCGTGGCATGGACACGATCAGCCTGTGGATCTGCTGAGACGTGGTGGAAGACCAGGTTGCTTTGATATCAGCCTTCAGCTCATCTGTTGCTTGTGTACCTTTTCCCTTGTAGCACAGTTTTTCCTTCCAGACTGTATAATGTGTAATGAATCTAGAATATAAGTTTCACTTTTGAATGAATGTTTTTCCCAACGTTATTCTATCTTTAAGACGTAATTATGTATGTAATCTCTTATTCAATCTTTTTTTTTTTCTAAACACAGATTCATTTCCTGTACCTGGCAAGCAGCACTAAGCGCGCATTAGCTGCGTTATGGACGATTTTTGCTGTGATGCTTGTCCTAGTTTCCTGCGGAGTTTTCTTTCCGTTTTCAGGTGATCCAGCGAGTCCACGACCCAAAAGAGTCATTCTCCAGGCAAGTTATTTCAGAATATTAAATGAGAACATACAAAAAAGTTTTCTTTATACTCTGACAGTCAGGTACAGTCGTGGGTTTGTCCTGTCACATGCCAAACAAAATGGCCAATGTTGATGATGGAGGTCAGAGGAAAATGGACAGACTGGTTTGAGCTGACGGAGACTACGAGGACTCATAACATCTCTTTTCCAGTGTGTTGAGTCAAAAAAGCATCTCAGAAAGCGCAATTTTGAGGACTTTTTATTTGCCAGGTTTTCCTAAATTTTCATGCAAAATAAAAGGTCTGCAGATTCTTGTGAACAAGTCCATTAAGTTTCTGTTTGAAACATTTTTTAATACTGATGATGTTCCAGTTCTGTAATAGAAAAGGTTCATTCTGATGGATAGTACACTGAAAAGTATATAATATGTGTTTATGTATCCTTTGCATAGAAACATTTAATCCTTTAACCTAAAATTTAAATGTCAGTGTGAAATATACACACACGTGGACAAAATTATTGGTACCCTTCGGTCAATGAAAGAAAAACTCACAATGGTCACAGAAATAACTTTAATGAAAGTCAGACATTGCTTTTCAACCATGCTTCAACGGAATTATAAAATAAATGAACTCATGGAACAGGCCTGGACAAAAATGATGGTACCCCTAACTTAATAGTTTGTTGCACAACCTTTTGAGGCAATCACTGCAATCAAACTGCAATATATATATATATATATATATATATATATATATATAATGAAATATATACACACATAGTTTTGTATTATTTTTTGTGCTGAGCCGTGCTTCAGGATAGTATGATCGTGACGGTTCCTTGTTTATTAATAAGTAAAACTCATTTCTCACTTCTTTTTTTTTTTCAGCACATCACACGCACTTTTCACGCTTTGGATGGCTCTTTGGAGAAAACAGATTCCGGTTTTTGGATTAACAGCTTTGATTATACGGGAATGAGCCACATCACCCCTCACATTCCCGAGATTAACGACACCATCCGCATGCGCTGCAGCGATGAGTTACCCTTCTGCGGTTTTCCCTTTTTCCTTCCCGTTAAATTCCTCATCAAGTGAGTCCGTGTATTCATCTTGAAAAAAAGCACGGCAGTCCAAAACTCTCAGGGCCGCCAGATTCTACATAATAGGATTAAGATATCTTTCAGATGTGATGTGTTTAGCAGTTTCAGACATTTCACAATAGTCGTTTTAAAATGACTAAAAAGTTAAAAAATTAACGATATTTTAATGTTGTTTCATATAGTGTTGCATTTTTTGCACATTTTTCCTAACTAATATTTGAACAAGTGAACAATCAGCCAACAATTAATTATTAACAACCTCTTTTTTATTTCACAGCTGTAGTAGCACAAAATTATGTGAGATAATAAATAAAGAACCAAAACTTTAAACAAACTAAAAAAACAACAACAACATAAACGCACTAACAACACTACTCTTATCTTCTTTTCTTCATTCAAAAAGGACACAGCTAAAAATACAATGTCCACCATTTGACTTGCAAGTGTGCCCTCTTGTGGTGCACACCGCAGATTTAATTATCAAAGGGGAAATAAATTGAGTAATGATTAATCATTAACATCTTGAGTTTTAGCTAAACTAACATTTGCTGCCTATGTAACATTTTGCTACCAAAAATATTTTGGACCACGTAATATTGCGACAGCTTTATTGCAGCGACATTAAATTGCAACAGCACATTCTTACTTCTCTTTTGAGTGCAAATGCTGTTTGTTTTTTTTTTCGATTGTAGCTGCTTTTTTAACATGACAAGCAAAAGTAGTTTTGTTATTTTTAATAGCTGGTGTTATCTGAATAATTATAAAGAAATGAAAAAAAAAAGGGGAAAAAGTGAGTCTGAAAAAAGAGAGTTTTTATAAAATGCGACATCATTGTCATTACTGTATTGGCTAAGGTTTATTACAAAAAAACATTGTATTTTCTACATCAATATTCTTACATAACACTTTCAGTGTAGCCCTATATTATATTAATACTTATATTAAAATGAAGGTTTCTCATATTGTTGCGTATTTCTCTGTTTATTTTAGGAAGAACTGGTATCTCCCTGCTCCTGCAGTGTCCACTAATAATCCACTGGAGTTTAAACTGCTATCCAAACACACATCAGAATGGGGAGCGGTAAAGTTGAGCTTTGAAGCTAAAGGTAAGGTGTGTGAGCATGTGTATGGAGTTATAAGTTGTATTGGTTTCAGACGATCTGTTATGAAAACTAAAAGGTTGTTAAGGAACAGATAGAATAGTCAAATATAAGGAGGATTTGTCGGAAAGTGTTTTCTAAACGTTTTGTACAGTAGTACACAGGGTTGCAATTAAAAAATATATATATTTTTAAAGTTATTTCTATCGGCACAATCCCGACAAATTAGTTATGGAAGACAAAAGCTTGAATACAGTTAACCCTTACCTTGGATTTGGAGCATAATTCGTTCCAGAAGCATACTTGTAATCCAAAGTAACTCGTACATCAAAGCGAATTTCTCTATAAGAAATAATGGAAACACTGATGATCTGGTTCCACAACCCAAAAATATTCATATAAAAATGTTTAACACAACATTTTAGGAATAATAAAGCCTTTTTAACTTTAAATAAGTGTACTGCGTGTACTGATTCTAGGGAGTGTGTGTGAGTCGAGGGAGCGTGGCTCGGCCTACCCGTTGCAGCCTGCTCTCGCCCCGGCACGTGAAACTCATAGGCAAAAGGAATGTATCCAGCTTAAGTTTAAAGTACAAGGCACTCCTGTGAATTCTTTACTTACATTAGATGCTTCTTAGGTTTTTTGCGAGAAAAGGGGTTAATCTGGATAAAAGGTTTTCCAAAGTAGTTTGAAAGTTTTTTTCAGTGTGTGTCCACTCTACTACCTCCATTTATTTTATCACTTATTAGTGATTTTTTTTCTTTGTTTTGAAGGGGTGAATTATTTTTGATCCACATGATTTTTACCAACATGCTTTGCTATGCGATCAAGAAGTTAAGGGAGAAAAGTCATGCGACACAGGTGCCAAATATTTTTTCATAATTTGAAAAAATCTCAACCTCGGAGCTCAAGGCACAATTTTCATCACACTTGGAAGACCTGGGTATTGGGCTACTACAACCCTCATTAATTGGCAATGTTTAAACGCCTTGAAAATAACAGATCTCCTTTAATAACAACTAAACTGGTAGAACAGACTGTAGTTGAGCCTGAGCCGTACAGGTTGTGCAAACATGCAAATGTTCAGAATCAGAAGAGTTTTATTGCCAAGTACGCTTGCACGTACAAGGAATTTGTTTTAGTGACAGAGCTCCAGGACAAGACAAATAACAAAACAAAACAGCACGACACAAAAAAGGGAAAAAAAAAAAAAAACAACAAATTGAGTAGGATGGATTTTTTGGATTTTTTGTTGGATGTTTTTCCGCCACTGTATAATGTCATATTTGGGCTTTATTACTATTGCCTTTTTTGTCTTTATTGAAAATTGAGTTAACTAATAATACCTTGTCCGTATTGAACATCACCAGAAATGCAAGTTCGCCCACTGGTGGTGAACAAGTTAGTTGCTACAGCATATAACAAACATTACAAGTTAATACATCTTTAATAGGTTACATTCTTAACATCAATTAATTGTCATCCCTTGTAGTATAGATTTGTTTAACCTTCAATCATGTATTACCCATAATGCACTGGTAGCATTTTCAGTTTAAATAAGATGAGGCTATGAGCTATAAGGTGCATTACAGATGCAACATTCATAATCAGATCAAGATAAGTGTAAGTGTAGAACTACTGCAACATAAAGCCATAGTTCATTAAAACTTTTCTTTTATTACTCCTTAGGTCCGAGTCACATGACCCTGTACATCCTGCCTCACGCGGGATCTTCACTCACCGGCTGGTCGTTTGCAGACGGGACGCCACAGTACGATCTGGATGGAGAATACTTCATATTTTACTCTCACGGTGTAAATACGGGACCATGGAACTTCTGGATTGAGGTTCAGGTACGTGTGAGTAAAGTACAGGAATAATAAACACCACAAAGAGCAAATACATGCACACAGTATAATGACATTGAACTTAAGGAAGTCAGAACTTAAAATTCAGACTTGGAGTATTTTCACATAAGACACAGGGAGATTTACACAAGCTTCTCCACACTATTTCAGTGCTTATGTGATCACACACACGCTAATCATTTGATAAGCAAATGGAGCTGATGATGAGCAACAAGGCGTCAAATTAGGGGAAAAGTCTGATTTTTCACATTCATTTTGTATGTGCATTCACATTGGAGATCTCCTTTATCAGATTTATTGTAACTAGCCATAAAACCAGCTCAAGCAGACTGTTCCGAGTTCCTGAGTAGTTGAGGAGGCATTTTTTTTTTTTTTTGGTCTCTTTTTACTTTTTTACTCATTTTGTATTTATTCGTTACAGTAATGTAGTTGGAAAGCGTTTCGTCACATATAACAAAGTTTAATTTGTTTACTTTGGTTCATTTTTACACTCCAAGCACACTCCATTCTCAACTCCTGGAGATGAGGATTACTGGATTATGGGAGTGGTGGTTCTATAAATCATTATACAGTGGTACCTTGGCATACGGATTCCCGCCTCACAAATGTTTACCTTTAGAACAAAAATTTTTGTATTTTGTCCAATATTTGTCCACTATTTAAGGAAGACATAGCACCATGTGTCCAACGAATGTTAGCAAGGATGGTTTTCAAGCAGCCAGTGTCTAGAGGAATCAGTGAGGTTTAATTTCTATTCATTATAAATTTGTATGCCGAGGTATCACTGTATGTCACGTGTCCAATGTATGTTTTTAGATACAGTATTAAGAGCTGTTTTGTCACTCTCTCAGCCACCTTCAGAGCGTTCGGAAGAGGACAGCATGGTCTCCATCGCCATCTCAGCTCACTATTTATTCGGAGAAGATCAGCACACTCCTGAACTCAATCTGTTTATGGGAAAATTTCCAGATTGGGCTTTTGCAACTTCATGGGTCAGTACTTTCCACATGTACCAGTACTGAGGGCTGAGAATCAAACTAAAACATGACTGCAGAGAAAGTCTCTATGAAACTGATCCACAAGCATTATTTATTTATGACATCAGTGTCGTGGTCGTTCATTGACATTCATTCTGTATTTCTTCTCATCCATTCTTCTTGGTTCTCCTGTGTGGGTGTTTTCTCCCTATCTCCCCTCATCACATGTAGTGTTTTTACTTTATTATATATATTTTTTAACCAAAAGTAATTATACACTGCCTGGCCAAAAAAAAAGGTACCATTTCAGAAGGGTCAAATTATTGGGCTGCATCAAGCAAAGAAAACAAGGAGATTTGAGATTACTGGAACTGGGTTAAGAACCCTTCATCACATTATCAACACCTGAAAGGAGTTGAAAAAAAGTGCTGACCTGTCAACTTTGTGCAAGACAGGTGCTCGAATTCAAAAGCATAAATGAAGCATGAATTCACTTTAACACTCGGTTAAACACCAAATGCCATGGTGCAGGGTAAAATAAATAAATAAATAAATAAATAAAAAGACAATGAAAACTAAAGCTAGTTTAATAGTGAAAGTAAGAGAATTTCCACACACACACACACACAATTGCACACATTATTATCATTGTTGAGGATGACATCATATTAAAAGGACACAAAAATGAACATTTTAATTTATTCAAGAAATCCTTAGTATTATAAAGACTAGTAAAAAAAAATCTCTAATCAATTATTAATTAAATCAGTAATTTATTTACAAGTTATACTTCAGTAGTATGTTTTATAAAGGTGTCAATTTTTGTTTCAACAAATATTTAAATGTCCGTAGAGTTAAGTTTCCGCAGCAGCAGCAACGGGTATCCTAGGTGCTTCAGTTACCATGGTAACGCACAGAGGAAGTGCCGTCTGCGCTGGTGACTTCGCAGGGTGCTCTGATTGGTGGAGTTTTGTCGAGGGCCGTTCCATTCACCGACATTCCCCGCAAACGGAGCAGGTAGAAGGGAGCACCCTGTGAAGTACACTCCGGAATGGAACGCAGCTCGTAAATAAATTGAAGTCATACGTTCCTGATGACACGGTCATATTCCAGGACTCAGATTGTCAAAGAGTGCTTCTGGGGGAGCATGAGGAATCATTTTAAAAAAAAAGAAAAAAAAAAGGGGGGGCCAGGCAGTGTAATTTTAGGTGGAGTATTGAAATCTATTTGCCAGTATTTGACATTGTAACACTTTAAACTAAAAGAACATGAAAGGCAAAGTAATGAAGGCTAAACCGATGTTTCATGACTTAGTATTGTTCTCTAAACTGTTGTGTGGTAATTTGGTGACTGCAGAGAACACAATGAGATGCTGATTATAACACGGACCACTTTGAATTACTTGTATTAATAATGCACAAGTCTGTGTAGAATGTAACAGTTCTTTCTTTGTACTGGGGTATGAAAGGGTGATTTTTTTTTTCTCTCATTTAATATTTATTTACAACAAAGATGACTTCTTTACCAAAAAGGGACTTTCACTCATTGATGTCAGAAATCCAGCAATAAAGTCTATGAAGAAAAAGGTACAAGGATGTTTTTGGTGTCTAAAAATGTTTAAAAATTGAATTGTACATAATATATGTCCCCTGTAATGCGGATTTATTTTTTTGAGCAGCTATGTTAATGTGTGTTGTGACATCACTTGCTGGACTCGGGGTTAATGAGATGATCTGAGGAAATGTCCTGAGAAGAAATTTATTTATTCCCTCCTTAGTCAAATTGATGAAAGAGCTTATTTGCTCAGTGGTAGGTCTGCTGGATGGAAGGCCCAGGTTTAATTTCCTGTCAACACCAAACCTCAAGCCTGGATAAAATAGCAGGGATGCATTAGGAAGTGCATCCGATGAAACACATCTTGGTCTTTTGGCTGTTTCAGATCCACACACAACTTGGCAGAAGACCCTGACCCTGCGCTCTGACCCCAACTTACTAAAAAAAAAATTATTGGACTGTGCTGTAACGGTTCCACTTTTCCATGAAGACATTCCTGGCCTCGGCTGACGGCTGTTTCGCTGAGGAGTCGTGACTGCAGTCACTCAATAGTTCAGGAGTTTGCTAGTGCCTACTTGAGCCTCCAATAATGAACTGGAATCCATATGAACTTAATCACATCTCCTGTTATACTGAACTTCCAATCTCACAGTATGATGCAGATAAATCCCTGTTTTCCATCACCCAATTGAGGATGGGATCCCTGTTGTGTCTGGTTCCTCTCAAGGTTTCTCATGGAGTTTTTCCTTGCCACTGTCTCCGGCGTCCTCGGCTCGCTCATCACGGATACACGAATTATCATTTTGATTCATACACATTTCATACAAACTGAAATAATTCTTTTGACTGTATAAAGCTGCTTCAGATCATCCTCAGTAGGATCGTCCAATCAGATTACTCCGTAGGAACTACCCGTCATATAATGGACTTCAAAAAAAGAAGATAGAAGGCGGATTAATTTTACACTCAATGTGTAGGCCATAGCGAAGTCTCTCAAATCAGTGACGATCCAAAAAAAACAAAAAAAAAAACAAATCTTATCAGGTTAAAATCTGATTAAACCCAAACCGTGAAAAGAGCATTCACTCTGAGCAGGGCACAGGAGCATCATCAACAACAAGACAGGATCTGATTACATCCCCGATTGTTTACGCTTGGGGCGATTTCACTATCCTCACTTTCACTGTGTAAGGAAATCATGCTCAGCTAGCAAGGTGTCGACTACTGCATTGCTAAAGTCTTTTCAGCAGGATTATAAAGTAAATATCTCCATGTCATCTAACCATTGGTTAAAATAAATAAAATAAATAAATAAATCTTCACTTGGCTCAAAAGTAGGTTTTAAAGTTCAAAATGATAAAAAAAAAAGTACATGCTTATAGGATGCTTTTAAAAATAATTTATTGTTCTTTATGTACAGGAAAAGCTCTAGAAACATGGTAGAAAAAGTGAATTGTACAATAATCCGTGTCATTATAATATACACACACTCTCCCTCACACATACATAAACACACATGATCCTGATGCGGAGCTGTTACAAGAGGACAACTGTCCGTACACGTAGGAAGGAAGTCCGTTCCTTTCGTGTTCAGAAAAATCCTATGTTCGAAATAAGTACCGCGTCTGTTCACGAAGAACAACTGAAATGAGTAGAAAATATATATACATACACATGCACACTTGTATCACTATGCTCTACGCTCGTTCCTCCGTTGTATCACTTTAGCTTTAACATAATCCACAGACGCAGGAGAAAACAAGACACTGAATTATGAGTGTTTAAAATAATGATGATGATAAAAAAAAGAGAGCAAGAGAGATGGAGAATTTTTAAATAAATTCATTTTGCATATTTATATCATCAGCTTGTGGGCCTCGATCAGTTCTTTGGTAAGGAGACTAAATGAAGTGATGAAGCAAAGCGGTGGCTACACCCGATACACTGACTAAATGTACTGGAAATGAAAAAACAAAAACAAATAAGCTAAACAAAATCAGACAATCAGACAACATCATGAGAGCGAACGAGCTTCTTTATAGTTACAGAAACAAGGCTACTGTTTGACCTGAGGAGCAGCGAGACCTCGACAAGTTTGGTCCAAACGGAGAACGCGAGTCATTTTGAGGGTCAGAAAGACAAACCGAGCTGCTGCTTCATCATTGCACACGGATACACACGCAAACCGATAATACTGAAGTGACACTAAAAGTAGCAAGCGAGCAGTTTCGTGTTTGTTTCCCAACACTTACAGAGCTGTGAACTCTCTCCCTCTGGCAAGTAGTTAAAAATATCTCTAAGAGCAACTAGGAATTAAAAAAAAAAAATCTTTTCCAACATCAGGCTTCGAATTCAGGACTTTTTTTTTTTAGATTTAAATAACACTATTACATCATCACCAGCCAAAGCATGAGAACTGCAGTGGTGCTTCAAAGCACATCGGTCAGATAATCGCAGAGTTTATTCTTAAGATTAATCGGGTTTACGTACCTTGAAACTTTACATGTGCACAAAATAACTAGTTAAAAAAAAAATAATTTAAAAACGAATGGGGGTGCCAACGTACTGATGGTGAATGAATCATGAAAACAGCAAACTCCTGAGCACAAGTTAAATAAAAAAAAAAGAAGAAGAAAATAAGGAGATATTATAATCATTTGAGCTCGAGCTCATATACTCTGCAGCGGCTCTTTATGGCTTTGATAATTTAAAAGCGCACAGCCTTCGTTTCGGGTGTCGTCACATGATAAACAAGCTGGTTTAACACTTAACGTACGCAGGGCAAGACGAGTCAGAGAGATCGCTTTTACTTAAATGTAAAGATTCAGTGAATTTTATGATAGTAAACGAAAAACGAAAAATTCCGCTCACTCAAAAACAAAAAAAAACAAAAAAAAACATGCATAAATAAATATATTGAACTGTACACTTACTGTGACGGAGCGCTGTTTACTGAACATGTAGTAATAATTAAAAAAAAAAGTCTTTGTTCTTTGAAAGCACCGATACGCAAGTTACGCCTGCTGTGCATTTGCACAAAGACTAGAAATGAAGGGAAATAACACAAAGTCATGGTTTGAACAAGGATAAATGAGGTATTAGAAATTCTCACAGTTGGATAAAATATTTTTTATATATTCACACGCATGCGCGCGCGCACACACACGCGACATCCAATTTATCCGAATTTGAAAACGAAAAACAAAAACAAAGGGTAGAAAACAAAAATCAATACAACATGAAATCAAGGGTCACGACTGCAGCTGCTGGAATGAGAGGAACATGCAAATGCTCTAATTCTTTCTTCATCATGGCTAGCAGCTTGCTGTAGAAACGCCGCTAGCTCTGAGTAGTGCTTGTGATCGGGCTCGGTAATTTGTCCATCTGATTTTTATATCAGAAAAAATTCATTGATCCAAAAAACAGTGCTCTTGTACACCTGCACTTAGACACTCACGTCACTGATTAGATAGTAAAAACAGACTTTGTACCAATTTTTGTATTATTCCCATCATTTTCATTGTTACTTTGTATAGAAATGCTGGAAAAAAAACTAAACGTCTAGTGTCATATTGCGGCACATCTAAGGTACATAATTTAAAAGCAATAAAACTTTTGGACAATAATAAAATCTGCATACATGATTAACAGCCTGTGCTTTTATCGATTGAACACCACAAACCCTGCCCTCTTGCACCCACCCTATCGTTACCCTGTCTAAGATTCCCAAATGCTGGAAAAAATAAATGTAACTTAGGAGCAATGTACATCTCAAATCTCAATTTTCCAGATGGTCAGATTTTGCTCGTGTTTAGTTTTCATCCGAGAAAGCCGAAATTCATTGGGGTGGGGGAGGGTGGGGTCTATAGCTCTTGTGACCAGTGTGCGCGCATGTGTGTATACTTCGTGAATCATCACTGTACGATATTTATCCAACCCTAGCAGCAACATTTGCATTATGATTACGAACTGATCGTGCTGAATGTGCGGATTTGATTCTCCTAATATTATACCGTATGACGTTACATGGCGTCTTTTCCTCCACACTGAATCTTCACATAAGAGATAAATTTACAATTCCTTTTGGAAATACAGCCACCTCTCTTAGAGATCAATAATACTGGTGTTAGAACACAGAATAAACACACACAAACACACTGGATGTAAATGCAACCAAAAGACAGAACCGCAGCCATTAACTACAACCCTTAGAGACGGTTCCCACACGGAGTCTTTTCTGTCCTACACTTTCCCAAATGACACCTTATTCACTACAGAGGCCACACGTAATCTCACACAGCTTTCCCTCTTTCAATGTTAAATATTCCCCGAATTCATAGCACTGAAGCACATCACTAAAAAAAAAAAAAAAAAAAAACAAACTAAAAAAAAACGAATGGGAATCATCAGGGACCAGCCGATACAATACCGTCACGATTCCTCGATTAGATTCGTATTGCGATAG
Source organism: Clarias batrachus (assembly GCA_003987875.1). Taxonomy (NCBI): domain Eukaryota; kingdom Metazoa; phylum Chordata; class Actinopteri; order Siluriformes; family Clariidae; genus Clarias; species Clarias batrachus. The sequence goes on from QMIH01001001.1 coordinate 106,884, forward strand.
AGAATCACAAATTTTTAAATATACTGATTCGATATTATGTCATTTTGCCAATTTGTGACATTTTACACCTCAAATGTAAACATACAAAAAAATATTTTTATAAAATAAGATTTTGGAGTCAGAATGACGATACATGATTTCCACAAAAATGAAGCAAGTTTTTATCTCCCACATCTAAATCAAATGCATGTATTTACTGGTCCTGACTTTTTATTTACATTTTCAAATTATTTTTTATTTAGGAAGGGGGGGGGGGCAGATGACTGATATCATGGCATGGATTTTAGAATTTGTGTCACAAAACTATGTGGAATTTCAAGAAAGTTTGCTCAAAACAAACAACGTATATTTGTGGACGTATATTTGTATGTGGAAGTAATATGATTCAGTGCGATAAAAATTTATTAAGAATTCAATAACTAACCATTTAAATCTTTGTGCTCTCTGCTTGCTTCCATACACACATCATGTATCGAAAGAATTATTTATTAATTTTTTTTTTAAACAAACACTGACCGCCTCATCAGTGTACTGGTTCAAATGTTTCCCTCTCCACACATAGGTTCCTGTTCTGAGAGTTTTCAGCCGCACTCCTACACTGTGCCATGTGCCGAGAATGTGAGCCCTGCATAGTGAACAAGGAAAAAAAAAAAAAAAAGAGCCTCCTGATCATGAAACCATCCTCCCTGTAGTGCCCATATCCACTTAATGTGCAACTGAAACCCAGACAAGGTTCCTGCCTTTTTCCCGCGCTTACTGCCATGACCCATAATGCACTGCGTGCCCTCTTTAAAGATGCTGCATGGCTTAGTGAAAGAAAAAAAAAAAGAAAAAAGACATGGTGCTTTCGAACACAACTCGGAGGAATCCAGACCCTGCTGATTCTCTTCTCTGAAATCACGAGAGTGTGCAGTCGTAAGTGCCTTCCTCAGCTGCCTCGTCCTCCGATTCCGCCTTGTGTTTGTCTTCCATAACGCGAGGGGTGGAGCCGGGAGGAATCTCAAGAGTCATGGGAAGGGGGAAGGCCGGGACGCCACGGTGTTCCTCGGCTCCGGGCAGAACGGGGTCGGCCATCTTGGAGAGAGACGGCTGAAACGAGTCGAGTGAAATCTGATCCATGGAGACGTCACACAGCTTCTGCAGCTCGGGAGCGATGAGGTTCAGGAAGGGCTTGTAACCCAGACTGGGGACAGACAGAGACAGGGGTTTTTCCTTTAAAACCATGGTGGTTTATTAGTTAGGTCACTACTTTCAGATTAAAACGTTGAACACAGCACACATGCGCACAAACACAAATGGCAACTGACCAATCAGACGAAGCCCACTGGTCAATAGCGACGAGTCCAGCTTGTACACTCTGAACCGTGTCAGTATCCGCGGCATCTAAAAATCCCACAACTTGTTTGATGACGCCGACATCACGCAGAATCAGACCAATCACAACGCTCCATTCCAAACATCCCGCCTCTAAAAACACATGCAGCAAATACCTGTGGAAAGACAATAACCAGATAAACAGTCCGGATAAAGCACCTGCAGTTACACACACGAGATTCATCATTGTCTCGAAAACATCTTTCTTCCCAAAAAGCACACGGAGTGTTTCAAAGTGCACAGCTGACTACTATCTGAAATCAACATTACAGGGAGAACAAACAAACTGTCCCTCAGTGTGATGAGTTTACCTCAGCTGCACCTGGGACTTGTGAGGACCCTTATTGGCCAGCTCCATGGAGATGTGCTCCAGCTGTGACTGGCTGAGGCTCAGGGTGGAGAAGTTCTCGTCCACCATCGTCCAGTCACCATCCACCATGGAGCTCGTCTCGGTGAGATCTGTGGCTGAGCCGATACTACACTCCTCCGCTGGAGATGAGAGGGAACGTTACATAAATTCATGAACGAGTTTAAACAAGCGATGGAGAGAAGCCAACTCACTTTTATTGATGAGGGGAGACAGAAAGGCTTCTTGGGTTTGCGGAGCTCCGTGTGAAGAGGCCGAGTCGGTCTCTTTAGGCTCCGCCCCCAGACCATCCAACCAGTTGTGATTGGTAGTGATCTGAGGCGGTGCCGTGTCCATGTCGCTGTTCAGTAAACTGTCGTTAGACCGTGATTTCAGCAGACGTGTGCTCAGGACTGCAGAGAGAGAAACGGAGAGGAGGTTCAAGAATTTACTCATAAATATAGACAAAACAAGCAAGGTGTTATTACTACAAACAACCCTACAATGAAGTTGTTTACACAGATAGGTACAGGTACACACACACACCTGCTCGACAGCGTCCATTTTTAAGGGGTGAGCCAGCCGGGAGAACAGGAAAAGGCCAAAGGAAATCATTATGAAGGCATTTAAGGGCGGAGACGAAGTCAACGATACGAGCGACCCGTGTGCGCTCACGGGTCAGCCAGCCAATCAGCTCGAAGCCCAGCTGCGCCGAGAAACAGCCGAGGTCTTTCAGGCGAATCTGCTCCAGCAGACGTCGAGCGTGACGCCACAACATCATGTCGATGTACATGTTCTCAGCACTGTCGCTCTCCTTACTGCGCACACACGCAACACAAAAATATCAGCAAATGATCATCAAATGTACTGTAGTTTCTAGACTACATTATACTGTAGATTTTCACGTGCTCTATTCAAGAGTGCGTGTGTATGCAAAAATGCTTATCTTAATCCTGATCTGGACATCAGTATCTGATATCTTGACTTCTTGATTAAGTTTAAACGGAGTGTAACATTTGTGCGTGTTAATGGAAAAACAAAAGAAGAAGTGTGTCCACGTTTATCAGACCCTTTAGTGGAGTGTCCTGAAGGCATGCTGAAGGTTTTCTGTAAATTGAATTTTCCTGTAGAAAGTGTTTCTGCTGTCTGAGACAGACTGATGCTGCGATGGCGGAAAAACTCGAAACCTCCCGAAGAGCTCGGCTCCTAAACGGAAGAGAGGGGAAAAAAACCCGACAATCAAATAAAGTCAACATATTTGAATGAACCTGACTGGATAGGATTAAGGTTTAGGTTTATTTCTCTTCTGAATGTAATAAAATAAACTGCAAAAAGGCATCAAGACTCCATGATCTCCACAGATTTGTGTTGCTGAATCCCAAGCAAATTCCTGTTCACCATGTATACACTATACCCACTGATGTTATACATGCTCCACATTTTATATATTTATTATATATTTTTCCTTCTTCAGTTTAACAAAAGGTCATGTTAAAAATGGTGTGCCTGATCTTCACCATGTTCAGTTCAATACACCTCACTCACCTGGCTGGTTGGAGTAGTGGGTGGAGTTTCACTCTCGCCTGACCCAATGGCCTTGAGGAATCGGATCATGTGACGACAGAGATCCCATTTTCCTTGCTCGAGTGCGGTGTTGAAGAGGAGAGTAGCATGCTGACGACTCACTGCTGGAGCCTCCATGTTCTAGCATAGAACAAAGTACGACACGATTATGAGAAACTTTACTTATAAACTCAAAGCAACTAAATCGGCGCTCACATTACAAGCCACAGTGGACAATTAGGTTTTTTGCCTTTTTTTGGTCAGATTGGATTTGCATGCCATGAGGGTTCCCTTTCATAATTGCAAGCGTCTTCTCTGACTATAATGTGCGCATCGATGCGTCTTTTAATCAGCTATTGCTGGCACTGCTATGGAACCACAACGCTGCCTATTTGCTGGCTGATGAATTCTGACCTGACTTTTCTCATTCAAGTGACAGCGTAATGGATATGGATCCGATCACGGAAGTCGTATGAAAGTGTCTCCAATCCGACCTAAAAACAATCAACAATTAATAGCAGGTAATGATCTTCCAGGTGTGATTTGGCATGGATTGTATTAATATAACCCAAACAAAAAGATGTGTACAGTAAACAGAGCTGATAAGTTAACAACTGTTTACTGCTCATAGAGCTAATGTAAATAGTAACATAACTTCGCTCTTCCACAACAATAAAAGTGATTTAAAATGTCCTTTTTGTAAAAAAAAAAAAAATTGATGACCTACATTAATATTAATATTGAAATAACCTCTGTCCATTTGTTGTGGTATTAGAGGAATGAAAGGGTTTTGCGGTGTGCTCACAAAATGTATTTACTTTACATTTTTGTGAATCTCCTTACAACGAATTTTTAACAAAAGCTATGCATGTATTTTATTTCAAGTTGCTTTCATGTAATTTCATGTTATTTCAACATAATGCTGATAACATTATAAACCTTTTGCCAACATTTAGCTGTTTTCAATGAACCAATATTTTATTTTTAAATACCATTCCCCCTGCAAAACATCAGAACTGAGTTTTTTTTATTTCCCTTTATACCTGGAGTATGATGAGATATGAGGCTGCTGTGTCCAGATCCCGTGCCATGATGCACTCCTCAAAGAGATCTTTTGGATTCCCGACGGCAGCAAACAGATAGTTCCAGAGGTTAAACTCGGTCTTGCGGGCACAGTGGACGATGGTGCGCAGGAACAGAGGAAACTCGGCCAGGAACTTGGCCACAGTGGGCAGCAGTGGGTCGGGGATGGGCTCGCGAGACGTGGCCTCCTCCTCCAGCACCACGTGCACCATCAGCTCCAGCACGTGCGAGAAATAAGGCAGCGATGAGCATGACTGAGCCAACAGTAAGGCCTGCTCGCCCAAATTTTTCACCAGCAGCTGACGGAGGAGGTGGTGGAGGTAGATCTGCGATGTCCTTTCTACCAAACAGAACGGAAAAAACGACTCGGGCGGCTCTCGGGACAGAGAAAACGTGGAGGGCCTGCGAGAAAGGCTTTCTTTGCTGGAAGAGTCTCCTCCAATGCATTCCGAAGAGGAGGAATTTCCTCCTAGCCCGTCTCTGGAGGAAAAAGATGAGTCGTAGAGAAGGGTATCGTTAGCAGCGCCCAAAACGAGTGCGTCCTCTGACAGCACAGCGAGCGGGTAGATGTCAAGGAGGAAAGAGAGCATGATGCGGCGCGAGAGGAACGAGTGTGGTTTGCGGTTCTCGCGGCGTGGGAACAGAGGGAGCCACACCTTCATCCCGGACTCGCCGCACGACAGCCACAGAGCCTCCACCAGGTGGCGCTTCTTAGAACCAGAGTGACTCGATGCCCACACGCTCTCCACACACTGTGCCAGAACCACCGGTGGAGAGAAAGGCAACTACAGGGAGACAGAAACGTTAAAAAAAACATTCAGCATGAATATTGCAGAAGAGAGGAAATGTTGGGAACTTCCACTAATCTAGAAAATAGCTAAATGAAAATATGAAAATAAATATTTTGATCTATTTAAATCTACTGCTAGCGCATACACGAAGTCTGTAACTCACCAGTGTTTTCTGACTGGCTGATGTGTCCTTGTCTCGTACCTGTGGGCAAGACCGATCTCTCTGCAGCATGATGAGCTGACCGGCCAAATTCAACAGAATACTTTCTGCATTACATGCCTGAGAGAGAAAGAGGAGGGGAGATGGTTGGTAATACATAAAAATGGTAGAACGTTGTGTTTTTATCCATCATGTAAACAAAATGCAATATTTTACACACATAAGGAGTGTGTGTGTGTGTGTGTGTGTGTCTGAATAAAGGCACGCATGTGGCTGGTTTTGTGTTTTTTAGTGATCAGATCTCCCCATCACTGTTTTAAGGCTGTGTCTGGGTATGTGTGTGTGTGTTTGTGTGTGTATCTAAAATGTGGTTTTCAGTAACAGTGCCACCATGTTCTGCCTGGAGTGAGTGTTTCCGTTGTACCTGCTGTATGGTTTTCAGGGACATTTCTTACTCTATTTTAAGGGAAGTGTGTGTGTGTGTGTGTGTGTGTGTGTGTGTGTGTGTTGTACCTGCTGTATGGTTTCCAGAGACCTTCCCATCTCTGTTTTAAGTGTGTATGCATGTACGCGTCTGCTGAATGGATTTCAGGCTCTGTTGTGCGCGTGTACGTGCGAGAGTCTGTGCATGCAAGTGTACCTGCTGTGTGGTTTTCAGGGACATTCCTGTCTCAGTTCTGACTGAAGTGAGGGTGACTGAAACCACCAGCGCAGGATGAGGAATGTAACGCGACATTGACACTTCCTGTAGTACATCTACACACACCGAAGTGCTGAGAACACACGGAGAGAGAGAGAGACAGATATTTACTATAAACAATCCAAGTCTCATAAATCACTATTTTAAGCAGAATATTTCCTTTAAGGAATGGTTTTGTTTGATGTAAATGGAACTTAAAATATCTTAAAATAAAAAACCTGACAAAAATTACAAACATTTTTGATACTTTTTAAAAGTGGAGCTCAGTATAGAAGCTGTGGAAACAATGTTGCCAGATTTGTCACTTTATTGCAAAATGGAAAAAAGCCATTAAAAAGCTGTGAATCTGAAAAATAAACTTGGCTAGTTTAATCAATATGTTTAAATGTGTTTTTCATGTGCGTGCGTGCGTGCGTTAGTTACCCATCTTGCTTCTTTTCGATGCTATAAAGGCAGATGGAGCAGTCGGTGCGAAATAAAATTATCGTGTCTCTGAACACGTTGAGCAGCAAAGTTTCAGCATGCAGCTTTGTCACGCTTGCGAAGGCGTTGTCGAGGTTTGAGGACCGGAGATATAATCTCAGCTATGCAAAAAAAAAAAAAAAAGAGGACATGAGGAAATGGTGAAATCAATTAAAAACACAAATATCCTGTTATGGTTAATTCATAGTTTTATAATTACATATTTCTCTTTTGCGTGTTTGTGTGTGTGTTGTGTGCGAGAGAGAGAGAGAGAGAGAAAGTGGGGACAGAATAAAAAAATTATTATAATAAAAGAGACTGTGCAGATCAGAATTTATTACATGTGTAGGGCGCACACACTGATGTCGGTCAATACCGGCAACACTGGGATTTCATACCAATGCAAGCAATAGACAAAAACCAGTTAAAGCAATGCGTCTGGCTTTCTTCCTTCTCTTGAACCTCAACAAATACAGCAGACTAACTACTTGTCGTCCTCCAGAGAAAAATCCCACGCATATTTTTGCTAAAATCACATCTATTGTTTGAAATGAATGAGTGGTCACACAAATATGACTTGTTCTAAACCAGCAAAGACGTCATCATCCGCACATGCGTGCCACATAAGACGACGGATGCACCCACATTAGAGTCAGATAAAAGTCATTTGTAATTACAAATGTGAACCTTCATGACGTGAAATCTGATCTGTCCACAAAATCAGAATTGAACAATGCAGCTTGTAATGTGAACATAAAATTTCTTCAAATGTTTCTTAAATGTCTATTTTACGATTTCTTCATTAGTGTGTTAATAATAAGTTTAGATTCAACATTTCTTTTCATGTGCTTCAGCATTCCACACGGCACTGAAAATGCTGAATAAACTAATCTTGCACGGTTCACAGCGCTGTGGTAAAAGAGAAAACACTCCAGAACAGAATCAACCGGAACGCACCACACTGCACCAATTTTAAATCTTTTCCTTCCTACATAATGTTTAACCCCATAACGTTTTAGTGTTGACATAACCTCTGGGATATTAACAAAACCAACGTCTGTTCACTAAACCCATACACACAAATACCAATCAGCTAGTGAAACGTAAATAAAGCTCATTGTGTGGAAACTGTGGTGCTTTACCTCCTCCTGCTGGTCGATGAAATTGTAACAGGCAATGACGACAAAGTCATTCCACCAGGTGAGGCCGCCGGTCACGGTCATGCTCTGTTCCTGTAAGACACACAGGTGGGAAGGAATACAAAACAAAACCGTTATGACTGTCAGCCATGTGATGCATTAAACAGCCAAATGTTTGTGCACACTACAAATAAATAAACTTTTTAAAAAGTTGCAGGTCACCCAAAGAAAAAAAAAAATTCTCTGATCAGAATAATGCTTGAGAACAAGTAACAGTTTACCTGTGTAATGTTTCCAAACAGTTTCCATTTCCTGGTATATAATGAGTAATGTGCAAATCCGCGTCTCCCCGCGACCACCAAACACTGACCTGCCGAGTCTATGGCTGCAAACTACACACACACAGAAACACACACGGGTTAATCTAAATACTAGGCAGGAATTCCATTCAAAACCACAAACACGCCTTCGCACCAATGTAATGGTCAAATCGACACGCACACACTTACCCTTATTGGCCAGTTAGTTTCTAGGTATGTGCTGTGAATCTGAAAGAAAAAAAAAATTAGCAATTATTTGAGCAAGTTTGAAATCCGATACAGAAAAACACACAAGCATGAATCAGTGTGCAATATAATTATTATATATCACAACAATCAATAATAATAAAATGATTCAATTTGATTGTGTACATCAATGTTCGTGTTTGTAAAGCATGTGCAAATGCAGGTGTGCAACAATAAAACATCATGCAACAGGTGTGTTTACTGTACCTGCTTGTCCTCCTGTGTGTATGCACATGTAATTAAACGGGCCGTGTGTGTGTGTGTGTGGGTAAGAGTGGTCACTTTAAATCAGTGCAGCAGGTGTGTGTAGTTTTGCATGTACCTGCACCACATGCCAGTGTTTGTGTCCCAGTAAAGTGCTGAGCTGTGTGTGTGTTGTGCTCCGTGCTGAGTGTTGCTCCTGGTTGTGTATCTGAACCGCAGCATCTCCGCACGTCATCAGCAGCCGATCCTCCCCATGGAGAAGCACCTGTTCCTGATTACTCTGTATAGACCACAGCATTAGAGAGAGAAATCAAACTACTTCATCCACACACACACACGAACACATTTTGATGGTTGCACTTTGGAGTGCTTTAAACTTCAAAGCATATTGGTGTGTTCTTACCGTACAGGGATTGACTGTGAGCGCGCTTTTAATGAACTGAAACTGCAGAATGGAGGCCTGGCTTAACTGTTGAGACTGCTCCGTGCCAGCATCTGTACAGCCAATCACCCACAGGTGGTAACCCTCTGCCCCCCAGCTCTGAAAAGCAGATACAAACAGGACATGATGTCACAGCCACCTCCACTACCGCTCCTGTAGTTAAAGTGCATACTTAATACATAAAGCGCATCATTAAACAATATATAAAAAAACAAAACATTGCACATCAACAACAAACAGCAGGGTTATTCCGCAAGTTAGTCCGTTTCCTTTCCGGTTAACTGTCCTAACGCTCAGGCACATTTTATCTTTATGAGAGATCAAATGAGCAAAACTCGGACAACTAGAACAGATCTATATTAAATCTTGTGTTATTATCTAAAAAATGCTGAAAGGTTTCACCATAGAGCTGATCTTTAGTGGCTCCTTCTTAGTGCCGTCTGATCGGTACCTGAGGAGAGAAAGAGGAAGGAAGAGAGATGTGCGGGAACAATAGTTATAAAGAGATATGGAAAACAAACAGCTCTCTTATTTAAAACTAGAACCTCCACTTAAATAAAAAAAAATATATACAAATTTACACTGTGGCTTTGAAAATGCATGCAATGTCAGCAAGTTACCCTTCAACGCTACAGTCAACAAGCTGGTATCAGACAATACCTCGAATATCCTCTTATAAATGTGCTCCATGAATTGCAAACAAGTTTTAGCCCCTGATGTAACCTATAGTCTGTACTTCAACTAATTTATTAAAAATCAGCTACACCCCTCTAAGGCACAACAATGTCAGAATGTGAATGACAACTCTAAAGTGCTTGTATTTTTGGCATGCAGACTATGCAGACACGCGTGAGACTCACGTGAAGTCTTCTCCGAGTGTGCAGACGAGATGAGCTCCAAACACACTCCACAGAGAGAGACCTCCACAGGCCCAGGTCACCATGACGACGCTGCAGTCTGGAGACCAACGGATGAGCTTAACTGGACCAGTTTTATTATGGATATCTGACACAGAGAGAGAGAGAATGAATGAACATCATAGTAAAGAACAACAAATACATGAGTTTAACTAGTACTGCGTTAGAAATGCACAACATAAAAAGAAAAAAAAAAAAAAAGAAATTCTCTCTAAAATTCCACAACAAACTCCAATACAAGCTAAAAGTCCCTGAAAAACCTTCAGAGATTAGCAAGTTGTTATACTCCTCTCTTACACTAGGGGGAAGCAGTGTACAGCACACAACAAACCTATAAACTCCTCCTTCACAAACGCTGCATTAACTAGAAATGGTCTGCCAATTTGATGGCTCTGGGCTATCAGTTAAGGTGAGTCAGAGATGAGCTCAAAGAAAATGGCAAAAAGGTTCAGACCAAGATACAAGATGCCACTCGCCTTATAGCTCCATCAACTGGCTAATTTGTAAAGTAAATGTAGCACACAGATCAACTTTACCCCTTCTATCATCTAACTTCTGCTTCATCTCTAATAGCAGAACACTAACCTTCTTCCTTTTTTTTTTTTAAATTTATTTTTTTAAACAACTTTAAGAAAGTCACATGCAACCTGATTTCTCAAAAGTTGAGCAAAATAGTGTTCGTTTAAGGGCCTTTCAATGTTTTTGCCTGCAATAATGACAATAATGCCAAAAAATGCTACATATTTATTGACAAACTGATTCTACAGTAAATTAACAACATAGTATTTTGTCCATTTGTTCCCAAGCCACATCCTACTTATTACAGTTATCTGTTAATCCAATCTTACAGTAATGTACATGGTAAGGTTTTGGTGATAGTTTGAGGTAAGATTATGTATATGATGAGACATGAAGCTGGGATTTATTTATTTTATTTTTTAACAACAAAAGCACATGATTTATGACTTTATAAAAACACAGATCTTAATTTCCCATACTCAGTTCAGGTCTCACATTCATAAATGGACAGAAAATTTCATAAAGGTTTTATGTAGAAAAGTAGTTTTGCTAAAATCTCAGCACTTCCACACACAATAGCTTTATTTTTAAAAAAGGATGAACCAATTTAATCGTCTGTTTAACTGACCAGAAGGATTGCTTAGGGATGTAAATAGGAGTTCTTTTAAAAACTACGCAATTTGGTTTGAAACAAACAAAGCACCATGGACATTATTAAAAGTGCAGCCACACACAGGACAGGCATGCACATACATTTAAACTAAACAAATGTTAATAAAAAGTGAAAGTATTTGGCCCTCTTTAAAAAAATTTTTGCATATCTTTGTCACACTAAATTGATTCAGATCAAACTAATTTTAATACATTATGCAAATATGACCCAAGTAAACAACATAGTTATTAATAATAATTCCATTTATAAAGGGAGGGGGGAGCCACCCAAACCATTGATCCCATGTGAAAAAGGAATGAAGTAAAAATATAAAGGTTTTAGAGTGGCGTAGTCAAAGTCCAGACTTAAATTCAATCGAGATTCTTAAACAGCCTGTTCTTGCTCGAAAACCCTTCGATATGGCTGAATTAAAACAATTCCTCCACAGTGATGTGAAAGATTCATTGCCAGTTATCACAAAGGCTGATTGCAGTTGTTGCTGCCAAGAGCAGCACAACCAGTTATTAGGTTTAGGGGACAATTACTTTTTCACATAGCGCCAGGCACAGCTTTTTTCCCTTAATAAATTAAATAATTTGGGAAAAAGCATTTTAATAATAATAAAAATAAATAAATAAATAAATAAAAACCTTTCCACTCCATCATGCCATAATTATTTAATTAAATTTTAACGGAATCCTCGACATTCCTGGTTTAACACAAATACATTTTTATATTTTTAATGAGAAAGGAGTAACAAAATGAATCAACCATTGCAAAATATGCGCCTTCAGGAACTGTGAGAGATATACCTGGGTAGTGTTTGGGGCTCAACTCCAATTTGTGCGACAGCTGCATCGATCCTGTAGTGTTGTCTATCATGTAGACCAACACCGAGCCACTAAAACACACACAAACATGTTCATTTTAATTACATTTTTCATCTAAATTATTTTAAACGTCATTCAATCTCTATATTAATATCATTATTTGTGTTCATTTCCACATTTTATCCCTTCCCCACTGAGCGACTTCACACACGCAGCTGGCTTTCGACTGAAATCGTTAAATGTTTAAAGGAAAAATGCGAAGCTTTTATAAACATCATCTTTAAACCTCTATGCTACCATGAGATTAAAAATAGCCGCATTCCTCTTCTTTACACGCACTTGGGACACGTGAGCCTCATCTGCTGTTTAGCACAGAAAAATTATTCAGGATGCTGCTCTGTTTTTAATTTTGAAGATGTGTTGAAAATCTCAGGCTTTCTAAAGAGCCCAGAGAGTCACATCTGCACCACAGGGAAGTCATTCTGAAACCGTGATCATACTGAGACGGGAAATAATCCTCTACTGCGCTCATTCTAATAATTGTTTCTATAGCGACTCCTTCAGAGAGACTGGGAAGATGGATGCAATGCCTAGCTCAGTGTTAATCGTAAAATATGCTACCCATGACTGAAAAAATGAACATTAATTGAGAAGTCTTTCTGTAATGAGATGTGTACTCGAAAAATTTAAGGAAGAAGTCTCCAGTGTCAAAGATTAATAAGTATCTGTACTTTATTACAGGAAAAGTTTCTCTTTCTACATCCTTTGGCATTCGTTTAAATAAACAGTGCAACGAACAGGCCACTAACCTTTTACAAATGGACGTTTACCATATATGGTGACTTAGGCATTTTTTTTTATTTTTATGAAAATGAGCATGACTGCGACTAACCAGAGCAATTTTGAACGTGCTGAATTCATCAACATCCGATAAATGCAAATTTCTTTATGCGAGACGCTGTAAATCTGAGGGGGGAGGGGGCGGGTATTGGGGTCTTAAAATACAACATACTTGTATGTTGTACCGTTCTATTTGTTTAGAACGGATTAATATAATTATAACTCACAACATGGCACAAAATTCAGCGTTACTGAAAATCTTTTAAAAAAAAAAAAACAACCCTTCAGTTACATTTAGTGCATTTTATATGTCGATCCAAGCTCGTACATCTGAGCCGCACAGATGTTCAGGCGGTGATTTAATATGTTAAAACTGCAGGTGTTGACTGTCCAGAGCTGAATCAGTCTTCACAAATAGTGACGGAACAATCTCCACTGTAACTGCTCTAATTTAACACAAAGTAAGGACACCACACAAACAATTACACACACTTTCACCTTCACACACGTACCTCACACAACCAAAAGCCATGAGTCTGTATTTGTTATTCACTGCTACACATGTGCCGTCCGTCACATCTGCTGCCCAAACTCCCTGCAACTGCTACACACAGAAAAGAAACATATAATTAAAAGTTCATGAAAAAATTAGACAAATACTTCACATGCCTACTTCTAGGTACAGGGTCAACCTGCTGAAATTCTCACCTGTGGTATGTGCCTCACCGAAAGACCAAAAATAAATAAAATGAATAAATAAATCTTAAAATAATCATTTTGCCCCGAAACATTTAAAAGATTTACGAAGAGTTTATTATGATGTGCAAGATCCACCAGTACAGACGATTCCCTTTCTCAGTCCTCACTTGATCAAGGAGGGAAATGTGTTTAGTTACAAAAGGATGGAATTTGTACAAGGTCAGGGTTATTCGACGGGTTTTCACGTCTTGGAAGAGTTTTATAGCAACTTGAGTCTCTTCGACCCTGGAACGTGTCGTTTCCTCAGCATGAGCACAGAATGTGTGTCCAACACCAGACCTTCTCAGATTAGTCAGAGTAATGAAAAGGCTCTTACTCTCTTCGCTGTTGCTGCTCAGCTGATGAAAGGTTCGTTTACATTCCATGGAGGGTTAAAGGTGCATCTCAAATGCTACTGGCTTCCTCACACGTTACCCAAGAGCAGCTTATGACGTCACTCTTCAAAGCAGAGTGAAGGAGCTGTTTCAGTAGGTTTCAGTTTATGCCCTTGTGCGGAGTCAACAGTTTTACTGATTTTGTAATTCATGACCCATGACAGTGTGTGCTCGGTTTTGCTGCTAAACAGCGACTAAATGTGAAGCTTGCAACTTGTGCTTAATTCCTGTTTTTACTTCCCTCTCTTTTGGACTGAGGTTTTAGAAAACATGCTAATCGTGATTCTAGAAAAATCAGTAGGAAATATCAGACAGTCTGTAAATCAATAATGTCAGTAAAGCTTTTAATGATCGACCCAAGTTGGGTAAAGAAAGATTGCGTGCATGTGTGTGTTTGGAGGAAGATTGTGAATCAGCAATTGTATTCGTTGGTGTGTCAATTATTTTACCAGAATAACACTTCAAATAAAAATAAAAGTAATGTTTTCATTTGAGCTGACAATGTTGCAGTTCCTCTATAATCCTGCAATAGAAACAGAATCAGCACCATCATTCCTAACCTTACAGGTTAATAAGGAAACGCAGACTTGCCAACAAAGAGAAAAAAAACATTCCTTTCATTTAAGAAAAATAAAGTTAGATTGAGAAAAGTTAGGCGCAACCCAAGATCTAACTGCAGGCTTTGTGGATAGTTGTGTTAAAGCTTTGGCAGACATCCCCCCCCACCCGGTTTTGGTTTAGAAAAAACTGCACACTGCAATTTTGACATCTTTTAAAAGAGACATGGTAGTATTCCCAGATTGGCGATGGCATGTTGATGTGGCTGTAGACGCACATATTTTGCAACAATCACAATAATACTGGCATGTGCGATCGGCCAGTTGATAGACAACTGAAAATTATGTGATCAGCCAATTAAAATTCGAAGCACTCTTTCCACACAACCATAAGAAAATGTAAGTGTATAGGACATTTGGTTTAATCACGGCTTTCTTGACAGCAGTAAGGAATTAATGCTACTTCGAGGGGACGGAAATCATAAACGCTACAACCAAGTCACAAATCTTGGCACTTTTGAGGCAGTGGGTCGCATTCATAAAAACCTCTCTGGTCATGAAATGCCATCATTTGCTTGCTTTAAACGGACAGTATTTAAATTAAAATTATTTTGAATAAAGATTCAAAATGTACCCGTTTGCACGGACACTTTAATGTGCACTAAAAAAAAAAGTGCGTTTACATGCTCAGAGCATTTATTCAGAATGTCGGGGGAAAAAATAACATGTCCAAAGTGGTTCTGTCTGCCGTGAGGTGTTTGGTCTGTTGGACATACGGATAGAAGCTGTTTTCCTGTAGGTTTCCATCTTTTCCTCCTTCTGTTGCTGAATTTAGGCGTAATGTGAGGCCAATGTTTTCTGTAGTTTGTATTGGCTTTTAATAACAAATTCCATGGAAGAGTGGATAGAAGAGTTATTTCACAATCAATGCTAACCTAGCCCTTTGTGACTCTAACTTTTATAATCACTAAACATTCAGGATCTCATCATGGGACAAAAAAATCTGATGGACAATAAATCTCCGGTTCCGAAGACACTTTACCTGCATGATTTGTATGCAGAAATGCAAAGTCAAAAATCCTCAAAAAAAAAGAAAGGTGGAAAATACCTTGAGGTTTAATAAGAGAATTTTTTTTCTCCAACCTTTTACAGCTTCTGCTTTCTGATTGGTTAGCAAAATTCACTTCCTCAAAAAGCTGTTGGAGGGTCGTTAACTTAAAATTTCAAAACCTAAAAACAGTGCATTTGGTAGAGTAAAAAAACAAAACAAGAAGGCAGACAGAAAGCAATATGAGAAGAACTTGAGCTGAAAAATGAACAGACGCATTTTAGAGACTTAGTTTGAACCTCTTATACTTCTTTTTGAACAGACTAGCCATAGTCTAACTGGTGAGCTTCAATTTAAAATACTTTGTAAGATCTGCTAAAATAATTTGGCCTATAATACAATGACAGGAAAGAGCAGAAGCCAACTAATCCAGTGTGGAAAAAGCAAAATTCACTTCATTTTAGACCTCATTGGCAAAAATAAATTGGTTGTGATGCAATTGTTAAATTCTTCAGCCTTGTGTACTTTGTAAACACAGCGTAATAGAGATGCGGGTAGGAAATCAATTCAGTTGTGAACCAAATTGCTACATTAAAAACTATTTGCATGTTTATAATAGAGATGAACCGGTCGATCGTTCGATGGCCAGAACTGTACCGAGTGCAGAAGCTTCTGAGTGGAACAACAGAAATACGTTTTTACAGTAATACATCAAAAATGTAAATCACGTGTGAAAAGCCTCCAATCGATCAGCCTTTTTCTCTAAACTGAGTAAATTAATCCTAAACACCACTCATTACACATACTTGCACAAATCTATTTACACATTTTCATCCCGTGTGGTAGGACTGGGTTCGCCAAGTTTGTTCAGAAATTATAATTATAGCAGATATGCATTGCTCGGTAAAAATGCAGCTTTTTTGCCTAATTAAATTTTTAATTAAAATGTCAAACTCGCACGGATTTAAAGTTATTTTGTATTGTTTAAGTTAGAAAATTTATTTTATAATGAACAGGCTACACTAAATTCATCTTTATACTTTTTTGAAGGTTTAAAATTGTAACAGAAACAGAAATAATTGTAATATTTAATCAGAATATATTTATTATGACACTTACAGAATCACAATATTAATCAAATCGGCATCAAAGTATCGTGATAATTCCACATTAGGTGGTGACTGGTGATTCCCAATCATACGGCACAATATCACAAACACAAACCTGTGACCTGTTTTTTGCTATTGCTATTTGCTATATTAAAGTTCATGGTCTGTTCTTGGTAACTAATGCACAAAAAAAAAAAATGCATAAAAAGTTCCCTTTAGTGACATTTGTACAGAGTACAGATTTGTACTTGCAGACACCGTCAGCAGAAGTTCTTACCTCGGTGGAGAATCTGTTGGCTGTCGGCGTGATGAATCCGAGTCTTCCATCATCAAGCACGATGGCAAAACCATCCAACGTCATACAATACTCCATTTCTCTAATGTGGACGCCATTCAGATCCAAACATGGACCACCTAACAAAAGGAAAAAAAAGAAGAAAATCCTTCCCATGAAGAAAGCATGCGACATGCATCGGGTGTTGTCTCACATTCATCAGCTGTGTTTAATACATAAGTGGCGAGTGCATTGCAAATAAAAGCTCACCGCGTGAGGACTGCAGGTCCAGAGAGAAAGGAATGGTGCTGAGGTTTACGGCTCTCCGGCCGTTACACACTCCGTCCCAGTGGAGCATGTGCAGATAACCGTCGGCCGTACACACCAACAAATCCTCCTGCAGTGACTGAAGACTGAGACAGAAAAATATAGAGAAGTAGACGTTTCGCATTTATTGCATAACATTATACACGCACAGACTTTTCATGTCTCATTAAATGAGAAAACATTGAGCATAAGTAAGCGTGTCCAGGTCGAGACACAACAAGCCCACCATGATCATCAAGCCCTGGAAGTCAGATTCAATGTTGTAATAACTTAAACCATGGCCTCATCTCACAACTTTTAACAGAAAGAAATAAGACAGAGGGTGAGATGTCAGACAATAATACGTCCATTAAACTTTAAGGTTTATTTATGAATAAAAAAAATGAAAGGCATTAAGCCAAATTGACCTTTTCCAAGTGATGAACGTACTTTGGATTAACCTGTGTGTGCGCTGACTGAGTCTAGTACACGCTTTGCAAAGAGGACATCCATATTTAAAAATTTATAACCATGCATTAAAGTGTTCGTGTTTAAAGGGTGTGTACCTGGTAATAGGAGCCTCCAGGTCGACTGGTTTCTTCATTTCCACGCTGAGAGCAGGAGCACATTGTTCCTCTTTATACCCAGGAGTAACCTTCACACGAACACTACCCCTACAAACACACACACCCATCAATTTCATGCTGCTCTTTGCACAATTATTACTATATGAACCATTGTGTCAATTTGCCATAAATACAATTCCACATCAAATAATTGCGATATATTTGACTTCACTTGACTTATTTATTCCCTCCTTTTTTAAATTACTTGTGACTTATATGCTTCCTTCCATCCATCCATCCATATACAGCGGGGAAAATAAGTATTTGACACATCAGCATTTTTATCAATAAGAGGATTTCCAAGTGTGCTATTGACACAAAATTTCCACCAAATGTAGCCAACAAGCCAAATATTGAATTCATACAAAGAAACCAGAATATTTAAGTATACAAGTTGAGTCATAATAAATAAAGTGAAATGACGGAGAGAATAAGTATTAAACACGTGAAGATAACAAGGTGTAAAATGGCATAGAAAGTCAGATCACCTGAAATCTGTCGGTATTCAGAGAGAAACCCTGCCCCCGATCAGTACTAACTGATATCAGCTGCTTTAATCCTAATTGATGGCCGATAAATAAATGCTTCTCATTACCCAGGAGGCACACAGGAAAGACTTCATGATGGGTAAAAGCAAAGAACTCTCCCAAGACCTTCGTAATCTTATCGTTGAAAAGCATTCTGATAGTAACGGTTATAGGCGCATTTCCAAAATGCTGAATGTTCCTGTGAGAATTATCTGGAAATGGAAAGAGCATCAGTTCACCATAAACCGGCCACCATCAGGTGCTCCACGTAAGATCCCTGTCCGAGGAGTCGAAAGAATAAATCAGGAGATTTCTCCAAGAGCCAAGAACCACTCGGGCAGAACCTCAGGAAGACCATGCATCAGCAGGTACTGTTGTTTCAAAGAAAACTATAAGCAATGCACAGAACCGCCATGGCATCCATGCACGCTCACCACGCAAGACTCCATTGCAGAACAAAAAGCATGTTGAGGCTCGGTTAAAGTTTGCAAAACAGCATTTGGAGAAGCCTGTGGATTATTGGGAGACTATAGTATGGTTAGATGAAAGCAAAATTGAACTTTTTGGCAGTCATCCTACACACCATGTTTGGAGAAGAAATGGCACTGCTGACCACCCCAAGAACACCATACCAACAGTTAAGTTTGGGGGTGGAAGCATCATGGTTTGGGACTGCTTTTCAGCAAGGGGTACTGGCAGACTTCATATTATTGAAGGCAGGATGAAGGGAGAAATGTACCGGGACATTCTGGCTAAAAATCTGCTGCCATCTACCAGAAAACTGAAAATGAAAAGAGGGTGGACATTTCAGCAAGAGAATGATCCCAAACACAAGGCCAAGGTAACAATGAAGTAAAAATCAAACAAAGAAAGAAAATCAAGTTGCTTGAATGGCTCAGTCAATCACCTGACCTATATCCCAAAGAAAATCTGTGGCGAGAACTGAAGAACAAAGTTCATAAAAGAGGCCCAAGGAACCTTCAAGATTTAAAGACCGTTTGTATGGAAGAATGGGCCAGGATCACACCTGAGCAATGTAGACGACTGGTCTCTCCATACAAGAGGCGTCTAGAAGCTGTACAAGGCTTTTCTACAAAGTATTAAATAAACTGTGTTCAATACTTTTCAATACAATACAATTCCCTGTGTCATTTCACATTATTTATTATGATGACTCAACTTGTATACTTAAACGTTCTGATTTCTTTGTATGAATTCAATATTTGGCTTGATTGCTACATTTGGTGGAATTTTTACATCAATAGTCCACTTAGAAATCCCCTTACTGATAAAAATGCTGATGTCAAATACTTATTTTCCCCACTGTAACCACACACAAAAAAACAATAAGAAAAACTTGTATAAATGTTTAAAATCCAAAAAGGTTTTAAAAGTAAAATGTATGAAATTATTTACAATTAATTGAATCAATTAAAACAAATGCATATTGATATAATTTTAATAATAGACTGAATTAATACATCATACTATTTTTCTTTTTCGGAAATGTGTTGCCCGACATCCAGTAGCAATGAAGACAGTAACAAAGTTAGTTTTTCAGATGCGAACGCACACGTTTTACTAATACATTTGGTCAGTTCTCAAATTTACACTGTATCTACTGACTATATGCAAGATATACAGTGTGTACAATCACATCTACAAAGTTTTGGTTTCATTGCTACTGGATGTCTAGAACTGACTTTGATAGTCAACTATGGAGTCCTTTATAATTGTATAATATTATTATTAACAACAACAAATATTATAATTATATAATGAACCAATAGAAATTTTTAAAAATGAACTTTTCACAGTTGGTTAAAATGAAATAAAATTCAGTTCATTGTACTGCTGTGCTGAGGGAGGAAAAAGGAAAAAAAGAATGTCATTCTACTATATATATAATTCTGATGTATTAATAATTTTATATATAAAAAAATGGGTGAAATATGCTCTGGTTTTTAAGGTCTACGCGCTCTGATAAACAGTCCATCTTTACGCACCAAAGCATGTTTAGTTCTTAAAATGTTATTACTTTGTTATGAGGAGATGCATGGAAGTGTTGGTAGGCTTGATCACTGAAATGTGAAATTAATACAAATACATCAAAATGGTGTTAAAGGTCATATATATATTTCTTGTATCTAGTAGACTCTTGTTACCACAGCAAGTATATTTCACACCTGTGGGGAAACACTGAAGACTCTGTCTGTCCGTCCGTCTACGTACAACACAGAGCCAAATATACTGGCCAATGAGTAGTAAAAATACTTAAAAGCAAAATGTATTATATATATTATTATTATTATTATGATCACTACTACAATTCTTTTATCTCAAATTTCATCCAATCCATCTCTTGAATTATACACTATCTAGCTGCCTGATACATGTGACAACATTTTATCTTGTAATTTTCATACTGGAGACTACATGTTTTAATATCTTAGTGTTTCCAAGGAAAAGGCAACAAGTCACCTCTCTCTCTCTCTCAGAGAGAGAGGACGATAAACAGAGACAAGTTCAGACTTGAAAAAGAGACACCAGTTTTTCTCTTGAGTTTTTGAAGGTGAAGGCAGATCGTCAATACGTGCAAGCAGGGTGGACACTACAGGAAGTGGAAATAAGTGTGTAGAGATGAGAAGGAAATAAAGATGATCTAGCAGGAGTTAAAAATGGATAGGTGTTTGTAGTTCAGAAGAAAGAAAAAGAACCTTCAGCAGTAAAAGAAGTGTGAGTGTGTGTGTGTGTGTGTGTGTGTGTGTGTGTGTGTGTGTGTGTGTGTGTGTGTGTGTGTGTGTGTGTGTGTGTGTGTGTGCGTGTGTGCGTGTGTGCGTGTGTGCGGGCTGCCAAAACCACACAATTCTTTACCACATGAACCTACAGATCTGGGTGCCATGACCGGGTAAGATCTAAAAATACAACTAACTGACACGAGTCGTTCTTCAAAAAAAAAAATAAAAAAATAAAATGTTACCCGACAACGCTTTTCTGCTCACCGTGAGGTACAGTAGATAGAAATATTCCTCTGACCTCTCTCATCGGTCCCGCAGAATTGCTGCTCACCAGATGGTTTTGTTTTTACCCACATGACTAAATTTTGACATTAGTGAGCGAAAAAACATAAGGGATTTATGAAACACTAGTCTGGGATCAACAACCATGCCAACTGCTGACATCACAGAGCTTTTACCCCCGATTTTTGAGCTGAAAACTAACTGAAGCTTTTAATGTGTACGAGCATAATTTGAATGCATTGCGCTACTTCTACGTGATAATTGCATGAAAATGCAGGGAATGTAGTTACTAGGACAGTTCCACATTCTGTATTATAATAAATAAGCCACATCTGTCATGACACAGCATAGATCTAGTCTTTAATTTTTATTTGGGAATCATCCTTTTTATCTCTCGGTTGCCTTGACCTATTAAATACCGCAGGCAAAAAGAAATACTACTCACTTTTTTTTACGATATTGAAAACATTAAATCATGCACACAAAATTGTGAATCATGCTTTTTCCCCTAAGGGAAATGAGCTCAGGATCTCTTGCACATATTTTCAAACGAAACAATTATTGAATATTTTTACAAAAAAAACAAAAACAAAAAAACATTTAATGTGATAAAGTGAATAACTTAAAAACCGTTGAATACCAGTGGAATTATAACTAAAATAAATAAGCTGTTCGTTTACTGTACATCATTGTATTTCAACAGCATAAAGTAAATGGCAGTTTGTAATTAAATACAGGAGTTTACAGTACTGTATCTATTGTTAAATGTTTTTATCTTATGGAAACAGGGCATCAAAAGGAGCTAATCAGTGTCCCGCCCTTCAATTTATGATTGGCTGGTATTGTCCATCCTCTAGCATGTAATTGGCTGGAACTGAGCGAGTGAGCGTAGTAATACAGAATTTAGGACGAGCTAATACCAAGACGCCACAAATGAGGAAGGGAGATGAGAAAAGAATTTACGACTGAATCATGTAGTGAAATAAACGCGAGTGAATTGCTGTTATTCAGAAATGAGATTGTATGCGTGTGTGCAAGTTGAGATCCTGATTCTCCTCCCCCCCCCCCCCCTTCGATTAATCGTGCAGCCCTGTGTACACAGCATTTGTCACAATACAACTCGTCTTTTGTACGTGTTGGATATGCGGCATGCTGGTACACATCACTGCAGATACATTATATAGGCGCAGTATGAACAGACGTTTGTTTAGACGAGGGCGAGTGTCCGTTCCGCTGTAAGAAGCTGCAGTAATGCATGCACATGAAGAAATGTGTTTGGGATTTAATGCATTAAGGAGAACAGAGAACAAATGAAGAAACGTATGAGAGATCACTCACTTTGGATAGATGGGCTCGTACAGATATTTTTCATCTCCACCTCCGACGATGTCGAACAGCAGCACGTATCCATTAGCAGCCTGGAAAAAAGGCAAATTATTGATGTGTGGCTAAATAAATAACGTGCTGGTGTGGATTACAGGCACACACAGCCAAGAGACTGAGACATAATGATGGACATAAACGTATACCATGTCCAAAAGGAAGAGATGCACAGATTTCTACAGAACAGTGCAACAAATCACCCTGTTCCTGTGAGGCAAAGTCTCACACACACACACACACAGCTACTAATGTATCACTACCCTTAAAACATTCAACTGTCGATGTCCATAATGTCCAAAATATTTTATACTATATAATTAAGTATTTAGACACCATTTACTCGGATGCACCATTTCCACCTCAAATACAAACATGTATGTACATGGAAGAAAAAAAAATACAATTAAATAGTGTCAATAAATGATTTGCTACACACAAAAAATTACAATATGTAGGCGAATTTTGCTCCCTGTAATCTCATAGTCTAACACACAGAGACTCGTTTCCCACAGAAAACAACACCGGGAGCCACAAATCTCTTTCAACATCTAAAATTAATATAACATTTCATTATATATATATTTCTTTTACTTTAAATGTCATGTATAAAAAGACTGAGTTGTTTAAAAATTGTTGTAAAAAGACTGTTGCATTTATGAAATCAATGAACTGCTATAGAGATGATTGAAATTTTATTTCTGAATGCAACAAAAACATTGTAAACTCAACAACAAAACACTGGGATGAAGGTTACTTGCAAATGGAATCCTCAATGTCTATTTGAGTCCTCTTCGTATTTATAAAATAAAAAGCAGAACTTAAAATCATCCACCCAGAGCAAACCAAAATGTTGGTGTGCCGTTGTTCTTTTATCGTGTGTACTGGAGCGCGAGGTCAGAGTTCAACCTGAATAAAAGCTCAATAAATTGTGTACATCAGCATTTGTGACACATTTTCAGCGATAAAAACGAAATACTTTTTGTTTTAATGATACAAGATCACCATAATCTTCAAATTTAGAATTGCATGATAAAAAAAATCTAGAAATGAAATCATTATTTATTCTCCAAAGCCACAGGGAGCCACAGCAGAGGGATGAAAGAGCCATGAGTTGTGGAGCCCTGGTTTAGTGCATGGGTTGTTCAGAGATCGTTTCTGATAACAACTTTTCACCCCAAAGTCCTTCACCGTTCATTTTGATCAGTGAGAATGCGCAAAGGAACTGTGCCCAGTTTGAATCAGATGCGTAAGGTCAATTGTACCTGAACATGGAAGTAGATCGATGTTTAGAATCTAAAATCTGTGAGTGTGTGCATGCACGGAGCATGACCTCAATCTCATCTCTGGTCCTACACAGCTATAGCTGACACGATAGGAGGGCAGACAAGAGTGTTTTCGGAAATATCAATAATATTAGGCAGAGAGCGAAGTTGAACTTTTGTTTTGTTCTCCATTTGTTTTTAATAGCAGCTCACAAACTGAGTAGTTGCCTGCTGCCACCTGTTGTATCGCAGAGTATAAGTGTGCAAGAACAAAAATAAATGGTAAATGATGGCCAATGTGGGGGTGGGGCAGCAATTGTTCCTGGGCACGGTGCCTAATGAGAAAACAACCACAGAAAGCTGTGACCTCTGGGTGAATTAAAGCAGAGTTCGGTGTTCAGTTACCTGGTTTGACTCATAAGACAAGATGATCACATGACTCAACAATGTAAGGGTTTGTATTAAAAGACTTGTTTCTTTTTAAACATTGCCTTATTTAGTTTTTCCAACACTTCCTACTGGAGAGAAAAAATTGATGTTAGATTTGCTGAGCAATTTTGTACCATCAAATGCAATAAGCTTTCAGGACATCACATAAATATTGTTGACAGGAGACGATCTGATCTCTGTAGATATTATAAACAAAAGCATGCTCACAGTATACTAATGGGTTGTCACACTGAAAAATTTCATGCAAGCAAGTTGCGGTATTTAGTGCTAGTAACCGAATAACAACTAAAACCCTCCATTAAATGTCATTTTAAATTTCCTTGTTCGGACTTGGTTTCGTTTTTGTAGAACATTTTGGCGAACGCTTCCTCGAGTGTCTTGATACCGAAGTAAAAGCTCAAGATCTGCTCTCCCGCAGGGTACGACAATTTTTTACCGAAATATTAATTCAGATGAGCATACGCCGATGCGCCGTCTTGTTTAGACGAACCCGTGCCCCCTGTAACCTCTTCTGCTCATCATGGTTGTAAAGTGTGGCTCCGAGTTACCGTCAGCTGTTCTCTGATTGGTTTCATCACTTTGACCTCGTCTCTGCATGCTGAAATTAGTTGACCATTATCGACCAAATGCAGCGTCATCTTTTATTCCGTGATCGTTCCATACAGTCTGTACTAAATGTATGAAAAGATAATTACCCCCCCCATCCATGTAAAAACCGGTCGGATCCGAATGGGGCTGTAAATGATGGACGAATTCTGACAAGTAACACAAAGGCACAAAGAACAGCACAATGTAAGTAAGTAAATAATAAAGACGGTACGGGTGTGTTAGGTCTGTTCTTCCAGAAAATCATCATCATACGGCAATAAAGGATAGACAATGGCTGACTGAATTAGCCACTCGTCAGCAATCATGCTGTCAAGCCTGTCAGTCCTTTTGTCAGTATAACCAGACACATACACACAGTGATGGAATTCAGTAACCCTCTGTCATTCACACAGGCAAAGGACTGTAACACGCATTGCTACAAAGAGCTGCATTCAACACAGTAAAATTGTTGCTGCACATTTTAGCTCAAAATCTCTAAATATTGTACCTTTCCACCCCTCCTCCCGCATTTCAAGCTCTGCACATTTTACTTGTTATATCTTTCAAAGTGGAAAATATGACCTTAAGCTCTGTCAGTAAGAGAAGGAGCAGCTGAAAGACTCGCATACACACGGGAAAATAGAAAGAAATAAAAAGTAAGGGAAAAAAAAACAGGAGGAGAAGAAAAAAAAAAAGAATAAATCACAGCAGGATTTTAAACTACAGTTGCAGAGCTCAAAATAAGCTTGACCCTCTAGACACTGGATGTGAACCAAATTCTAACTCTGCGTGTGCACACGGACGCTGCTAAATGTTTCGACTTTTAGCAAAATGGTAATCAGAGCAGCATTTTTAGCAAATGGGTTTCATGTTATTTTAGTCGTCTGCACTTTTAAACAGGTTTTTTTTTGTTGTTGAAAGGAGAACAAGCGGAACGATTCGAGCTGATGTTGAGGCTGCGGTACCTTAAATAACCACTCTGTGCAGCCAAAATGTGCTGAAAAGTAACTTAACACATACTGAGGTATCGTATCAGGTTATCGTATCCCATTCATAAGCATAAACGCATGCCCGTGTTGCGTCAACAGTTCACGTTGGAGGTGGTGGTGATGTAACACTGTGGGGAAATGATCATACCAATCGAACATGATTTGAACAGCACAGTCTATCTAAGAATTGTTCATCACCACACGCATCTCTTACACAACTTCTCTGTCTCAGAATCTCAAACAAAAATGCTTTGTTACAGACACAGCCTATGGATCTGGTCTGTACCAGTTTCATAATAACTTCATAAGCTATGCCTCTTGTGCCGATTTCGGTCAAAACAAAACATTTGGCGAACACTTTGGTGCCATCTCCATGGCAACCTCATGAAGACAAACAGGAAGCTGGAACAGTTATTACCCACGATGCCATGCGGACAGACTTTCCAGATGGAAGCAGTGACAGAGGAATGCCAAAAAAAGGGGAAAAAAAAAAAAAACCTCCTCTCACTCACTCCTACTCATCCATGGAGATACAAAGAGAGAGACATCTAGATGAAGAGATCTGGGGGGGGGCAGTAGGAATTACTGCTTCTGTTTCTGCACGTGTGTGCACTGTAGATGTAGAAATATTAGAACTCAAAGATAGAAGTACTGGGGATCTCAAAAATAAAAAGACTATGAGAAGCCTAAATATTGAGGGTGAATAACACATGCAGGAGAAAAAAAAAAACACCACAGAGAAACAAGCTTTTTTTTTTCTTTTTCACAAGCAGAGAGCAAAACAGCGGGTTTATAAGTGTAAACTTCCTGAGTTTAAGAAGCCGATTGCGAGGTGTAGAAACCAAGGGTATGAGTGTGTAAAACAGAGAGAGAGAGAGAGAGAGAGAGAGAGAGAGAGAGAGAGAGAGAGATTGTGAATGTGACTGTTAGCTCGTCCAAAGTCATTTGAACTCATGCTCAGCTGTCACACCCAGCCTAGCTGTGCAGGGTTCACACCATGGAGAATAAAACTTAAACTTAGAGAAGTTAAAACATCAGTTTCTAGCCAAGCTTTCACCTGTATTTGGTTAACCAACTAACATTTAGAAATACAAATGATGTAGGCTTTTTTTTTTTTTTTAGGACGACGCAGATTTCCTCCCATCGTTCAAAGATGTTCCCATTATGATAACTGGGAATTTCAGATTTTCGTAGTGCAAGTGTGTGTGTGTGTGTGTATACGCACGCCCTTGTGACCCCTGAGATGGACGAGTCCCCGCGATAGGCTCTATGGGTTTATGTAGAGAAAACATTTGGACCGTTTTAGTTTTGCATAGTCAACAAAGTAGAATGATGGCTCGCGCTCTCTGCTACATGGAAGCTCCTTGGGTAGGGCCACTTTATGGACACACTGAAGACAACGGACATTAATTGCATTTGGTGTATTTATGTTGTTTTCACTGAACTGTAAAAATGCCCCATTCCCATACATGGAAGAAAAATTTTGTTCTGTTCTCAAAAGTCTTATGAGGACTGAAAAAGATTTAGGTTTTGCTGTGGGGACCCTAAACAACCCCCATACTCCCTACCAGGAACACACAACAGAGCAGCAGATTGGCCAACACCGAGGCATGGCATCCACGGTAGTGCAGCACTCCAACAACTGGTGTCAACTGGATTGAGATCTGGGGAATTTAAAAGCAAATTCAACAACTTTAACTCTGTAAAGTTTCTCAATCCATTGCTGAATAAATGGTGCAGCCCGGCAGGGTACATTACCCTGCTGAAAGAAGGAAGTGCCATTAGAGAAAGAAAGGTTTATTTGTCACAGACATTACAGCATAGTGAAATTCTTTTCTTCACATCGCTCAGCTTGTAAGGATGCTGTGGTCAGAGCACAAGGTAAGCTGTAATACGGCGCCAATGGTGCACAGAAGGATTGAGGACTTTGCTCGAGGCCCAACAGTGACAGCTTGGCAGTGCTGCAGCTTGAACCCCCTTCTTTCTGATCAGCAACCAATGTATTCAGTAGTGGAACACTACGGTCAGAAATGCGTGTATACTTTATCTGCAATGAGGTTTAGAAAGACGATTCATGTTAACGCACCAAGCAGAACATTGTCCAGAGCATCACTCTGCCCCTGTGTCAGTTTTGCTTTTTGCCCCCCAGAATGTGTCCTGGAAGACTACCTCTTCTCCAGGTAGGTGACAGATACGCACCAGGTCATCCACATGATGTGAAACAAACAAAACTAAACAAACAAACAAAAGATAAACCAGAAAATAAGGAAACCTGAAAATGGATGGACGCCAATGTTAGCCATCCCAAGGTTGAAGTTAACGATTCTGCTAAGAATAAAGGAAAAAAGGTTTTTGGATGAGGGATGAGCCAGGCTTGTGGCATTGCTTATAAGAAAACTTAAGGCTGTTATTGCTGCCAAAAATGTTTTAACCAAGGACGATAGTTCTAAATCTTTATTTTTTAACAATTGACAAAAAACTCCAAAAACCTGTTTTAACTTTGTCGTTATAGAGTATCATGTATATAATGATGTCGGTTCCTTGTGTTTATTATTTCTGAAGTGTGAACCAGAAAGCTAGTTACGTATGCAGCACTGGGTTGCTTGACATTCAGAAGGAGTGCCAAGCTGGCAAGACGTCCGTGGAAATTTTCCAGGAAAACATGGCTTTACGACCGTAGCTCTAATTTCAAAGGCTGTGTAGGAAGGTCTCCGCAGGCACATTCACTTTAACAACGACGTACCTGGTTGATGCCAAGTGAGTGACCTGAACTTAGAAATTTAAAAAGGACAAAAATGCACAGATATTAACCCTAATAATTCAATAATTATTATTTTAGTATGGAATTACAAATGACAGACAGCCAGCAAACGAAGGTCTGAATTGCCAGGCAGTGATTATAATCCAAACTATACAGCCGCGGCCAAAAGTTTTGAGAATGACAAAAATATTAGTTTTCACAAAGTTTGCTGCTAAACTGCTTTTAGATATTTTTTTTCAGTTGTTTCTGTGATGTACTGAAATATAATTACAAGCACTTCATACGTTTCAAAGGCTTTTATCGACAATTACATGACATTTATGCAAAGAGTCAGTGTTTGCAGTGTTGTCCAAATCCTGGATTCTGGGCCAAATCCTGACTGATAGCAACCCATTCTTTCATAATCACTTCTTGGAGATTGACAGAATTAGTGGGCTTTTGTTTGTCCATCCACCTCTTGAGGATTGACCACAAGTTCTCAATGGGATTAAGATCTGGGGAGTTTCCAGGCCATGGACCCAAAATTTCAATGTTGTGAGTGAGCTCACTCCCTTGGATGAGAAGCAACCCCACACATGAAAGGTCTCAGGATGCTTTACTGTTGGCATGACACAGGACTGATGGTAGCGCTCACCTTTTCTTGCCCCAAACAATGCGAAAGAGGCTTCAGCCGAGAATATGACTTTGCCCCAGTCCTCAGCAGTCCATTCGCCATACTTTTTGCAGAAGATCAATCTGTCCCTGATGATGTTTTTGGAGAGAAGTGGCTTCTTTGCTGCCCTTCTTGACACCAGGCCATCTTCCAAAAGTGATGCAGATGTGCTCACGCCTGCCTGCTGCCATTCCTGAGCAGCTCTGCACTGGTGGCACTCCGATCCCGCAGCTGAATCCTCTTTAGGAGACGATCCTGGTGCTTGTTGGACTTTCTTGGATGCCCTGAAGCTTTAACAAGAATTGAACCTCTTTCCTTGAAGTTCTTGATGATCCTATAAATTGTTGATTTAGGTGCAATCTTAGTAGCCACATTATCCTCAACTGTGAAGCCATTTTTATGCAACGCAATGATGGCTGCACGCGTTTCTTTGCAGGTCACCATGGTTAACAATGAGAGAACAATGATTTCGAGTATCACACTCTTTTTAACATGTCAAGTCTGCCATTCTAACCCAATCAGCCTGACATAATGATCTCCAGCCTTGTGCTCGTCAACATTCTCATCTGAGTTAACAAGACGATTACTGAAATGATCTCAGCAGCTCCTTTAATGACAACAATGAAATGCAGTGGAAAGTTTTTTTCGGGATCAAGTTAATTTTCATGGCAAAGAAGGACTATGCAATTCATCTGATCACTCTTCATAACATTCTGGAGTATGTGCAAATTGCTATTATAAAAACTTAAGCAGCAACTTTTCAAATTTCCAATATTTGTGTAATTCCCAAAACTTTTGGCCACGACTGTACACACACTATACACAGATTTAATACTTCCATCAGTGCGATTGCACCATACTTAACTTCCGTCATAAACGTAAAAGAAAATGCAATCTAGTTTCTTAGGAAACTCTGAGCACAGGAAATCGAACCCAGACCCTGGAGGTGAATGGCTTAGTGGTTAGCACTGTTGCCTCTGTGCTGCCTTCTGCTTTAAGACACACAGACAAAAACAAATGACTAATTTATTTTATATTATTCAACAGCGCCATTACTGATGAATTGCTGACAGCATTTCACACAGTCCCAAACCTTGTCCAAAGCTGAACGCAGTCAAATCTAGCTCATTGCTACAACTAGATTTAGAATGTTCAATAAATCAATAAAGGTGGACTAGGAAAAAGGTAGAGAAATAAACATTCAGCACAGACAAAAAAAAAATCCCTAATTAACATGCATGGATGACAATCACATTCCTTCCTAGCTCTGATTATTGCACACCCAATACACCAACTGGGGAGTGTGAAGCCAACACAGCCTTCCTCGAGGATGGTTACATTTCCCCAAATTGGTGCTCGTGCCAAATCAGAGGGCGGTGTAAAACACCCTGATGGGAGCGCCATCCGCTCTCTACCTCGTACATGAGCTCACTGGAGCACTTTATTAGATAATGCCATTGTGACTGACACGAGATCTAGAATTCCATCGCTCCCGCCCAGAGAGCACGGGCAATTCGTCCTCCATGGCCAGAGACTGCTGTGGCATCTGTCACACAAGTCTGATATAAAAAGGTCAACTCAGAGTGAAAGAAATCAAAATAAAATGCAAATGCTTGTGCTTTAACATGTGGCTTTGGATACAACGCTACAGCTAACAGATTAACTATTTTCAAATATCTGCTCTTTTTTTTTTTAACACATTAAAACTTGGATGATCAAAATATTTGCATGTACTCCCATCATCCGTATAAATGCACTCAATTAGCAAACTAGCCCAGCACTTTATATCCTGGTATTGGGACACAACAATAATGTTTTTCCAGACTGGGTGAGCTAGCTTTCGGGCTGCAACTAATGACTGGGAGTAAAGATGAAATGCTAAGGAAACGGAGATTGGGTGGTGAAGGGGCCGTCGTCAACTGCTGGGACTGAAACGTTTAACGCAGAGCACAAAATTGAGGGTGAATTTCTCTTTTGGAGAAAAAAAAAAAAAGGTTCATTGAGGAGAACTGGAAATATAAAACACACACCTCACATCAACACACAATTATCCACATCCTCTTCAGGTGTGAATTCTCTCCTGCTTACCTGACTGTCGAGTCCTTCACAAAGCTGGGATTGGCCACGCCCACACCAGCACAAAGTCTTTAACATCCCGTTGTAGCTGTTTTGCTCGAGAGAAACGTACCCACATCGAGGAGACTTGTGAAAGAGTTTCTCATCTCACTTCACTCCAATAAGCCCACACCTACACTGTGTCTCAGTGTTTGCAGTTATCGTATTTTATTCCACGACGTCAATTAATAAATTGTTGCACCCCTATCTAGCTCAACTTCTTGGCTCGGTTACTAAACGCAATGGTGAACCCATTTCAGAAACTGAATAATATCTCGAGATCAATTACAGTGTAAATAACTAAGCTCATTCCAACCACATCCTGACCTCTTTTCGTTATCAGGACATTCGTTACACTGCTTGGTGTAAACAGAAGCATGTACATCATCATCAGTTCAAGACCGCTGCAGTGTAATAAACAAACCAAGGAAACACTATTGTACTGAAAAGAAGATCATAAAGAAAACGAAGTGAGAGGGTTCACGTTTCTGCAGGTCCATACATGTTTCGAGGCATGCAGAGGACGCTGGATGCATTGTAACATGTGTACATGGAAGAGAGAGAGAGACTTTAACAGTGAACTAAGCGCTTAGCTAACCTTTAAAATATTCACTTGACGAAACTGAAACTTTAACTGGAGGTGTAAAAGGGTCAACGGCCCATTAGTTTAATGAAAACAGCACAGGATTTAGATTTCTATAAGAACCCGTGTTGTACCCTCTAAGCTAGTATCTATACCTATAGCAATGATACGATAAAAGCTGGTTCAAGGTACAGTTCTGTAGTGAGGTTTATTTTAAATACAGGCACAGTGCTAGAAATTTGTCCTCCAGCATTACGTGCATGCAAAATGCTGAATAATGCATTTGTGCAGAACAAGTGTAGTGTTTCTCAGCAGTATAAGCAGTGCGTGTTCCCCAGGATGTGGAAGTGTGTAGCTACAGCAAGCTTGAAAAGGAGATTTAAAAAAGTTCAGCATTAGAGCGGTCAGTTCAACGTTTATTTCGCATCAAGTTATGTAACGGTCTTTGGTTAACAATTTATCCGTCCGAGTTCATCCGATCTCCCCATTACTCTCTCCTGTTCTCTGCCTTTTTTAAAATTATTATTATTTCTTTCCTCATATTCCAACCCCCACCCCATCTCCCATCATCTGTCTTCCTTTCTCCATTAATCTCCCTTAGTGCATCAGACTGCATGTCTGTGTTTTTGTCTTTCCCACATCTTCGGCTGGATTTCCTTCTTCCCCATTTGTGTATCTTTATTTCTCCATCTCTCCTTTTGCTTGTGTGTCTTTCTCCTCAGGTCTTTCTTCTTGTCGGTCTACTTTTTACAGATCTCTTCCCCTTTTTTCTGTCATCCATTCAGTGTTTCTTTTGCCATGTCTGCTTTTCATTTTCACCATCTCAGCCTTTCTCTCAACCAAGTGTTTTTGTCTCACTACCCCTCACTTTCTGTCACCTCTATGTCTTTCTCTCCCTTTCTTCATCCCCCCCCTAACCCACATACAAACTGAGAACACATTACACCTAGAATCCAAACTTCATTTTGCAGTCTTACATAATGGAGCATGGACACTTCTCCCTCTGCTCGAGTCTGAGCTTTGACATTATCTAGTCATTGAGCAGCCACCACCAGCCCAGTCATTCCCCCAACCTACTACTGTGTAATGAGAGCTGTTTATTCCTGCGTGCATTAGAACTCTAACGAAAAAGATGCATCCTGAAAGTTTGTGGCAATTTACAACTTTTTACTTTAGTGTGAAGCCTGTATTTGAGTTTGTATGTAAAGGCAGGGGATATAATTTTGAAACAAGCGGAAAATTATCATCCAAGCTAAAAACATTTAGTGGGAGGGAAAAAATGAATAAATAATAATAAAAAAAAAACACCTCACAACTGCACTGCACTCCTACTTCACTGATCCGAAGCTGATTTATCCAACAGATCTCTCGGCTGCCTCCCAAACCACAAAACTCACCACAGTTTAAGGCCTAAAGAAACATGTGATGAACACAGGACTCAAAACACTCGCCAGAGACATGAGAGAAGCTCAACACCTCGTTTTTCACTACAATATACATCAGTCCTGAATCCTGCTTCTTCCCACATACACACACACACATTTTTATGTATGTATATATATAATGTATGTATGTGTATATGTGTGTGCGTGCACCTATGCGTGAGAGATTGGGAAAAAAAATAAATTCATACAAAACACATCACAATTTTATAAATATCCCAATTTGATATTACATTCACCAGATTTTAAAAAATTTTTACTTTTTTTTTTTTTTTTTTTAAGTACATTTGTACAGCTGTATTGTGCAGTATTTAAGCAATCCGACTTCAAGAGTAAAACATGTAACTGAGCAGTATCTCTCTGGTCATCCGCCATTATCATTTCTAAACGAGCTTAATTTCTAAAATAATTCACTCTTACCACACGGGAGGAAAGTGTGCATATATAGAGATTATTTATTTAGTTTACATGTAGGATTGTAAAGAAACTGACATTTTGTTTTATAGTGGTCGTTGTGCGACCAAGTTTGGAGAAAATTCAGCTCAGTCTTTTAACTCGGATGGTTTTATCTGCATAGTTTTTGATATTGTAACACCATAGACATGCGTTTCTGTTGGGCCACTTGGAAGCTTCTGAGCTTGTTACAGAATCTTTTATATCTGAGGCTGATCACCTGTCAAAATGAAAACCAGCCGATTCTGGTCATCAAATGTAACAGGTTTAAAATAAATGACTGATTTTGGAGAGTGTGTGGAATGTGAATTGCCACATAAAATAATTGTGCTTCATAACCAAATTATGAATCACAAATTACTAAATTATGAATCCCCCCCCCCATTTCGGACATGCAAATAGTGCATTTAGAAAAGAAACTGAGAAAAGAAAAAAAAGAAAAAGAAGCAGCCCAGAACACATGACCTGAGTGATGTTTAAGCTGGACCAGAAACATTCTGGATAATGGATTCTAATATTTACTCAAAACATGTTTAAACAGAAGTATAATGTGTGACTTAAGTTGAGGTTACACCATACACCAGCTGGTGGAAATGCTGACTGGGTACTCCTTACAATCATGTAACAGAAACTGACAATATATTTTCCAAGCTGGTGCGCACACTGCGTCATAAACATGAGGGTGGTTTACGATGGCAAGGTAACTTAAGCATATCCTTGTAACAATAAATATTAGAAAACTGAGAAGTGCATAACGGTGATATGCAATAATGTAAAATCCAGTACCACCTTCACTGTACTGTTCGCTCATTTTACTCATCTGGCTGCCTTTTGTTTATAGCAATAAAGCTTGTTATAAACAGCACTTAAAGAAATATATGCAAAACTGATGGGTTTTGCTCTAAGAATAATTCAATGCTTTTGAATAGTTTGGTGCTTTCAGTTAATTCCTGATCAATCTGAACTCCACCTAGAATAAAAACAATGTACAAAGTTACCACAGTGGTGGTGCTCACATCAGTCTGATCCTACCACCTTTCCAACAAAATGAGAGCTGGGTATTTACGTAATAAGCAATGTTGTATATAATAGCAAAAATAAATGGTTTTTTTTTTTTAGGACACTGGCAAAATTTAATTCATTCTTTTTTAATGTTTAAGGAAGTCTGGAGCCTGTCCCAGAGGACTCGGGGCACTAGGCGGGAGACATCCTGGATGAAGTGCCAATCCATCGCAGCACACACACACACACACACACACACCAATTAGCCCAAGCTGCATGCCTTTGGACTGTGGGAGGAAATCCTCTAGCATTAATAATTAGAAATAATTAGTTTTTTTTTTCCTCTCTAGTGCTCGGTTGGATAAGAAAAACAGACTGAACGTAAACGAGGGAGAATATTACCAAGAACGGTTTTCTTTTTGAACAACCATTCACTAAGGATTTTATTAGCAGCACTAGACTACAGAAATAAAGGGAAGGAAAAAATAGAATAAAATTGTTATGAATCTCTATTCTTTTGCATTTTGTCTTTTCATGCTGCTCGGTTAAAAACGTAGCTTTTTATTTAATCTAATTTGAAGTGAAATGTTAAACTCTTGTATTTGAAATGCTGCCTTTGGTATACAAGAGAGAAAACCTATGGTATAAGGAATGAGCTACATTTAATAACTCAGTAGCTCAGTTGTGAAACTGGCGAATAAAGCCAAGTTATAAAATTTAAGTGATTATTTTTAGGGTTTAAGGTCTTAAACTAAATAAGAAAAAAAGCAAGATTTAATTAGAATATTTATAAATTCTTGATACAGAATTGTGATAAAATCATACCAGCACTTAGCTATAGTGATGTCATCATACAGGGAGGTGAGTGGTGATTCCCATCCCTACTAAACTAAACCCTCAGGCATTCAGGACATGGATGTGTTCAAGTCACGCAGACTCAACTTCCTTTTTTTTTTTTTTCGAATGATGGAAGTGAAACCCGTTGGGGTCTTCTGGTGACGTAACCCTTTCACCTCAAGGTTTGGCATGCTTTTCCGTTCACCACAATTGTACAGTGATTGCCCGAGTTACTGTACCCTTTGTTAGCTTAAACCTGTCTGGCATTTAAACCATTCTGACATTTCTCCTAGACAACTCGTTCGCCGTCTTTATTGCACCATGCTGAGCAGCAACAAATACTCTAATAACAACATACTACAAATAAACAATATTTTCCTGCCCATTCCGATGGCTGCCGTGAACATTCCCGCATCTGCATGCTCTTACGCACTTGGGCTCCTGCCACATGATTGGCTAATTGCATGAATGAGGACGTTTACAAGTGTCCCTAATAAGGTGTTTAATGAGTGTGACCTTAGCATTACAAGGTACTAACTGCTATTTGCTCTGCACCCACACAGAGCCGTATATTACTAAACCTGGAAACAAAGAACGGTCTTGTTCACTGCTGAAGGTTTGGTGTTCATCAGCACATCTGTCCAGCATCTCTAGCAAACTTTACAGAGCAATAAGTAATCCTGACGTCATTGGTTCCACAGCTCCAAAAGCAACGGGTTTCTAAAGAGTGGAGGAAATCTGTGTGTCAAAGAGCTCACTATTTGGTGGCTAATAAGTGTGGCGTGGTTTGAATTTAAAGCTATTTACACTGAACTGTAGGGGCCAACCACATAAACGGTAACCACAGAAATGCAATGAAACGCCAGTAAACATACAAATAAATAACAACAGGGAATGCTGAAAAATGCAGACAAAGATAAAATATGAAACAAATCACAAGACAAAACATGAAAAATTGACAAAACCAATAACAAATGTGAAAAAATAAAGTCAGACAACACGAACACTGAACAGAAAGATAAGGTTGTTTATCAAACATCAGATCCTAATAATCCACTAATAATTGGGAATAATCACCAAATCAGCCCCCCAAAAAAAAAATCCAAAAGAATTTTCATCTCTTTTGTCGGAATAAATATACTCTTTCTGTGCACTTCTGCCCCCATGTGAGGGTAACATTAGGTGACTTGAGTTTCCACAAGGGTAATTTTTCATGCATTCCTGATCGGTTAGCTCCATGAGAATGGCTCTCTCCCACCAGTCTTTACTTTCATTCATTGGATCTCTGGCTGAGGAAGGTGGCTGGATGAAGGAGGAGACCGGCTAACTACTATATATATAATAAAGAGTCTACCCTAACCATCTCACTCCAAAGTTTGGGATTTCTTTGTTTTTGTTTAGTGATTTTCCTTCTACAACAATACTGAGGCTTTCAAAACTAGGAAATAACACATGGAATTAGGTAATTATGTAACAACAACGACAACCACTTGTTATTTTAAGACACTGAGGTCAGCCTTTCGGGAATAGTTCTTGCAAGAATATTATCGTCAAGTGGGTTTCAAAAACCCAGCAAGCATCATGATGAAGCTGGCCCTCACGTAGACCTTCCTGGGAAAGCGAGACCAAAACTTACTTCTGCTGCAGAGGAGTTGTTCATTTAGAGTCATCAGTCTCAAAAATCACCAATTAACAAACAGTACGTCAGATTAGAGCCATTATGAAGACTTAACAGAGCATAAGTTAAGTCAGCCTTTATTGGTCACACATACATTACTGCACAGAGAAATTCTTTATTTTTCACATATCCCAGCTTCTTGTTAGTAGGCAGGGGTCAGTGCGCAGGGTCAGCGATTTTTACGACAGGGTTAAAGGGCCTTGCTCAAGGGCCCAACAGCAGCAACCTGGCGACGCTGGGCCCTGAGCCGCCAATCTTCCGATCCGAGCCTTAACACTAACTGCTATTGAGATTTATCTGCTACTTGGATATCAACTGTTTAAAGATCACTGTGAAAGAAATGTCATTTGTATAAAGCCTAGCGAAATTCTCAGTATCTTCTTAAAGAAACAATAACAATACATCAAAATTATGATATCCATGAAAATCGAACTCCAATCACTGCCTGTATGACGCCATTAGAATGGTTTTCGAGTGCAATTTTGCTCGTAACGCATTTTTACGTAGACCTTGTCCTCTCGGTTCTTTGCAGAGCGCACCGGAACATCTATACAAAACATCACAATAACAGGAAGCGCTGGCATCCTGAGACTGTTATGTTCAAGGAGGTGAAGTGGTGTTTCGCTTCCACCTCCCCCAAAATCACACATGACTCTACTGTAGGTTAACGCTTGTAACGCGGTTACGATGTACAGTTATGAACCCAGCTTTCTTTTATCTTTTATCAAGGTTTGCCTGCTTGCTTCACATGTGCTTCTCATTTAAACAGACGGAGTACGTTTTTAAAAAGTGATGTGAGCCCTCGTAATGGGTTTAACATCTGATGATGACGACTTTTCCATACAGGACAAGAGACAAAAGGGGAGGAGCAAAAAAAGTCCACCCTTAAAACAGTCATAATGAACAGCCACAGTCCAAAAAAAAAAAAACCCTCAACTTGGAATTCCTACTTAGGAACTCGTGATGATGTTCTCAAAGGTGAAGTTAGCAGGTGACGTCAAATCAACATCGTTAAACAACGTAGCACTTCTTAACATTTGAGTTGTGCTGTATACATGCACATATTTGTTTTAGATCAATCAGCATCGATCAGCTTAAAATCACTGACAATACAACTCTGTCTGAAGCGGAAGCTAAAGGTCACTCATCACAGCAAACCGGCTCGCTTGTTAGTGACGAGCTTGAAAGTGTCCACGTTCTTTTCCCATTTTATGAATCGATTTTACACACATCTCGTGCATCTCCTCTTCCTACGTTTTGTTTGTTTTGTGCATGCAAGTGCACTCAATGACCCTGCAGTACATAATGGCAGTTTACATACACATCATCATGGTCGCTTTCTCCTTGAAAATCAATTGATTTTTTAAAAATATATAAATATACAAAATCCATATTTTATCCAAAGGAGCAGTTGCCTACAGTTGCACAGGATAAACGCTGAGATTGCATAAAAAAAAATAAAAATAAAATGCAAACTGCATAAACGATGCTGGAAATAAGTTACAAGGTATGAATTATGAGAATAGACATAAGAATAAACAGATACGAGTTTTACAGGTACTTGACACAAAAAAAAAAAAAAAAAAAACCGAGCACTTGTGCACTCTTGTATCGTCACCACAAAAAAAGCCTGTCGCCTGAACTTAGCACTCGCTTTTATCTTTACTTCCTGTCTCGACGTGAAGGATTTTAACCTTTCATATGACAACTTGTATACAGTATGTGTGGATGTGTACATTTGTATGCGTGCGTGTGAGAGAGAATAAACATGAGGCAGTGTGGTGAGAGGATGTAGCAATTAGAATACTGTTCATGGATTTAAGCCTTTCTTCAGCCACTATTTCCAAGTTGCATAAAGAGGAGAGATGGCTAAAAATAAGCGTTGGGGGAAAAAGAGGAAAAAAACAAAAAAGCTGGCGGCTTTGCTTATTCGTTTATTTTCAACCCACAAATCCTGAGAAGCAGCACAGAGATGTGCAAAGGGATGAAAAGAGCTGAAGCAGAGAAAGTTTAGAGCCTCGCATTTGTGCAACACTGTTTTACGAAGTATAAACCTGTGTCTCTTCGGCTTGCCTATTTTAAGAGGATGTCAAACAAAAGGTCTTAGAACTGACTGCTTTAATGCCCAACTACGTTGTCTAGCAGCACTATGGTGGGTTCTTTACAAAAGGTGTACACATCTACAGTATTATAACAACATTTAGCTGGAATGCAGGCTTGTGATGCCATCGCTCTCAGTGTCACCCGAGACTTCTTGGCTGCTCCTTCAAAGTGGGACACAAATCTGTTTCCGCAGTGTTAAACCAATAACAGACTACCATGAAAGTATGAACTGACCTAAAGCATAATACTGATGTATAGAGAATAACTCGGCTGAGAGAGAAAAGGTGCTGCTTTGTTCATTTGTCATAAAAACTTCATTACAGCTTTACTCCTGACTGTTATAACACATTCGTCCTCCTTTAATAACATTTATTTAATGTCTCCTTACAGAATACTTGTATGGAAAATCATGTCTTGTAAATCAAAATCAGCACATCCTGACCAATCGGGACTGAGAATTCAACAGCAGTAAAGCAATGCAAATATATATTTAACAAAAAAAATTGACCAATTTGTTTATGGATCTGGTATCTAGCAGGATATCGAGCCACAGTTATGCCGAGTATACATGCAAAACTAGTCACTTTATAAACATTCAAGTTGTTGAAATAATCAAATAACATTTGAGACATATGAATATCTGAAATTGTTCATTGGAGCTATTGCTCTGCGCTTACTTCACATGTATTCGTCGAGAGATGTTTCAGAAAAACATGTTTTAAAATGCTATAAACTGGAGATGGTGAGAAAAATCGAGATATGAAAATCTTCTGTCAGCAGATTCCTACCAGCGATCCGACTTAATCTACAAAGCTGAAAAATAAATAAGGTGCTCCAGTGATGATAAAAGCTCAACATGGATGTTGTGCATGTAATCTTACTGCGTGACCCCGTTTTATATGATCTGTTATGCTGCTCTACAAGAAATTGTGGTATTTCAAGCTAAATTATCATCTTTTTTTTTTGTTTGTTTCCCCAAGCCACCTCCCACACACAGCCTGGATCAGCTTTATTTCTGAACATATTTCTGCTTTTTAATTTTTTTTTTTATTTTTATGAAAAATCTAGAAAGAGGAAAATGATTGTTATTTGATCTTACGCATTATTTTTGTATTAAAACTCCTAGTTATAATAATTTAATGAGCAGCAGCTAGAGACGAGCGACTCTGATCTCAGTGTTGATGCCTGATGGAAACAAGGGATTCCATTTCTCAAAACAAGGCTCGTGTTTCAAGCACCCACTCACACTCGCGCACACACACACACACACACACACATGACTGGAAGATCACATGCTCCTGAAAGCTGAAGCACAGGTGCCTTGATGAGAACCACCATTTATTCTTTTTTTTCCTTTCGCATACTCTGCTTTCTCTCATTGGCTGTGCTTGCATGCAATGAAGGGAAAAAAAAGTGTTATTCTGATAGCTTATTCTGACCCAAGGTTATATCCACACTCAAAATCTTCATGGATGTGGTAATGTTACCATGGCAACGAGAAGCTTGCACTGTGGCACATCAATTCACAAATCTCAGTTTTTTTTCTTGTTTTATTTTAGGTCTTATGTTCTCATTCTCAGCTAAACTCGCCGTACCTATAACTGCTGAATAAGACATTCAGGGCCTACACATCTTTCAGCTTAACATAGGAAGAACTGCTTCCAGTCCCTAGATCTTTTTTCCTCATTAGGCGACAACCTGGTCTGCTGTTGGATTCAACTTCATAAATTAAGCATTATATAGTATTAGGCATTATTTAAGTATTATATGCAATACTGTGATGGAAGTGAAAGGACGAGTATGCAGAGGAGTATTGAATTTAAAATTATTCTATTCTTTCTCTCAGTGCTTATGCAAAATCCCAACAATGATGCTTTAAAGTCAAAAAAAGAAAATAAAAATGGCCAGAAAGTATTTCATTGCAAATTAAAAGCTGAAAAAGGCGCTTGTACAAGTGTTTGTACAATCTATCCATTATTATACAACAGTTACTTCTGACTGGGCAGTCTGATTGGACGAGAGGAATTCCTTGATGGCACTGGGATGTCAGTTTATGCATCACTTTGAGTTACAGGTGTTCTAATAATTGTTAGTTACACTAACTTTTGGTCACAGGCCTGGGTTAAAATAGGTCTGTACAGTAAAAGAAAAAAAAATTCAAAATCAATCACAGAAAAACTTAGCAAGAAATGTCATTAATTTTTTTTTTTTTTTTTAAAACACACACATACAACACTTTGCCTCCTTAATAATTGGGTCCTGATTCGCCTTTGAACTATCCGTGTACATAAATGTTCTTTTTTAATTTTTTAATTTTATTTACAAGCTCCTAAAATATGCCTGAATTAAAAAAAAAAAATCTCTATCCACCCCCTTATTCCAGGCCCTATTTGGTGTGTGCAATACACCCCAGTGCACCATCTTTCAATTTAATGCTATTGGATTGGGATTTAACCCAGAACCTGGAAATTAACAAATCTGTTATCCTTAAGGAATAAAGTGAAAAAAAGAATCCTACAAGATTTACAGACCTGGCTACCACCTCCATGGTTTATTTCTCCTTGACTACCATCATACCCTTAAGAATTTAAAACTCATTTTATGCCGGTTAGTCACCAACACCACCAGTAGCAGTTAGTTAGTTACACCAGTTGCGGAGTTTTTTTTTTTTATAATAAATGGTGTTTGAGTAAAACTGTTTTAAAAAAGCAACAACACTTGAGGTTGTGCTGTTTCGCTGGATATAATTAAAACCAAGAATCTACTATCCCATCATAAATGATACACTTATATAATATAATTTATAAAATATATCTTGTAAGAACTTCATTCTTACACTATACAGATGGCAAATTATAATTATGACAGTTAAGCTGACAACAGTAAACCTTGCTTGGCTGACAAATCTGTTTATCCTGTAGAGAAATTATTGTAGAAGTGTTCATGATAGCAAGCTGATTTTATTCAGTTACTGGGCGTCTGCTAAAGGATAATTCTGAACATAGTGGATGAGCATCACAGTGTGACCAATTTTTAGATGTTCTTTTTTTATTAATACCTTATCCTTAAGGAATAAAGGATAAGGTATTTAATCATTTAATTATTAATGAGACATGCTTATTAACTCACAAATATTGATTTGGTGACGGCGCACACATTTTTGGGCACTGGTATTGATCTTAAATGTATTCGTACTTGGTGGTTTGATCTAGCCGTCTCAGTCAATATAAGCCTGGTTAAGATGTTCAAGGTGGCCGTTGTGGTGATCGGAGTAGAGCAGATTCAGATTTAGGACATTTACTTTAAAAGAGTTCAGAACAATCTGAAAATCATGAACCATCCTTATTACCAACAAAATTTTAATCCCTGCCTACATGCCAAAAAAAAAAAAACTTTTATTATATGAACATTTTTTAAAATCCCTATAGCCATTAAGAGACTAAAACTAGTAATACATAAAGTCAAAGTTGAAATCATTTACTGGTATACATGTTTTTTTTTTTTCCTAAATGGAAATTCAGTAAAAAATGAGGAGTTCAAAACTATGTTTACTTGCTTGAAGCAAGGGTTAATGCTCTACTATCTGCTTACATGCCAGACAAGGGGAAACTTGCAACCAGTGCAGTTTTCCCACCCTGAGCGAAAAATTTAAAATGTTACAAAAATAGTTCTCTGGTTGTCATGATGCGGCAATCAGGCTATTTCACCTAACTTCAGTGAGCAGTAACGCCCACATGTCAAGGCCTTCTAAGCGTGAAAAACATCAGCTGATGACTTCAACTAATTACGAATTAAACTGCCTGGTAACTAATTCAGTCATCAACTTTAGACTACCATGTAAATTGTTCCTTGCAGCCCTATTGATTAAATGAACCCTTGCTGGCCATCACTATAATATTAAAAACAACTTGTATTTTGTGGAGGGGAAAAAAAAAACAACAAAAAAAAAACACCTTAGTTCAAATTAAAGCGCTATTTATGTTAAGGAAAAATAAGAAAAAAAGGATGTGAAAGTGTGTCAGGCATAAAAAGTTCAATTGCAGAATCACGTCTCAACACTCTCGCTTCCCTTCGCCAGGTCTCTTTCACTCCTGTTTCATCTCTCTCTCTCTCAGACCGTCATTGTGCCCCTAAAATCCTAGCATGTAGGAGCTTGCCTGGTTTAACAAATACATGAAGACAGAACCATCTGCTCAGCAAGCAGCATTTAGCTTCATGGGAAATAACAGGCGACGGCTCATTCCAAGCTTCAGCTCAGTTATCGGTCACACATGACTAACAGTATTAGAGAACCATGAATGCTGCCTAGAAAATAAGGAACTAGAAAGCTGTTTAGTGACGAGTGAAAATGTTCCATGTAAAAGTAAGATTTAATTAAACTAAATGTTCTTCTTCTTCGCCCTTTTGGAAAATGAAACATTCGATTTGATTCATTTTTCAATATTACAACTCAGTGCTGTTGTGCATTTCTACTGCAATCATTTTGAATCATATGCATTCACATTTCATACAAACTTCCGTCAGTTCGTGACTATACAAAGCTCTATACAAATAAAAATGAACTGAAATTAAACAGGTCCTGAATTATTTCACAATTAACTGAAAATGTAAATGCTAAATAGCGTACATTAGCACTTCTACATGTGACAAGACTAAATTTAATCACTACCTAACACGGATTTAAGCAGACATGGGGTGCTGGAGTAATTTCCTATTTTACAGAATAGATCCTGTGTGACTATTTATATATTGGATCAGTCAGTCTGTATTACATAAGGTTTGGCCATGTCCAGAAACAACAGATAAAACACTTTCCAATGATACATTTTTCTTTAGACACTTTGCTGTTATGTTGTATTCTCAAATTCCGGCTGAAACGTTGGTTTACCTCAAACTGACTTAAGAGCCCGTATCTTTTCTCTCCTTGAGTGCGTTTGATCGCTTCCATGCCATATTGTCGGTAAAGCTTGATTATGATTGCCCACATGCTACAAACATTCGGATTCATAGAAGATGCACCTTTTAAATCTACTATGATCATTTTATTCTATGGTCTCTGACTTCCCTCGGATAAACTTCATCCATTTCAAATAAGGCTTATACCTAAATAACTAGCTATACTTTGTAGTACACTTTTGGTTTGAAAGAAAATTTTAAGCTTGGTTCACTCAATCATAATACTGGACTCTGTCCATGGAGTAAGCTGAAACGGCAATTTGAAATTTTTTTTTTATTTTTTTAATCTAATCATCCCCTTACCATTTCAATAATCCCAAGTTAATGTTCATTCATGTGAGTAACGAAGACAAAAACACAAATAAAGTTGTAGATTACACAGAAATACGGCAACCCATAAACAAAGATGAAAATCTAAGCATCACTTACCGACACTGCTATCATGGAGTCGTCTGGCTTCCACTCGGCCTGCTGATAGAAACC
Organism: Clarias batrachus; assembly: GCA_003987875.1. Lineage (NCBI taxonomy): Eukaryota > Metazoa > Chordata > Actinopteri > Siluriformes > Clariidae > Clarias > Clarias batrachus. Next base: position 151,809 of record QMIH01001001.1, read on the forward strand.
AAACTGAGCAGCCGCCTTCTCTGATTCGATATAACTCACTATCAGGACACTCGGCTAGAGAGAAAGAGAGCGAGAAACATTTAACTGCGTGTTAGCACTTACAGTAATTACCTAAATAATTTCCTAATATCAGTGCTATAAAAGGAAAGCAGTCACAGAATGATTTCCCCATAATATAAACAACATTAATAGAATACATATGATTCATGTAGTTAGATTTCCATCAATCTGGCAGCAAAAATTCTAAACTAAAAAGACGGAAACTAGAGGACAGTTAACTTTAAAAGCAAAAAAAAAAAAAAAAAAATGAAATGAACATCTAATCCACTGATTTGCATCAGTGGTTGTAATCGAGCAAGATGGAGTTTGAGCTTGTGCCTGTGCAAATGTTGGTTAAAATTTGCAATGAATGTGGTTCACAGGCACACCAAACCACGAGGAGCGATCTGTACAAATCACACCTCAACCATGTTCTGGCGACATAAATCTCTGGCTCTTGCGATAGGACTCCAGTGCTGATTTGCTGCAGTTGACTGCATGTAAAAAATTGTCAATGACCAGTTTAGTCAGAAGTTTACATGCATCAGCTGATCAATTAATCAGCAGTCTGTCTGGGCTGGTTCAAGTCTTTCTGCATGTGCAATAGACCTTTAACAGTTCTTCCCCAATTGTTAAAAAAAAAAAAAGGGGGACACCATTACGACAGCTTCAAAATGTCCATGTAGTTGTTTCAGAAACAGCTCTAACATGTTTTAGAAACTGATTTCTTTAGAATTCTGCATCAATGAAAACTAATTTGCTACAACAGATAGGCACACTGGACATTCAACACAAATATTTTAGAACTATGCAACTAAGGATATAACTTCAGGCAAAAGACAAAAATCACTTCACACAAATAGACAAACTGACATGGTCAATACCAGCCCTGCCCCAAAGCAACCCGTTCTCATGACATGTTAGTTCAGTCTGGCTCACTTAAGATAAAAAAGGGAATTTGTTCCACATCAGGCATCAGTGCCTTTCTGGTCATCTCCTGTTTCACCATTTCTAAAATAATTTCTGGGTTTTTATTGTTATTAGGCTGCTTGAATGGTGAGGAAAAACAAAACTCAAAAGAGGTTCAAGTGGATCTCGAAGAAACCATACCCACTGAAAACCTGTCAGCTAGCTAGCATGCGGCGATTTGGTTTGGTTGACATCGCGGTTTATAGTGCAGCCTTTATTTTTAAAAAATCTTTGAGTTGCTCACTGATTTCTCTGACCAGGTCAGGTTCTGGAACTGCAGTTTCACACAGTAAACACAGATATAGGAAAATTAAACAGTGAATCATCCCCATGTCTCCAAATCTAAGAACTCGTGGAATCCTATTCGTCCTAGGCTTTTCCTCAGTCTTTGTTTCTCTTGCCTAATAACACAATTCCTGTTTTCGTAGTTGGTAAAACTCTTGATGCTGTAACAGTGTTGCACACTGCTGGGTAATCATTTGAACTTTTGCCTGCAGTGCTACAGATTCTCAGTGAGATTCAAATCTGGATGTTGACTTGGACGCAGTAAGACATCAGGATTTTTTTGTTGTTGTTAGAATGGTGCTGCCAACATCGTATTTCTCTTTAGTGAGTAGGGTGTGCGTTGGTGCTTTAAAACCTGCCCAAATACAGTCTTGACCTTGTTCTGTTAGATATATAGATTTCTTCTTTTTACAGTTATTGGAGCATTTGGCCAAGACTGTGTGCTATATATTGAGAGTCTGTAAATATTTAAACAGACAGACTGATTTTGGAGGGATGATGAGAGCACACAATGGAGTTTTTGGAAACGGAACAGCATGTGGAAAGGCGAGGGTTCACATGTTTACTCCTAACTACAGGCTAGATGTACAGTTTCTTTACGGGGTTGAGAGAAGGACGCAAGTTTGTCAAGTACATGTTAACGCTAGCAGATGGGAAAGCCGTTGAAGACGACGAAAGATTGGGAAAGTGAATGCTGAGAGAGCTGAGAGAGCGCACTGATCCAGGACCAGCTCAAGATGAAAAAACAACTACCTATGAAGGATAGGGTTGGGTACCAAAAATTTCGGTGCCACTTAAATGCCTCAACTGTTAATTTAAATATTTGTTCTCTGGGGCTATGATGACACAGTTGTAATAAGCATTAGATTCATCAATACACATGATCGCTAGTAAAATTTAAATACTGCATTCATGGGATCGGAAAAATAAATTATTTCCTTAATTAGAAAAATCTTGAGGACTTCGGAAAGCTTTGATAATACAAATCCAGTAATGTTACTGTCCATTTTATTTTTGTAGATTAAAAGTTTATTAGATTAAATAGAAAAATTAAAAGCACAAATCAGGAATTGAGACCATTCGACATGCGCGTGAACGCAGCAACTAACGTTACACTTGCTCTGATGGCAGCAGGTGGTCTACCTCCATCTTGACTAGCTAAATTAACTTTCGTTAAAATGCCTAAAACTAAATGGTTGAAAGTGTGGCTGTATTTCACAAGTAAGGATTCCGACACCGCGACGTGCAGTAAATGTTTTACAGCAGTCGCGTGTAAAGGGGGAAACACGTCAAACCTAATGAAACATTTGAGGGCAAACGGAATAAACTTAAAAGCAGAGGGATGCGCCGTGTTTGACAGCTTGCAGACAACAGCTGGCACTATTGGTGTGGATGACCCCAGCCCCAGTCATACCAACCGTAGCAAAAAGGAGACAGCAGCCTTTCTGCAGGTTAGTAGCAGGATAATGTAATGTTAATTGTAAAATGCAAATCTTGCATTCATGCTAACAAATGGTCAAACGATTTGTAAAATACTAATGTAACATGGATTCTGTTTATAATTATGGCTTTCCAGTATTATACTTATAGTATAATACTTCATATTATACAGTATTATTCTAGCTAGTACTTAAACTTTTAAAATATTGTTCAATTTTAAGCATTTAACTTTTTGTTCAATAAAAATTTATTCTTGAGTCATCCACCATCATTTTGTGGCTTTTGCAAAGTATCGGTTCAGGCACCGGTACCGGTTTAAAAGTATCGATTTGGCACCGGTATAAAAAAAACCCCAAACGATACCCAACCCTAATGAAGGATACATCTAGCAAGAGTCGGAGTGCTGATCTGAGAATAGTTCAGCAGAAGAGACTGTGTTCATTAGGGAATGGTTCAACAAGGGTTCCATTCCGAGGTGTACTTCACAGGAACACTACTACTACCCGCTTCATTTGCATGGAATGATGAGGGGAACTTCCCTGAACAAAATTCCACACTTCGGAACACGCTGCAAAGCCACCAGCGCAGGGGTCACTTCCACCGCGCGTTACCATGGCAACATAAGCACCTCGGATACCTGTTGCAGCTATTTTGCCATGCTTTTGTTTTGAATTTTTATTAAAACAAAAACTCTTTAAAAACCTTATAAAAAACAGATACTATTGAAATGTGAAAATTGTAAAAAAAAAAAAAAAAAGATCAATTTACCAGATGTAGAAAGATTTTTATTTATTATTAGTAGTAGTATTTTATTTATTTGTTTTTACCAATTACTAGCCTATAATACACATAGTAACATTTTAATGTAATAAAAACATTGTATTGTGTCCTATTAATATGTTGGCCTCAAAGAGAATACTAATAAATGTATATTTTCCCCCACATTCCAGCAAGACGCAGCAGCTTATGGGAAATTGTTTATTCTCTTTTCCTGTGATGTGAAGACCTGTTCAAAGGAAACACCAAATGGTGTAGGCAACAGCTGAAGAGAGCAGGTTTGCATCTACATCTAGGCATCTGGCAGACGCCCTGATCCAGAGCGACATACATATCTCATTATACATCTAAGCAGTTGAGGGTTAAGGGCCTTCCTTAAGGGTCCAACAGTGGCAACTTGGCGTTTGTGGTGTTTGAACCTGGGATTTTCTGAACCATAGTCCAATTCCGTAACCACTGGATCAGTTCGGTAGCAACAAAAGCCACGAGACAGATTAGATCCTTCTCAAACCAGAACCCTCATCAAGTGGCAAGTGTGTGTCCAAGAAAGTAAATAAATAAACAAACATTCTGGAGTCCACGCCCTCAGCAGTCACAGAACCACATTTTTCCTGGAGCATAATCATATGGGAGCAAGAACTATAGCATCTAACAATCTGACGAGAGTTCAACGCGCATTGTCAACAGCACGAAATTACAGCACTCCAATTATTATTAAGTGCATACACTTGCACTGTGAGAACAACTTCACCTTTGTAGCGAAAACAATTTTCTGCACACAAACATGTTTAAACATATTTATTCATTTCTACTTGAATAATTTTTTGCACTTACTGTTAAAGGACAAAATCTGTTCCAAATATTAATTTCTCATCTAAACTAGCATGAAAGCTAGCATAAAGGGAAATATGCAAAACTAATAAATACCATCATATCAAATATCCATGGTGGCCCCAACCCACCTGAGCACCTGAATATGTTCTGTATGGACTGCAGAAAATGATGGATAAACAACAAACTTTGAAGAGTAAAACAGTTTTAAAAAAAAATGGTGATTTGGGGAGTGTTTGCTGGAATGCAGAATGAGAAATAAGAAAGTAGAACAAACGTGCCCATGTGTGGAATCAAAAAGTGCAAGCGGGCGTGCACGTATGCACTCAGGAATGTTTTGGAGGGGCAAGAAATTCTTCTTGAGGCCTTCCTGTTCCTCTCCCTAACTGGCCAATCAGCAACACAGGAAAAAGAAAAAAGGAAATGCATTTGAGCGTTTCCTAATGGTACTTGAGCCCCCAAAAAATACCACTAACAAAGAAAAGAAAAACAGAAAGAGATCCTATGAAAAAACCCGATATGCAGTCTGATGTTTTAAAGCACATCTCGTGTGAACAAAACAGTTACAACAGTGTACAAATGTAATCACCTTACGCTTAATGCACGCATTACAGCTTTTGTTCAGGATGCTGAAAGGCAAAGCCCTGCTGCATTTAACGATCAATAAGCAGGGGCATTTTAAGGAACCTGGATTTTTGTCAAAAGAGAGCAAAATTAACCTTTAAAAGCAAACTACTGGACTGTTTAAAGTTGAATGTTAAACTCAAAGCAGCACATACAGTATGCAGCATCTCTCATCCACATTAACTTTCTGAACAATAACTGCGAGTGTGCTGAGCTTCTTACACGGACATGAACATCATGTGTGTTTTGAGACTAATTTGCGCTTGGGATGTTTGAGACTGGTGTATAAAGAGTGGTTTTAAGACTAATTTCGCTTGCAGAGCTTAGCTAGAGGCTTTTTAAACGTGTTCAACTTTTGAGACCGTGTCACCATGAAAATGCAATTCTGTTACACCACTCATGCATTCGGCATAGATTCAGTTACGTCCAATTTGATAGTTCATGGCTGATCAAGTTGAAAAGCAGCCAGGTCTGGGTCACTGGCGGATCGACCGGCGTAGTCGATATGATACATGAATCAGCACACAAGAATTGTGACTAATAAATCGATTTTCCCCTTCAGATTTTTACTACACTTGATCTGATGGCACCATTTCTCAAAAAGCATTCATGTTCATATAAAGCATACAGTTACAGAATCTGTAGCTCCCAAAAGAAAAAAGCGTAAACTGAAAAAGCCTTTAAACATTCAATGACTAGCTACACAAGCTTGAGTTGGTTACAAAAATCATGAGGTGATCCGAACCAGGTACTAGTGCCAGTTCGGAGCTAGCTCAATTTGTCAACCTTTTAAAACTGTTTTGCTTTTCCACAGGCTATAGTGCTACATCATTACCTCCGAGATCAGCTTAACTTTCTCATCAAGGCTAGCACCAAGCACAACAGTGGCAGACTACAACTCCTCTCTGTTCGTGCTGCTCCTGACTTTGACAGGCTTACACAATGACTGAATAGCTGCTACACTAGCCGCTTTAATAATGGCAGTCAAAGTTAGAACTACTTTGTTGATCACAACCCCAGCCCAGCCTCTGATGTCAGCAGTTCTTGGTTCTAGACCAGAACAAAAGAGAAATGACACTTTCACGCAATTTTCCTGGCTGAAAGTCGAGTCTTCGGGTGTTGAAATTGGCTCGGGATTAGACATTGCCTTCAATCTGCCGTAGTAGAAAAAGGGCATTTGTGTCTCAACATTACACGAAATGGAAAAAAGGTACAAGAAAATGTATCCATCAATCACATTCAGCTATGCCCGGCTGGGAGTCTAAAGTTTGTTTTTTCAGTGCTCTCTTTGTTGGTCAAGATCATGAGCTCCACTATACAGCTTAGATGAGCTGACAATATACACAGAACTTTGTCTTCATTAAAATGAACGAGCAAGCAGTTAATCTCAACACACAGCAGACAATGCTGTTACTAGGACTGCAACTAACGATTATTTTGATAATCGACTAGTTGGGCGATTATTTTTTTTTTCCTCGATTAATCGGATAAAAACTAAACGCTTCTTTAATTTGATGTTTTACTGATAACTAACACACATATACAGTATATGTATAATATATATATTTATGTATAATATATTTGTTTAAAAGATAACAAATATTCAGTTAAGATATAAACAGCTAAAATAATGTCCTTTTGTATGATAAAATTATATAAATAAGTAAAACCACAGTAAATTATGTTTGAAAACAGATTTGCTAGTTACCAAGTTAACTTTGTAGTGGACTATTTAAAAAAAAAAAAAAAACTGAAGAAATGCAAAAAGCTAATGGTCACAATGTACTGTTATTTGCATTCTCTGAAAACCACAACAATCACAAAATGTAATATTCTACGGTTATTTGCGCTGTGCAATTTAAGCTAATCTAAAGTAGCGCCATTTAACTAATCACTATTGCTCATGAGGTGATTGCGCAATGTGATGCTAGCAAGTGAACAGATCTAACACGACTTTCCCGACGTTAGCAGACAGTTAAAGCAAAAGCATTTAAACTATACAACTTTTACACAATGAAGAGATACAGTTTTTACTGACCCTGCTGATGTTTCGCCATCTGTAACACCGACATGTTTTCTTTTTAAGTGTTTGTGCATGACTGTGGTACGGCCATGCCATGAAAGCTCGGTCTTGCATAGCGTGCAGGTTACAGTCTTCTTAGAGGCGTTTAATGTAAATTGCTCCCAAACCTTGGAGGGCGCATGCTTTTTCCTGCAGACACTTCTGCAACCTCCCTTGCGCGAACAGCTGTTTATCTGCGTGAATCTTTGTGTATTTATGCATCGTGTGTTCGCGCTTCTCAGTAACGTGCGCAGCCCAACTAATCGATAACGGCATTCGTTGACAACGAATTTTATTATCGATAATTATCGATTTTAATCGATTAGTTGTTGCAGCCCTAGCTGTTACATAAATATGATGCACCCTAGAGGAATACAGCACACCATGCAAGGGGAACCTCAAGGTCTTGCTGTCAGTCACAATGATCATTTATCTTGAGATGCTTCTGTAATGCTCAGGAAAACATGAGAGAGAGAGAACAACGTTGTTAGTGCAACAGATACATGGGCTATGTCTCATTCTACCATATCAGCATGCAGAACCTTTGAGAAGCTATATTTTCAACGACACAAACACACACGTAGGCACATGCACAAAAGCTGCAAGATTTATTTCTTGCTTTCAAATTGGACTCAAGTTTTGACAATGTATCGACACTGTCCCTGATCCGAACAGCATTGTAGCGATTATGCAGAACGCAGTTCTCCCTCACTGTGGATATGGTTAAATAAATTATTTCTTTTAATTCATACTGCTGCTCCCATCTCATTATATAACATACTATATTATACTTTTCACACTGTTTTTTTCTGTAAGCTTGGTGTCGAGTAATTTTAATTTAATTGCAAATTCAATCCCTAGCTTAATTAGCAGTAGGAGAATTCTGAGGGCATCCCCATCATAGCATTTTTCAAAGCACAAAACCTTTTGACATTACTGCAGAAATGGTGTGCTATTATTTTTTTTTTAAATCAGACCTACGGTTTTCTCAAAATTTCTATTTTTCCTATTCAGAACTAGGCCCCCATATCGCCCTGAATTTTGCAAACACTGCAAAATTTCCGTACTGAACCACAGAGGTCTCCGAGTTCTGATCACTCGTTTGGAAAACAACATGTCAAAAATGTTGGGGGTGGGGCTGGACGGGGACTGCTACTTTCATAAAAGCCATAGCAAAAAAAAAAAGAAAAAGTTTTTCATGCATTCACTTTTAGCTTTGATTACAGCACGTATGATTCCTCATGCTCTCAGAATCACTCTCACAATTTGAGTCCTAGAAAATGTCTGGACCATCAGGAAAGAAAAACTCCATAGATGTGATAACCTGGTCATTCAGTACATTTGGGTTATCAGCTGACTATTTTATGTTCAACTGAAGCAACCCTAGATTATAACAGTACCTCCAGAGGCTTGTACAGTGGTCACTGTGTGTGATGGATGCACTCATCACTCTGGACTCAACAGACCACATGACCTTTTTCCATTGCTCTGAAGTCCAACCATTACACTTCCTAATAATCCCTAAATTTTTTTTGATTATTCTCAGTAACAAGTAGTTTTCACATGGACCACAGCTGTTTAGTTCCAATCTTGAGAGTTCACCACATTGTATGTGTATGGAAATGCTCTTACTTTCACTATTAAACATAGCTGTTTTTATTGTTGACATTTTACCATGCAACTTCTAACGTTTAAGTGATCTCCACTCATTTTTTTCCAACCACAATTCTTCTATAAAAGTTGACAGTCCAGCACTATCCTTCCAGGACTTGTTTTAAAGGGTTCTTAACTCAGTTCCAGCAATTTAAAATTTCCTTATTTTTCTTTATTTGATGCAGCTCAATAATTTGATCCTTTGGAAATGGTGACATTTTGGCCAAGCAGTGTACTTCTATTATCATTGTAAGTTATTCTATTGTTAGGCGACAGACGATCATATAAGTATTTCACTGCATGTCATTGTCTGGTTTGAACTTGGGGCCCCCAATTAGGAACTAATAGCTTATTAAAAATTCCAGTCTGATATCAAATCACACTTCTAAGATGTGATTGCTCTGATGAATTCCTCCTTCACAGTGGCTTAGTGTTTATTCTTCAGAACGTTTTTGTTCTAGTAAATAAAAAAAATCAGTACTCAGTAGCCCTGACTATTTCTGCAAGCCTGCAGCTGTTTGCACTTTTTGCATATAAAAACAAATGCCAAAAGAATGAATCCGTAAACAAAAATAGTTGCAGTTAAATTTAGGAAATCTACTCCTTTTACTGTTTTTTATGCAAAATGGTGGGAAAAAAAACATCAACCTGAGAACACTAATAAGACCACCAGTGTGAAATCATAAATGCCCTGCTTTACAACAGTGACTAAAGCTCAAACCGAGTGTTAACCCAGGAAATCAGCCACAGATAGAGATCACTGAATATAAAAAGATCTGAATGTAAGAAGTATATGACCAATTCCAGAATCTATGTCAAATGCGTCAAGTCTGCAACTTTGATTTGATAATCATCCATATGGTAAAGATCACAGGGTCCTTAAAGTCGACAGCAGAACTGGGGCAGAGAACTTTGGCTTTTTAACATCAGCACAATGAAAAAATGAGTCAGATAAGGTGTACATCTTTAAATCAATGACAATCATATGAGAACATCTACATATAAACTTAGACTGGTTAATATGTTTAAGATTGCATCTGTGTACAGATTGAATAGATCTTTTCGGAGAATAACCCATGCATTGTTAAACACCGAATTCAATATTGACCAGGTGTGAAAAGTGCCACAGGAAGCAACATCACGTTCCAATCCCGCATTGCCTGTACGCAGTCATGAGAGCAACTGAGGTACATTTGAAGATGCTGTTCAAGCATGACTTATTAAATACCCGGATCACTATCAGACTGGAAGAAGATCCCAAACACTGCTATAGACAGAAGATCTCCTATTCAAGGAAGGCAGGTCATGGCGATATAAAGAGACGATTAGAGTCTTAAAGTAGGCATGCAAAAATTACATTTCACCTAAAGTGAAAGCTTCAAGTGAATCTTTTATTAGACTAATGTCTGTATAATGTTTTATTAATATGAACTGGAAGTAAGTGAACTATATAACCATTATATAGTATACTCACATCCAAATACACAAATTTCTTTAAAAATTCTTTTCAAATTACTATGTAACTGCATCACACATTTAACCTCAATAATGCAATGAAAAGTTAATTACCTAAATCATAAACCGATATCTCCATGACTATCATTTTAACAAAAGCTTAAGCACTAATAAGATTTCGCTCTGTTGCTACCAATATTTTCCAAGCTATTAAGAAACCTCTAAGCATCAAATTATAAATGCTTAGAAAATTATTTGAACTGTGTTTTATTAAATACATCACAATCTACTACCTTACCAATAGTAAAAGCATTAATATTAACCTCAAAAACTTGCCATAAAAATGATAAATTTATAAAGTGACCAAGATAGGACACTAAAGATTTACATTAGAATAACAAAATATATAAGATTTTGAAAGCTTTTGTGCACAAGACAGTCTCAAGTTCATGTAAAACAATAATTTTAATTTGAACTACAGATTTCTGTTAATAGAAACAAAGTCCTAAAGTTCACAAAAATAAACAAACGCTAAAAGGTAAATTTTGTGAAGTGAACGAACTACCTGATGTAAAAGTTAGCGTTAGCTGCCATGGTAACTCTGACCTCAGGTTAGCGCTAGCAAGCAAAATCACACATAAAAAACACAAAGTCATTAACCACTTAGCAAGACTAACTCAAAACCTTAAAAATATATTTTTAAGAAGGGTGTGTTTAAAGAGTAACCCTGACATCAGTTAAAGCCCCTCGGGTATAACCGTGATATGCGTGTGTGTGTGTGTGTGTGTGTAAGAGCTAGCAGGGCGAAGGGATCAGCTGGAGCGGGTGACGCGGCAGCGCTCGCGCCCTCATCGAGCTCGCGACTAAACACAAAAACACTCGCCGATAAAATGTACTACCTCAACAACAGGGTTGTGTTTTATTTCAGCACACACTCACCCTGCTGAACCAGATACTGAGCTGTGTGTCCGACAGTACGGCGAAATAAAAGCGTTGCGAGCTGGGCTGGATGTGGAAAGGCTCCTCGGCGCTCTGCAGCGGGCACAGCAGCCTCCGAGGCCAGCCAGTCAGGAAGTACATGGCGAACACGAACAATCCGTCTCGGCGTTTCAAACTGATCTACTCCCGGCGCGTTTCCATCCACACGCAGGAGAAATCCCCTTCAGGCTAGCTCTTTAGCTAGTTAGCCGGTTAGCATCCTCGCTAGCAGCCCGTATCACTGCGCGCAGAAGACCTGATCTCATTATCCGAGTCCAGGGAAGTCTATATTCAAAAAGATGCCAAGATTTCGAATAGTTGTGTAATGTATCTAAAGGGTTTAAAAAAACAATATTAATATTTAACCAGACGGCATTTTCGCGTTTTTCACTCAGCAAATAACGACGCTAGTGTAACGGGAGCAGCGTTTGTTTTGAAGCGAAGTTCGGCGTCCGAAGTCTCTCGCGCGACGTTCCGTTGACGCCATCTTTGGCCTTTTTATGGATCTCAATCCTGATTCGTTAATCCCAACACGAGAAGGCGGGACTAAAGGCGAAAGAGGGCGGGATTTATCTGCACGCTTTGGCGTGGAAACGTCATTTCCTGTGCCAACATTACATCTGGATTAAGGACGCCATCTCGTGGAGGAAACTGTCTAATTACAATTCTTAATACAATCTACTGTATCATGTAAAAAAAAAAAAGTCTACATATGTGTAAAGATATGTTCCACCTCATAATACTGTCCGCGAACATTAATTAAACAATATCACATGAGGGGGAGCGCTGTAGTGCTGGACATAGCACAGCTCTGATGCGGTCGTCTAAAATTCTGAAGAGTGGCAGTGGGTTGATTGTCAACGATGTACGGAACATTACTTGAGCTGCATGTCCATATGAATTGCGCTGCTTGTGATGCTAGGATCTATTTTCTACACAAAATTTGCCCACTAGCCATAGGAATAGCGAGTTAGTAAATAAAGCTTCATGAAATAAATATTTTGTTGAAACTATTGGTTGGGAAGCCTCAAGACCTAATTTTGGTTAATCTAGCCATCGGACGTTCCGCTAACGTTAAACCACAAATAACAATGCTGTTGTAGTCCATTATCATCACTCAAGCAATAGCTCTTGTGTAATCAATCAAATTACATGATTGGAAATAACAGTTTTTATACTATAAAATACAAAATGTTCCAAAATCTGAATTGACATTCAAAACATAACATCACACACATTCACACAGATTCAGAAACATTACAAGTTGTGAAATTTAAATATTTATTTCTCTTTACAGACTAACTCCAAAACAATTCTGGTAACATATCAAATAGTCATTTAAATCTGGTCTGAAGTCTTCAGGGAATGGAGAGTAAGCAGCTTAATAAATCAATATATTAAATTAGTATATTACAATTAAACTATGAAAAGAAATTCTGAATAAGACTGAATTAAGCTTATGTAACAATGTCAGATCAAGAAAGCATGATTTAATTGAAAGTATCTACAGCCAAACATGGTTGACGTTTACACAGCTGTGTGTGGTGTCAGTCCTTCTTTTTGTCGGAGACTGCCGTCGTGCCGTTAGGTGTACAACACATGTTTGCGTTTCCATTGCATTCAGTCTGGAAAAAGAAATAAAAAAATAACACTTTATGTGTGATTCAATTTGATTTAGTTTCATATCCATAAAGTATTTTAACACTTGTCATTGTCACAAAACAGCTTCACAGAATCAAAAAAAAGTTAGAAAAATGTAAGGAAATATGTGTCAATTATAAATTATCAATTGAAAACTGAGGGCGATGGTGGAAAAGTCAAACTCCCCGAGATGGAAATAGGAAAAAACATTTAAGAGGAACCAGTCTCAACAGGGAACCCGTCCTAATTTGAGGATAGATATGGCAGAGATTCAATCCATGGTTCCACTGTATGATGATCCAGAGTAACCGAGTATGGGAGCGTTCTGCAAAACAAGCAAAAATTGTGTGGGTCTGTGTGTGTGTGTGTAGCCCATTTTCCACTCTCCTCTCTCTGGTTATTCCGGGTGTCGCGAAATAATTTCAAGGGGTCGCGAGAGGGATTCAAAATTTTTCTTTTTTATGATTATAATACACACTTTTCAGTATTACAAGTAAATGCTATAAATAAATATTTTATGATTTCTAAAGATATTAGTGATTGAGTGTTTAAATTGAGTGTTAAAAAAAATAATAAATTCGCGACTCAAAGATATGACATCACTGTGCAGCGACTGGCTCACTTGTTATTACGACAGCGCAAACTGGCGAGATGGATAAATTTATTATTCGCAAATAGGGCGAAACGATTCCTCGAGTAACTCGATTACAAAAAATTATCAAGGCAAAATCTTCTGGCTTAAAGCTTCTTTTAATGAATTTTAAAAGCTTGCGTTATGTTTATGCGCAATTATTTGTTTGGCCTGACACAGCGCGCTTCCGGATGCAAGCTGCCAGTAAACACAGATGAAGAAGAAACGCTTAAGTCACCCACAAAGAGGAAGGAGACGTAAACAGTTAGCGCTGTATTGATGTGAGGGAGCGTTCTGTTGCGGGCTGCAAAATGGAAGGGAGCAATAAAAATATATTATAATTTAGTTTAATGTGTGCCTTAGTTTTTTTGATACATAAAGTCATTTGAAATACCTTTTTTTTTTAGTTTTTGCATCTGAGAAAAGGCTTTAAAATAAGAATGTATGGCTGTAATGCACTTAATTCATCTCAGTCAACTTCCTTGTATTGTGAATAATGACAATGTTTATTTTTGATCAAATGCTGTATGCATTTAAAAAATAAAAGTAGATTTTTCTAAAAAGAAAACCAATTAATCTTTGTTTCTCTTATATATTTTACATTGCTGTTCAATTAAGCAAAAGTTTTAAAATTTTTGGTAGAATACTTGGTTACTAAAAATAGGGCTGCAACAACTAATCGATAAAATCGATAATTATCGATAATGAAATTCGTTGTCAACGAATGCCGTTATCGATTAGGTGGACTGCTCACATTATTGAGGAGCGCGACCACAAGATGCACAAATACACACAGATACACAGCCGCTCGTGCAATGGAGGTTACAGAAGTGTCTGCAGGAAAAAGCGTTATATTCCTGCCACAATTCTGACATTTTGAGAGCAGACAAAGCACTCTATGCGCTCAACAGCTCGATTCTGTGCGTGCAATGTCTCCCCTGCTCGCTTAACATGTTCTTCGCGCAAGCGCGACTTCTCGATTCTGTGCGCGCTCCTCTGCTCGCTCAACATGTTTTCCGTGCACGTACGACTCTGCCTTCACGGTCAAGCAACATTTATTTTCCGTGCAAGCTTGACTCTACCTGTACGCTCGCTCAATTTTGTCCAGTGTTACAAAACTGCCACAAAAACAGCCAATCACAGACTTCCACACACTACTTCTGATTGGCTGTTCCTTCTCTATCAGCTGGCAATATCTGAAATTATTGTTAAAATGCTGTATTTTGCATACTCAAAGGCTGCTGTTTATTTATTTATCTATTATTAGAAAGAGACAAGTCAGCATAAGTGAGTTCATTCAAAAAAGAAATCCCCCATGCACKCCACAACAAGCAACCATTATAACAGGTGCCATCCAATATAATAAGAGTACAACAATTGTTTAGCTTTTTTATTTATGCATTTATATTTTGGATATTTAGGAGCGTTTTACTGTTCAAAAACAAACTTTGTCTTTAATTTAAGGTTTAAAATGTCAAAATTAAAGATCATTAAACTCTATATGTGGCTTCTGCATTTTTTAAAAGTTTAGTTTTATACATAACTAATACCCTGATATATGATTTTATATAGTTATAAACAAAACATCAAATTAAAGAATCATTTTTTTTATCTGATTAATTGAAAAAATAATCGCCCAACTAATCGATTACCAAAATAATCATTAGTTGCAGCCCTACTAAAATATTCGATAGCTACAGCCCTATTCGCAAATCTAAAAATGTTGAGGAAATTGTGGAAATTTGTCTGAGTCATCGGAACCATGTATATTGACCAAGCATAACAGCAAGACCCCGTCAGACCAAAGTAGGAAATGTCGGAAATATCAGGAGGAATTCATAAAGTATAGATTCAGTTGCTCTGCTGTTGAAGCTTTTGTGCTGACAAAGTACACCCTTCCCATTGAAAGGTGAGCCAAACTTATTTTGATTTATAGTAAATGTAGTCAAAATACTGTGAACAGCTTGTTATGTTTATTGCTTGCTTTTGATAGTGGGGGTTGCGAGATCTTGTCGATCTTCAATTAGGGGTAGCTGACTTTACAGTTTGAGAACCACTGCACTAGATGGCAGTAGTGAGTAATGGTAAGGATTTGCATGTTCAAAAAGAGCGGGAAGCAGAGAGCATGTACGTCATAGGTTTTTGTTATAACTATTTCATCCCTTTCTGTTGTCAATAATGGCATAAGTTACAGAACCGTCGGCTGTGTTACTACACTTTTCAAAACTAAAGTACAGGATAATTTGTTATATTTTTACTTTATATTTTTGCATTAATTATTTCTATACGGATATTTTGGGGTTGTGGAACCAATCTGAGCCCGAGTTTCTATTATTTCTTATGGGGGAAATTCGTTTTAATATACAAGTGCTCGCAATCCAAGGTTCCACTGTACTTTGACATATGAGGCTGAAAGTTCAGTATAACAGAAAAGGTTTTTCCATTTTTGGAGGCTCAGGTACAAAAATTGTTTGTAGAAATATCAGTTCAAATTATTGCGCGACTGCAGTTACAAGCGATCAGAGAACAGCTTTCTACATCAGTCTAGTCCAAGACCATCTTCATGAGACAGTCGATTCCACCTGAATATGAAGACGGTCTTGGACTCTGATGTAGAAAGTTATTCTCTGATGGCTTGTGGCTGGACCACACACATGCCAAGCGGAAAACACAGAGCCATCCTCAGCAGCAAGCCGGAGGCTGCCATGTGACATGAACTCCAACCAGAAGCTGGGCACCAGGATGTGTCAGTCAGGTCCGTGGTATTATTAAAATTTCACATCATAACAGTAAGATGTAGGGTTGAATCTGCCATATCACTCATGGGCGAGATTGGCTTGTCCAAGAACACCACATACAAAGCTCCTTAATCTTGGTTAAGAGCATAATATCCCAGAAAAAATAATCTTTTCTTTCCATAAAACCAGGGCTGGTGTTATTGTGTTATTTAACACAATAACAAGACGCTGCATGTTAAATATGACCGTACCTTGCTCGGTTGGTTTGTTTGCTTGCCCTGTGTGTCGGTTGTTCCCGCCTCCTGCACCGCCGTTTTGGTCCAGAACCGGCTGATGAAGGGAGAGATGAAGGGATAGACGATGGGCTCCAGGAAGCGTTTGTAAACCCACAGGAGGACGGGGATGACAATGCAGGGGATACACACCATGACTGCAGTTAAAATTCACACTGAAATGATAAATATATATATAGTTACAGTTTAATCGTGACAGAATCTCTATGTGATGGTCAACACACATTTATACTGAAGTTATTCATAGTAGGTGTGAGTCCAGGATCATGTACAGGACCAGCAAACACAATATTACCACTTTACCTTGGTGTCAATTTTAACTAGGGATGCACCGATACCACTTTTTTGGAAAACGAGTACGAGTACAAGTACTTGCATTTCAGTACTCGCCGATACCGATACCAAGGACTTAATAAAAACATGATTTTTAACAATTTCGCTGAGCACAATTTGCAGTCCKCCTTTGTTTTGTCGTCTTCATTCACTTTGAAATAATTCCACACGGCTGACATGTCTCGTTTCACCTCGCCTTCTCCCCGCTCTGAGCTACATCCGGGGTCTGGGGGCGGGCACTCGGCGCTTGTGATTAACCCCTTACACGCCGCTCAAACGTAGACATTTCTCAGACCGTGTAATCGGTCCCTGGTATCGGCGGAGTTTTAACGAGTACGAGTACTTTAGAAAATGTGGTATCGAGGCTGATACCAGATACCGGTATCGGTGCATCCCTAATTTTAACTGTATTGAGATTAGTATCAAGATTTTATAAATATCCCGATTCAATTAGATTTTATAACAATTCTAAACAAACTTGGCAAGTAATTTGCTTCTACCATATAGGATGATGTGCTGGTTGCCAGTTTAGAGTGCCACCTGTAGGGTCATAGAGAAACTGCAAATCCAACTCAAATGCAAATAAAAAAAATTGGGGTCAGTGTTGCTGTTAGTTTTTCAGCTACTCCCATCAAGGGGTCGCCAAAGCAATTTGGCACAGATTTTACACTAGATGCCCTTCCTGATACAACCCTCCCATTTTATCCGGGCTTGATACAGTGTGGCGATACAAACATTTTTTTCCCATTACTAGTATTTATGCTATAGAAAGAATTATCCTATCATGTTTAATTTTTTCACCCTAATAAACAGTGTAATAACAAATTACGCATAACGTCATGATTTTATTTTTTATGTGACCATACGTCACTACATGGGCCAAGTTCTACATTCACAAATGTAATTTTTTTTAAAATCAATTCCTAAAATATCACCTTTGCTCTGTGAAATACTAAACCCTTTGAACTCTTTGAATCTAATAGAAAACCACAAATATTCTCTGTTATTATCTCGACATTCTGATTTAATCGTTTTTTTCCCCCTGATATTAAGTTAGTTTATTTCCTGTATTATTTCCATTTTTTTTGTCTGTTTATTGGTTGGTTTACTCCATCTATTGTTATTTATTTACATATTAACACAGGTTTGCTTATACTGTACATCTTCTGTTAAACTGTGGGTTGTTACATATATAATTTAATTTTTATACCTAAATCTTGTACTTTTATTCTTTCAATATTGTGATTGTAGTGTTTTGTGAATAATAAAAATAAAGTTCTCTACATGGTGTGTACAAAGTAATATTCAAAGGCCTATTATTTTTATTCATCAATATTATAATTTAATCTGCCTGTCTTAAAACTGACCCCCCCCTTTTATGTTCATTTTAATTGCTCCTATTATCTATATTTTTATTCTTAGCATTTGAATTATTCTTAATTTAATCTTCTCATGGAATACTTTTAAACTGTTTTAAATGAACGGAGTTTATATTTGATGTTAATATACTTGTTACATATGACGAAACAGCTGTTGAGGTAACACATTTCTAGAACATTCTGAATCCATCCTAATGTCTCGCGCGTGAGTGTACTGATTTATTTATAATAAACCAAGCATAGACAGTTACCCATACATGCTCCTTTTGTGACAATTATTGAAATATAACGATTCTAAGCAGTTTTTAACCGAGTTAATGGTATAAACCGTCTGTTTTTGTAAGCCTGCTAAGCAACCCAGTATTAGCCAACAAGCTAACAAAAACACCCGTCTGTTTGCGGAAATCCCGAACCAAATCAACATCAGCGAAAAAAACACAGACCTGTTCGACTTACCGAGAATAGCTCTTTCTTTCTTATATATATATAAAACTATTTATTTGTCAGTTCTGTTTACTTCCCTCTGGTGTAACAGACGCTAATGAATTTCCTAGTGGAAGGAAATATGTGTAAAAAAAAACTTTGTCAGCGCCACCAAGCGGACTGGAGTACAAAGTAACACACTCACTCACCTAGACCGCTTTATCCTGTGTAATAATGATGAGATGAAGCCTCATTTAGGTGTCGAGGCATTACAACCCATTGTACTGCCATCTAGTGGACAAATATTGTGTAACTAACAGATGCTCACATTGCAAAGCAGCACCGCTATACTGTATAGCGTTCATTATTGACAACTGTCAGTTATTTATACATATACATAAGCACACACGCACACACTATACTGTCGTGCATAATAAATGGGTTTAAACGGTTTCTCCTTAAAAAGAAGTTTTTACTAATAGCTATTCAATTACATTTATTTTAAATTCTCCCTTATTTTAAATGTACTGTGTCTAGTATGTGCCCATAACTACCAACTTCTTTTGATTGTGTAAAGCTGCTTTGAGACAATGACAATTGTTAAAAACACTATACAAATTGAATTGAATTGAATTGGCCTAATCTGCATGTCTTTGGACTGTGGGAGGAAACCGGAGTACCTAAAACCAAAGCCAGAAACCCATCAAGCACAAGGAGAGCATGCAAACTCCATGTACACAGAGGCAGGAATCAAACCCGGACCCTCGAGGTGCAGGGCGACGGTACTAACCACTAAGGTGCCGTGTGACCTTTCAAAGAAGAGTTTAACGATTTATTTGGTCAATCAAATTTTTCACTCTGTAATAAGGAAACAAGATGCTTTTTCGGTGGTAAAGAAACAGAAATATATACTATGCGGACATATACAAGCAAGCAAGTTTTAAATTATCACAACACTTGATCTTTACTTATGTGTGAATGCTACTTAGAATACAAAATGCGTTGTATTATAACATTTCAGTAGTTTTGTTACAGGCGTGTCACACACACACTTGTTAAAGGCACAGTAGGCAGCATCATCATGAACTGAAAAAACCTTTTTAACAAATGTACAGTACCGGTAGGCAGTGCCATCAGTTTTCTATGGAAAAAGTCATGCCTCACTAAACAACAAATACAGCAGGCACGTTTGGGGCAGAAGAAGGACTGCTGAAACACTGGAGCAGCATGAGGAGCGGTGGAGGTTGACCACCACTCCATTAGCAGGTAATTGTAGCACGCAGGCATCAGGATCTGCAATCAGATAACCATTAGTTATTATATATTATAATAATCCCTAGTCACGTGACTAAGATTGGCTTTCTAGAACTTTCTGGGGTTTTTTTTTTCTCAAAATGAGAAAGAGTCTGTGTCTTTTTTATCCAACAATCTAAAGCAACAAAAAATTGGACGTGTTACTAATGAAAATGACGGTTACTTACTCGGTTAAGTGCTGTAAGTAATAATAATAATAATAATAATAATAATTTTTAGTTATATAGCTTTCCAGAGCTCAAGGACACTTTACAATGAATAGAAAAAGGGAGACAAACCGAAATTGAAGTAAAAAACCATTAGGAGACAGACATACGAAGCGAGCTGTAACATTGAGAGAACAAGTAGGTTTTGAGTAGAGATTTAAATGCTGAGATGTTATTAACAGAACGGAAAGAGTGTGGTAGAGAATTCCAGAGCTTAGGTGCTTAGAGCTTTAGTCAATAACACTAAATGATCTGCCCCCATTGAAGATAGGCGGTACCGAGGGACAACAAGAAGACCAGAGTCGGAAGAACGTAGTGAGCGAGACGGGATGTAGGGGACAAGCAAATTTAGGAGATAAGAGGGAGCCAAGCCATTTAAAGATTTAAAAACAAGGAGGAGAATTTTAAATTTGATGCGGCAGTTAACGGGGAGCCAGTGGAGATCAAACAAGATTGGAGTAATATGAGCAGAGCGTTTTGTATGAGTCAGTATTCTAGCCGCAGAGTTTTGAATTTATTGTAACTTAGAGGTGGAGCTGGCAGGTAAACCAGTGAAAAGGACATTACAGAAATCAATGCGTGATGAGAGAAATGCATGGATGACAGTTTCAGCATCTTTGGTACTGATGAAGGGACGCAGTTGGGCAATGCGACGTAGATGGAAGAATGCAGATTTAGTGACAGATTTAATGTGAGACTGAAAGGAGAGTGTGGAGTCGAAGATTACGCCTAAATTTTTGACAGAAGTTGATGTTTTGAAGTGAGAGCCACCGATCTCGCAGGTCAAATTAGTGGAAATGTTGCTGGTGAGTGCAGGGGTGCCAAAGAAAATGATCTCAGTTTTATCCATGTTAAGTTTCAAAAAGTTTAAGCTAAGCCAAGCTCTAATGTCCTTTACGCATGCAGAGATTTTGTCAATTTGGACAGATGAAGTAGGTGTATAGTTGGAATAAAGTTGAATGTCGTCGGCATAAAAGTGATAATTAAGACCAAGTAAGTTAGGTTGGCAGCGTAAGGCCCTGTCATATCTGAGCACTTGGGGTGAAGGACCTTGCTTACGGTTCCAACAGTAGCAGGTCGATGGTGTTGGGGCTTGAACCAGGGACCTCCTGAACAGCAGTCTTAACCGTCGGTTAATTTCTTAACCATCAAGCTACCCCAGTTCTTCCATAACAGTGTAACAGGGTAAGAGTTGACAACATGATAGATGACTACATGATAACAGACAAATTCCTGCAGTAAAACAAGGAGGTTTGTGCAAGAGAGAAACTGGTATTTTACTATAAGAGGACAATTTATTCAGATGTATATATATATATTTTTTATCATGAGGTAAGACAAGGTATTACGTATTCTTCCATGCAGAGAGACAAACAGAAGAAGTATTCAGGATCTTCAAGTGTGGACACTATATGCTTGATAAGGAAACTCAAACACTAATTAGTTGTAACAGATCTAGTTTTATTTATAATTGAAAGCATGACACACAATTGCTCACTTATGTACAAAACATTGTATAGACATTTCTATAATTTGAAATGCAACTGTCTGTTATCGCACATCGAGTTAGACAAGAATAATTTCATAAAATAAACTTCACTAGCTGCTTATATGAAGCATTGTACAAGTGTGGCACAACTTAAACATTTTCTCGTATGCTTTCACATTAAAAATGTGGTTCAATCCGGATCTTTGTTACTATTGACATTTCTAATCCTATAACATAGTGTACAAAGGACCATGTAAAGATGATGTTTTAACATTGTTTAACGATTATTAAATTATAATCGAATTTAAATTAGAGATGATTGTAGTGAAATCTGGTTGTTTCGTAATTGCACATTAGTGCTAAAATCTGAAAGATTATAGATTCTGAATATAACAAAAATGGATTATATGGATTCACCTCTGGTTCAATATCTCTAAAACTATGTAAAAGAATCAACATTTTAATCATATTTACATTAAAGAGCTGATATTTGGGTCATTTTGAACCTGAGAAAATAGCTTGTAGTTGTACATTTTTTCTTTATTTATTAGATGTTAAAGTCACGTCCTACATATACAAACACACCACTATCAGTAGGATAGTAGGATCGCCGAACATGGGAAGTACTGTTGTGTGTCTGTTATGATCAATGCTGTTCATACTCAGAAGAGAATAATATACAACATAAATATTAAATTATAAGCAGTAAATCTAATAGCAAGTCTGAAATAATAGGACACACCGTAAAAACAAAACTGGTGCTTTATGAAACAGAATAAAATGCAAATGTTTAGAACGTGTCATTAACATTGGTATACATTGGACAGCAGCATTGGCCCGCGTGGACTGCAGCTCCTACGCAATTCGCATTGACCCTCCTCTTGGGGGGATGGCTGGACTGGCCCCTCCCAGCTCTCCTGTGGGCACGGCCTTAGTCGGGAGTCTTCTCTGACGTCCGACGGCTGGGCGGCTTTTCCCCGGCTGGGAACAGGGGCTGTGTCGTGTAGTTCCTGTGGCCTTTCCTTCCTCAGTGGCAGTGTCACGAGTCCGGCTCCCTGTGAGAGTACGAGAGCCGCGAGAGCTCCGGCAGTGAGCTCGCGGCTGTCCTGCTTGCGGCGATCAAAGGGAGGAATTCTGCTCTATCTTTAAAGTCCATGAGGGCGCGTTGCATAGCCCTGCTCGCATGCCGCCCTTCCCAAGTTTAGCGTTCCCAACCTGCAGAAGGGGAGGCAGCCTAACTAGTGAGCGAGGAGTGAGCGAGGAGCGATAATAGATTTGGGCGCACGCTCATCACAGGCGATAATTTATTTATCCCTTTATTAATATTATTTTAACCTGGTGTGATTAAATGAATTAATTAGATATTATTCAGAACTCAAGTTATGTGAGCGTCATGCATTTAGGACATTGTTTCCTTGTGTGATGTGTAAATCATGTGAGGAACAGTCTGATGCCAGTCTGTCATGCTGAAATTTATGTTTTGGGCTGCAAATATACTTATGAGGCGCCGTATAGGGCTTAAATCAAACTTCACTCATGCACCCACGCATGAAACACTTGCATACATCAACATCCGTCCGTTTACTGTTCGTGTGTGCACGTAAAACATCGTAAAACATCTTTTATTGTATGTATGTGTGTGTGTGTGAGTGAAGGGGCACAGTGTCAAATTACGTGTGCGCATACACATAACGACATACACATAACGACAGGCTGATGCAGAGAATGAGCAAATGGATCTCTCGGCTTCACACACACACAGCGCCTGCACGCATAAACGGAAACACTTATCTGTCAGGATTTATTTTTACTTTTTTTAAAGGTAAAGTGCAGGTTAATTTGTTTTATTTTTACTTTATATATTATATTACATATTTTTATGTATTTATTTCTTTGGGCTGTGGAATGAATAATTTGAGTTTCCATTATTTCATATGGGAAAATCTGCTTTGATTTATGAAAGTTTTGGAATATGAGCCCGCTTCTGGACCAAATTATGCTCGTAATCCAAGGTTCCACTGTACTATATATATATTTTTTTAAGTCTTGGTCAAAGTCTTGGTTTCCGAATAGTGAGTATCATGTAGCATGCATGCGCTTCTTGTTTTGACACCATGATCACAACTGAGCCAATGGTTTTTCTCTCTCGCACGCTGCGGAATTGTGGGTAATCGCCTCCCCTGCTTGGTCTTAGTGCAAGTCTCTCACTGCTTTAATCAACATCCGTGCGCACGTGTACTGTTTACTATAATACTGTGACCATGCATGTGTGCTTAAAGCATCTTTTTTTGTGTGTTTGTGTGTGTGAGAAAGTTGTCCTTTCATGTGCACATGTACTATTTATGATAACACACGTGTGCGCACATGTAAAGCAAAAGCAAGTGTCATTGGAGAGATTAAAGATCCATTTTCTCTCTCTCTGTATCAGCATGTAATAATAATAATAATAATACATTTTATTTATAATGCACTTTATATTTGAGGCAAATCTCAAAGTGMTACAAATCATTTCTGCTCAAAAGCTCTAATAAAAAGGTAAGTTTTAAGACCAGATTTAAAATCATCAACAGTCTGTGGCRTCCTCAGATACTCAGGGAGAGCATTCCACAGTCTAGGTGCTGCCGAGCAAAAAGCCCGATCTCCCATGGTATGAAGCTTGGTCTTCGGAGGTTTCAGACGATGACCTGAAACAGAGCGGAGGTTTCGTGAAGATGTATGTGAAGTGATAAGTTCATGTACACACCCCTCCTCTTCACGCCTCCTCTTCTCGCCTTCACACACACTCACGCACACACGCACGCACGCACGCACGCACGCACGCACGCACGCACGCACACACACACACACGCACGCACACACACACACACGCACACTTAACGGAAACACTGCTCTGTTGTAATTCTTTTCAAAGGTAGAGTGCAGGTTAATTTGTTTTATTTTTATGTTATATTTTGTATGAATTATTTTTATGTATTTATTTTTACGGACTGTGGAACTAATAATTTGAGTTTCTATTATTTCTTATGGGGAAATTTGCTTTGCTTTACAAGTGTTGTGTTTTGAAAGACATACAAATTATGCTCTCAATCCAAGGTTACACTGTATATGAAATGTGGGCACACACAGCTATGAGACGCGCGCACATACACACAGAAACTCTCCGTGCACACACACCTATGAGACGCACGCACATTCACACACAAACTCTCCGTGCATACAAACTGAAATGATTTTCAGTGTAAACGGAAGTTTTCAGTGTTCAAGACGGCATATGGCAGTATAACGATCATCACTGTTCAATCACAAAGCGTTGTGACGCCGGTGACGTATTCAGAACTGTCCAAATGATGTCTGAATATTGCAGCGGCAGAAAACGCGGGTGATAATTTGACACCGCCAAAGATACATTTAAGCATGGAATCTGTGGCTAATATGTCGGGATCCTACAACAGAAGCAATTAATATTTTGCAAAATGTACTTTCCTCGCCTTTGCTAATATGAACAATAACTAACTCATCAGAATCTAACGTGACTCCCTACACTCAATCAAATCAAAATACAGATTCGGAAATTCAAAGAAAAAAATTGTTCTTAAATCCCAAAATAAAACAAATGTTCTCACCTGAACTTATAATTTTTTTGATGAATTGATTAACAGTATTATCAAAATCAAAGTGCCTTTTAACTGAGGATAATGAAGGTTAAAACAGTGTGGAATAAAATTTAGGGACCCTGATTTAGGTTTGATCGATTTTGTGTTGTATAGTAACTAGTGGCAAAAAAAAAAAGGAAATAATCCGATATGCAGGATCAAGGGCTATTTCATAAGCTGCAAAGTATTAAGGGAAACCCTTCTACTAAATTGAAACAGCTTTATAGTGATAACAATTAAGACTGTTCAGACAGCAACATAATTGAAATGTATTAGACTCCTAATAGATTTATTTCAATACCCCCCGTCCCCCCCCCCATCTCAGTCGTATATCATCTTATATTTCAAATGCCTAATAGATTTTATGGTACAGTATATCGTATTACATTGGACAGAGAAGAAAAACACAACTGAAAAATACAACTGTCCACATTTTGCATTTTCAGATTTTTTTATTCTTATTTATACATACTCACTTGTGATCACTTGTGATTGTGAATGCTTAAAAGGTTTAAAATGTGTTGTCTGGAAGCTACTCAAAACTCACCTCATCTCGAGTCTCACAACCTCAGAGGTGTCACACTTAGGTAATTGACATAATCTGAACAAGCATCCCAGGAAATCCAATGTCATTTGGTTTTAAATTGCCAATTTTTAATTCATTGAAAATTTTTGACATGACCAAGCCCTGATATTGATTTTATTACTTATGTCCTCAGTTTAACCCAAACATTTTCCAATTACATTAGGCAGCAATATATGAAATAATTTAAAAACAGATTCTTTTTGATCCCTGATGAAATCAGTTTTTGGTAGTGGCTTCAGACTTTAGGATATAAATGTAAGGCACAAGCCATGCTAGCAACTGCTGAATCCCTAAATTGTGAAATAAGACAGCAGCATTTATAGTTTATTGTAATTTACATGACCTGAAATTCCGCTAACCTCTAAATCTGACCGAAAATGCCCTGCCAGGTGCATCATGAGCTCATTAATAAAAAAATATTTAAATTAAAATGTTGACTCTAAACTCTCTTAGTCATTCAGTCACTAAATCACTTATTCATTCATTGATTCATTCATTCACAGCTCCATGATCATCCTGAGGGGAGGCCTATCGATGTCAGATTTCAAAATCTAAGGAATTGATAAAGGGAAATAACAGCATCGTTTTTTTCAGGAGTAGCAGCATTTACACCCGCAGGTCATGTTCAAGACTTCTCCATAGGTGTAATGCCGTTTTTCTTCTCGTCATCTTTAGCGCTGACTGGAGAGTATGACATCTCTCTCTTTGTGGGGCTCTGCAGGAAAAAGAGCAAAGCAGAAGATTTACATTTAATTCAATGTATTTGTAAAAATAGTAATAGTTTTCAAATAGTTAGTGAGGTATGATAGTTTTCTAATAGTTAGTGACAGTATACCTCACTAACTATTTGAAAACTATTACTATTTTTACAAATATATGACAGTACTGTTAGTTAGTGTCAGGGGCGGAGGCAGGAAATGAAAAACCCAATAGTAGACACTGGTTTTCTTAAAGCAGTTTTATTTGGGGTGCCACTCGGTAGCCCATTTTTATGCCAGTTTAATTACTCTGTCATGTCAATTGCTGAGATGTGGCCAGTGTGAACTTGTTTACCTTGGGAACCTCGGTATAAATCTAATTTCAACGAGGATTCTGTCACATAGTAAGAAAGCAAAAACAGTAAGCCTTTATATTTGAAATTTAGAAATGTTAGGAATTTGAAATGCATACATATGTAGATTATACACACGTGGACAAAATTGTTGGTACCCTTCGGTCAATGAAAGAAAAACTCACAATGGTCACATAAATAACTTTAATCTGGCAAAAGTAATAATTTAAAAAGATTCTATGAATGTTAACCAATGAAAGTCAGACATTGCTTTTCAACCATGCTTCAACAGAATTATTTTAAAAAATAAACTCATGGAACAGGCCTGGACAAAAATGATGGTACCCCTAGAAAATATTGAAAATAATGTGACCAAAGGGACATGTTAATTCAAGGTGTGTCCACTAATTAGCATCACAGGTGTCTACAATCTTGTAATCAGTCAGTGGGCCTATATATAGGGCTCCAGGTAGTCACTGTGTTGTTTGGTGACATGGTATGTACCACACTCAACATGGACCAGAGGAAGCGAAGGAAAGAGTTGTCTCAGGAGATTCGAAAGAAAATTATAGACAAGCATGTTAAAGGTAAAGGCTACAAGACCATTTCCAAGCAGCTAGATGTTCCTGTGACTACAGTTGCACATATTATTCAGAAATTTAAGATCCATGGGACTGTAGCCAACCTCCCTGGACGTGGCCGCAAGAGGAAAAATTGATGACAAATCAAAGAGACGGATGATCCGAATGGTAACAAAAGAGCCCAGAAAGACTTCTAAAGAGATCCAAGGTGAACTTCATGCTCAAGGAACATCAGTGTCGGATCACACCATCCGTCGCTGTTTGAGCCAAAGTGAACTACATGGGAGACGACCAAGGAGGACATCATTGTTGAAAACAAATCATAAAAAAGCCAGACTGGAATATGCCAAACTACATGTTGACAAGCCACAAAGCTTCTGGGAGAATGTCCTATGGACAGATGAGACAAAAATGGAACTTTTTGCCAAGGCACACCAGCTCTATGTTCACAGATGGAAAAATGAAGCATATGAAGAAAAGAACACTGTCCCTACTGTGAAACATGGAGGAGGCTCTGTTATGTTCTGGGGCTGCTTTGCTGCATCTGGCACAGGGTGTCTTGAATCTGTGCAGGGTACAATGAAATCTCAAGACTATCAAGGGATTCTAGAGAGAAATGTGCTGGCCAGTGTCAGAAAGCTGGGTCTCAGTCGCAGGTCATGGGTCTTGCAACAGGACAATGACCCAAAACACACAGCTAAAAACACCCAAGAATGGCTAAGAGGAAAACATTGGACTATTCTAAAGTGGCCTTCTATGAGCTCTGACCTCAATCCTATTGAGCATCTTTGGAAGGAGCTGAAACATGCTGTCTGGAAAAGGCTCCCTTCAAACCAGAAACAACTGGAGCAGCTTGCTCATGAGGAGTGAGGAGGCCAACATACCTGCAGAGAGGTGCAGAAGTCTCATTGACAGTTACAGGAATCGTTTGATTGCAGTGATTGCCTCAAAAGGTTGTGCAACAAACTATTAAGTTAGGGGTACCATCATTTTTGTCCAGGCCTGTTCCATGAGTTTTTGAGTTTTCATTTTTTTTTTTTATAATTCCATTGAAGCATGGTTGAAAAGCAATGTCTGACTTTCATTGGATAACATTCATAGAATTGTTATTTATTATTACTTTTGTCAGATTAAAGTTATTTCTGTGACCATTGTGAGTTTTTCTTACATTGACCGAAGGGTACCAACAATTTTGTCCAAGGTCAGGTAGCTTGCCTGTAGTACGAAGTTGTAGGGAACTGACTTGTGGTTTACCCTGTAGCAGGATTGTACAACACGTGATTAGTGCCAGCTCCACCTTTACTATCACGGTGGTTGTACAATAAAATTTTGGAAACAAATCAGACAAGAGACAAGATTTTTGAAGGGGAAAACTCCATCATGGAACGGAGGTCCAACATTTTGAGTCATGTGATCTCTTCAACATATTTTTTGGAGCCAACTCACAGATACAATATATTGCCAAATGTATTCGCTCAACTGCCTTTACATGCATGCGAACTTGAGTAATATCCAATTCTTAATCTTTAGGGTTTATTATTATGTTGGCCCACCCTTTGCAGCTATAACAGCTTCAACTTGTCTGGGAAGGCTTTCCACAAGGCTTTCCATTAAAAGAGTGTTTATGGGAAGTTTTTTTACATTTTTCCAGAAGCACATTTGTGAGGTCAGATACTAATGTTGGACGAGAAGGCCACTCAAATTCATCCCAAAGGTGTTCTATCGGGCTGAAGTCAGAGGTGCAGACAAGTCAAGTTCTTCCACACCAAACTCTCAAAATATTTATAGCGTAGGCTTTTATTTTGGATGGATTAAGAATCAGATGTTACTGAAATTCATATGAATGTGATGGCAGACGGGCGAATACTTTTGCCAATATAGTGTATCTAGTATAGAGAAGATCAGACGTATGTACCATCCTTAATTAGTGCTAAACCTGGAGTGCAGCTATAACAATGAGCTGACAGATCAACTGAGATTGACTCTGCTCAGCTGTGTCTGTCTGTCTTTTTTTTTTTAAATTATCTTGAAGTGTTTAAAAAAATATCCGCCCGTTCCCCTTATGGGCTCAGAGTTTCTTATGATTGGCTAGTGTCACCATGACTGATGTGAGTGCGGATCTGTCGTCCTTCCATCCCGAAAGAGTACAGCCACTCTGCTCTGTAGACTCCTGTCTATGGTTGGCTGTAGCATCACAAGAACATCAAACACAGTTGAGTTTGGAGTGGATTCTTGACAAGCTGATAAATCGACACATGGGAGTGTAGGAAAGTCAACAACACTGCAATACCTCCTGTTCAGTATGATATTTAGTACAAATATCAGTCT
The DNA here is from genome assembly GCA_003987875.1 of Clarias batrachus. Lineage (NCBI taxonomy): Eukaryota > Metazoa > Chordata > Actinopteri > Siluriformes > Clariidae > Clarias > Clarias batrachus. The sequence goes on from QMIH01001001.1 coordinate 181,568, forward strand.
GATAGGCCTATTAAATGAGGCTTGAAGTCTTTTTCCTTTTAATCTTGTGATTTCAGTGCTAACATTCTGCTTTAATGTTGTTGCTTTACTGTGGCTGTGATCATCCTATATTAAAATCTCACATTCTTCTGTGGGTTACTGTACATTCACATTCTTGAGTGTGTAAGAAGAATGAAAGTGAGGTAGTAAGAGTAAGCAAGAAACTTTCGATAAACCTCGTCATGCACACATATACATGTGCATACATTTCTCTCTCTCTCTCTCTCTCTCTCTCTCTTTCAGCTCAAACACAAACTCATTACCTTTTTCTCAAAACTTCCAGACCCAGCAGGTTGAAAGGGAAGACTGGTACGATTAAAAAGCTGCTTTTGCAGCCTCTGGGCTGAGGCGTCATCAATCACAATGAACTACAACACACACACACACACACACACACACACACACACACACACACACACACAGATAGATAGATAGATACAAACTAGCTAATAGATGATCATAAACACCAATAGGAATCATATACAACAATTAATATAACACAGTCTATTATAATTATTTATACCACATGAATTCTTAATTACAATTTCTCACAAAGCTTTGATTACTTTTCTTTAGCAGCTGCTGTTGCAGCAGTGGTATATTTGCATGCTAAGCAAGATGATTTCTATATCGTAAAACAAATTATAAAGGGACTTGTATGGTGGACGCCACACCTAAACTTTGGGAAACTAATGGAAACTCCTTGTTTTTTGCATTTATGAAAATAATCTCCAATGTCAGCACTTTTTAAAATGTATTCTTACTATTATAATTAAAATTATTTTTGTTGCTGTTTTTATTCAGTATGGAAAAGCATACACTTTCATGACTACATTATTCTCTTCTTCTTCTTCTTTTGGCTGCTCCGATTAGAGGTCGCCACAACAGACCATTTGTCTCCATCTAACCCTCTACCACCTCTTCCTTTGTCACTCCAAACTCCTGCATGTCCTCCCTCACCGCATCCATATACGTCCTCTTGGGCCTTCCTCTTCTCCTCCTGCCTAGCAGCTCCATCTCTAACATACTTCTCCTGATATACCCCTCATCCTTCCTCTGTACATGTCCAAACCATCTTAATCTTAAATAAATAAATAAATAAATCCTACCTACCCTGTCCCTGTAATATACTCATTCCTAATCCTATCCATTCTTGTCACTACCAAAGTAAATTGCAGCATCTTCATCTCTGCCACCTCCAGCTCTGTTTCCTGTCATACTGCACAACATTGTCTCACTACCGTCCTGTAAACTTTCATTCTTGTCGATACTATTCTGTCACAGATCATTCCAGCCACTCTACTCCACCCTGCCTGCACTCTCCTTTTCACTTATCTATTCATTGCAACTGCACCTTTCCCCCACCGCCTCTCTCATTCTCCTATACTCCATCTTGCTCGTACAGATCTTCATGCCTCTTCTCTCCACCTCTCCACTCTCGCTGCTGATCTCAGTGTTATCCATATAAACTACATTATTCTCATAGTTCCAGGGCAAAAAACCTGCCCTGATTGAATAAGAATATCTGTTTTTTTTTTTATTTATATTTCTTCCCCTTTAAATTCCTTACCTCATTAAAGAACATGACAGGGAAAATGATGCCATTCAGGTTTCTGGTCATTCTGTAGAACACACATAGAGACACACCTCATTTTATACTGACCTAATTAACCCTAACCTTAACAGCAGTAACCAAAAGGAAACTTTTTGGAAAAATATGGCAGATTTTGACATAAATGTACAGTACTGTGCAAAAGTCTTGAGCCACCCCTCATTGCATATTAAATTAAATTATGTAGATTAAATAAAAAAAGGTTTTGTTGTGACAGGCTGCAAAGTGCCTAAAGTTACAATTTAAAAATAGTGTGGTTTATGTAACAACCTCATCAGCAACCTAATTTCTCCTCTCGTCTGTTCCAACCACTCAGCATTCAGCATCATCAGTATACTAATCACCTGCCTGAACATCTGTCATCATCTGCACCTGTTTCTCACTGGCACATGCATTAAGTTAGATGTTTTTTTGATTGAATGATTCATAGGCCACTAAGTGGATTTACAAACAAAAATATCCCTCTGAAACTGTTCAGGTACAGGAGCTGGAATAAAAATGGGAGAGAGAGAGAAAAAAAGTCCTTCAGGAAGCCTGGAGAACTATTTTTCAAGTGGAAAAATGTATAAAAATCCAGACACTGTAAATAACATGTACTTACGTAAATCCGGGTTTTCTGTCAAGTTTAATGTTTATTTGGACTCTTTTTGCAGCACGAACTGGCACACCTGTCGTCTACAGACACACACACACACACACACACACACACACACACACACACACACACACACACACACACACACACAAATGTTACATAAAAACATTTGTGTTTAGATGTTGTGCTATACTACACAATACAGCTAGATGACATATTATAATAACTAAGGTCACTTTTATCTTACAACAGGAGAAAATATTTTTTAAACTGGTGCACCTTCATATGTATACCTTCATAAGTTTTACTGATCTTCACAAGGTGTATAGACTTAATTAAATAAGAAAGCAATATACAGATGTACATACTGTATACACATGTACAGTATGCTTATGCACGCATATATACAAACAGTATATAATCACAGTGATGATTATTACATTTATTTATGAATATAATTTTGTGAATATTAAATGATATTGTGCAATTTAACAGTAAAGCATTTAACAGTAAAATTTCATGCATCAAATATGCACTAGCACCCTGTTTTTTTTTTTTACTTGCACATCTATCTATGATTTTTTTTTTTGGATTATTTTGTGCAGCCTGTACTTTTATTATGATAATTATGTCCAACCTCCCTTCTTTGGTACTGAGATCATGTGACCTGAGACCTCATTATACATTTCTTCAAAACAACCATCCTCGTGGACACAGAGCCAATCGCAAAAGAACATGCAAGCTTTTTACGGAATCTGACAAGAAAAATCTCTTGTTTGGGTTTCCGACATCTTGTTCATTTTGAAACCTTGTCACATTGCATTAATAAGTACTCATTAATATTCATTATCTGCAAACGATTGGCATGTGCACAGGATCTTTATACAACACAATGTATTTGCTATAGTAACCTTATTTTTATTTTTTCTCTTCATTTTAACGATATATGTATACATGTGCACTGAATACTTTTTAATGATCATTTTCACACTTTTATGGTTGTTTTGTTTAAAATGCATGTGTTTTGTAGTGTTCTAACAAATTATTCATCAATCATGCACTAATGCACACTTTTCTTAAGTCCTCACTGACTGAAAGAAGTAGCCACAATAACATCATAAAGACATCAAGAACTAACTCAGCATGACATTTTCGGTCAGCATCAAATGTAAAATACTTGAAGTGTAGCAATAGATCAGATAGATTTCCAAAGTATTAGTTAATCAAATTTACATAACGTTTTCAGGAAGTTTCCTTGATCCAAAGAGGGAATTTGCTTACAGGATTTAGGTCGAGGAAAGTCTGATGATGTTCGTGCACTGGAGAAATTCCCTCTATGGCATCAAGGTATTTCTGATCTGCCAAGTAGAAATGAGGGAAAGAGACGATGACAGGAGCACCTGGAGAAGAAAAATAGGTAAATAAGATGGACAGGTGAGGTGAACGTGACAGTTGAGGTGAACGTGAAAAAAAGAAGAAGAAAGAAATGGTATTACATAACAAGCATACATTTTTTAGAAGAAAACTGCATTTAAAGAGCATCGCAGATATTTTTCCGTGCTGTTCATATTAATCACATGGCGTGTAGCAGTCCAACATCCTGTTTAAAACCTTACATTGATTATACAGGGTGATTCACGCGAAAGATGCCGAATATTTTGTAATAACTCTCACTAAGATGAAGCAATCTAAACAATGTACAATGTGTTTCTCAGTATATGGAACATACTGCAGAATATTTGGGGTCTCTTTCGAGTGAATCACCGTATATTAACATAACTAACTAGCATAGGTGGTACAAACTTTCCCTCCCAATGTGACATATGGTTAGTATCACTGTTTCCATATCATGGGATCAGTTTACACTGGCATGTGCTTGTGCTTCTGTTTTATTCCTGTCTTTTCCACTATCTAGTCATTATTTGTGACCCTATTCACCTTTTGTGCTCACCTTTTGCTAATTTTGTAAATTTATTTATACTCTCCTTGTGCTTCACCTTTTCACCGCCCATCTTTTGCCGTACTTTGGCAAGAACAACATTTAGAAAGCTTTCATAACACATACAATTACGTTTTGTTATTAAATGTAGCCCATCTATCAAACACAATTTGTCCTTTCTCTATCAATTAAAAGATGAAACCATAGTATAACTTCTAACTAGATGTTGCTTAGACACTAAACCATTATATGTCTTAAACAATGCTCCATGCTGATGAGTTTATATTAATAAGCAGAGTGAATTAGATTGAAAGTGAACTAAGAGAACATAATACTTCACAGTAGGATTTGTAGTAAAAAAAAACCCTTATTTTTAATGTTTTGCCATTTCTATGTGACAAAATAATTTAAAAATGTATTTAAACAATTTTTTTTTTTAAAACAATGCAAAGATAAAAAACTACAAGTAAACTCACACAAAGGGTGGGACCTTGTACTGTATGTGGGACACAATCACATCTTTCCTTGCATTTCTATGCAATCTTGCATTTCCTTATGAGATGAAACCCTAACATTCTAACCTTCATAACCTTTTCTGTGACACACAATGCTTGCAAACCTCCTTACCAATGAACACACACTTAATAATGATAGTACTGTACTGAAAACAATAACATGCAACCAGGATTACGAAGAAAGTGATAAGGAAAATACATGGGAGGAAAAGTTCACAGAGATACAGTTGAATCCATGAAAAAACCTTATTCAGCAATACGAATCAATCAAAAACCTTTTACACAACAGAGGTTGTTTTAAAACTTTTAAATATCTTTTAAAAAATTATGATTTTTTGCCCTACTTGAGTGTGACTTGTTTGCTTACATACTGCAAAATTCAAATGTCTTTCAAATGTGTTTCAGACATCTCCATTATCTACTGTATATAACTTGATTTAGATCTGAAGACCAGAGCGATAATCCAGGTCTTTAACTTCACAACAGCTCACATTTCCTTCTCTAGGCGCTAAACATCAATCTTCATGTCTACATCAAATGATCTGAGACTTGGATAACTAGTACACTTCTTGTTATTTCTCTGTCATGCCATGTATTGCTTTGAAACATCTGTTCAATTGGAATTTCACAGGTTTCCAACCCTGTTCCTGCACATTTTAATTATTTTTCTTTCTTTAAAACATCAAACTTTAACTAAAACAAGGTTGATTTTAGATTATTCCAGGTGTGTTGGTAGCAAAATCACTAAGATCGTTATCAATACATACTGTATTTAATTTTAATCTGGTATCTTTTGATTTATTTCAACTGTAAGGGTCCACCCCTAGAGGGCACTGTGTGCAAGTTTGTGTTTGTTTGTAGTTTTGTTAGTCGACTCGGTTTCCCAGAAGGCACCTCGGTCAGGTGATGATGGAGCTCACCTGAACCGAGGTAGCTCATTAAAAGTATTATAAATATGGGCTTTGAATGTTCTGTTATCTGTCTGATGTGTTTATATAAATGTACCTTTTAGTTCCTGTGAGTTAAGTGTGTGTCTGTGTCATATGTTTCTTGTGTTTCCTTTCGTCTTGTATCATTAGTGTTTCTCCTTTGTTCCTAGTGTTCCCCTCTAGGTTCCAGTATGCTCCCCTAAGCCTCCAGTGTCTCCCCTTAGCCTCCATTGTCTAGCCTTAGCCTCCAGTGTCCCCCTCCTGCCTCTCGAGCTACGTCCCTGTCTCTTGTGTCTCCCCATCTCTTAGCCTTCGTGTCAGCTCTTAGCCTTCATTGCTAAGAGTCTGTGTCTGCTTAAAGAGTCTGTGAGGACTACAAGACCCATGTGTTCCGGTAAAGAGCCCTATGTATATGTTGGTTTGTTTTTTGTTCACCATTAAAGACTTTTTATGTTGAAACACCCCCTCTGCGCTTATGCCTGCCCTCTATGCCAACGGCGACTACATCCGCCTGAACAGCTAGTAATACCAGTTTGTGACATAAACTTAAACCCAGGAAGAGAAAAAAGCTTAAAGCTCACAGAGGGACAACAATATGAACAATTTCCAACAGCAAAAGCTTGTAAAATTACTTAGCACTAAGCACACATTAATTAGGACTATCAATCATTTGTACAGAATGAGCTAATTTAGAAAAGATGTACCTGTAGAACACTTACTGTATACTCTACCAGATAAAAAGATTTTTTAAAAAGTTACAAATTTAAAACTGAGACACATCAGCACCCATTTTTATGTGAATTTAACATTTTGTATACAAGAAAATCCATATTTGAAAGAGGTCAAGTAAACTTGTTTGCTTAAGTTTGCCCAAAATTGCCCATAACTGCTCAAAGCTTCTAAGCGGAATTGTGTGGAGACAGAAATGTGATTTTTATTTTTAGTCACACACAGTGACTGTGTGATACTGTACATTTCCTCCTATATAATGATAGGCACAACAGTCAATGAACTGAAAAAAATGCAATGAGTAATCAACACACACACACACACACACACACACACACACACACACACACACACACGCGCACACACACACACACACACACACACACACGTGTATATATGTGCATATATACACTCACCTAAAGGAATGGTGTTTGACCCCCTTTCACCTTCAGAACTGCCTTAATTCTACATGGCATTGATTCAACAAGGTGCTGAAAGCATTCTTTAGAAACGTTGGCCCATATTGATAGGATAGCATCTTGCAGTTGATGGAGATTTGTGGGATGCACATCCAGGGCACGAATCTCCCGTTTCACCTCATCCCAAAGATGCTCTATTGGGTTGAGATGACTGGTGACTGTGGCGGCCATTTTAGTACAGTGAACTCATTGTCATGTTCAAGAAACCAATTTGAAATGATTCGAGCTTTGTGACATGGTGCATTATCCTGCTGGAAGTAGCCATCAGAGGATGGGTACATGGTGGTCATAAAGGGACGGACATGGTCAGAAACAATGCTCAGGTAGGCCGTGGCATTTAAATGATGCCCAATTGGCACTAAGGGGCCTAAAGTGTGCCAAGAAAAGATCCCCCACACCATTACACCACCACCAGCAGCCTGCACGGTGGTAACAAGACATGATGGATCCATGTTCTCATTCTGTTTATGCCAAATTCTGACTCTACCATTTGAATGTCTCAACAGAAATTGAGACTCATCAGACCAGGCAACATTTTTCCAGTCTTCAACTGTACAATTTTGGTGAGCTCATGCAAATTGTAGCTTTTTCCTATTTGTAGTGGAGATGAGTGGTATCCGGTGGGGTCTTCTGCTGTTGTAGCCCATCTGCCTCAAGGTTGTGCGTTTTGTGGCTTCACAAATGCTTTGCTGCATACCTCGGTTGTAACGAGTGGTTATTTCAGTCAAAGTTGCTCTTCTATCAGCTTGAATCAGTCGGCCCATTCTCCTCTGACCTCTAGCATCAACAAGGCATTTTCGCCCACAGGACTGCCACATACTGGATGTTTTTCCCTTTTCACATCATTCTTTGGTTGTGTGTGAAAATCCCAGTAACTGAGCAGATTGTGAAATACTCAGACCGGCCCGTCTGGCACCAACAACCATGCCACGCTCAAAATTGTTTAAATCACCTTTCTTTCCCATTCTGACATTCAGTTTGGAGTTCAGGAGATTGCCTTGACCAGGACCACACCCCTAAATGCATTGAAGCAACTGCCAGGTGATTGGTTGATTAGATAATTGCATTAATGAGAAATCGAACAGGTGTTCCTAATAATCCTTTAGGTGAGTGTATATATATATAATATACTGTATAATAAAAACTATATTAATGTTAATTTAGCAAAACTGTAATGTGTAATTTTTTAAACAATAAATGAATAAACGACTGATGTCTCATATTAACCTGCAGTATTATAATATTGCTAACCTAGCACAAAATAACTTACAAAATAAAACTTAAAAAAAAAAAAAAGAAATACAGCCCACGGCATATAAATACATGTAAGAACTAAATGTTCTTCAGCTCCCTGTAACACTGTTTCAGACATGATTCTGTTTGTAATACAATATTTAAAAAAAATTAATAATACAGCACTTTATAAAAAGCAGAAGAATGGAAATCTATTTATCTATATTATATTTAACTGATGCTTAGCATTGCTGAAAGCAATTATCGCTAGCTATGGAATTAGCAGTGCTAATTACTACAAAATACATTACTTCTTCCTTGTCAATGCCTATGTTTTAACAATATTTTTGTAGGTAACATTTCATTACAACCTTATGATTTTTAATTTGTGCAATTTTTAACTGTGTCATACAGTGTTATATTGGGAATGTACAACCAAGCTAAAATTGTTTTACATGAGAAAGAAAGAAAGAAAGAAAGAAAGAAAGAAAGAAAGAAAGAAAGAAAAAAAAGGAAAAAAAAGTCATGCAAATTTTGCATAATAGGGTACAGTATGTGAGTGCCAAAAATAAATATCCAACAAATGTAAATGTAAGTAGCTCAGACAAAGCTTTTTTAAAAATATTAATCATGGTTAATGTTCAGCATATATACTGATTACTAAGTTAAACATAGCAGCTGGTGTTTTCTGGTGACGTGTGCCTTCTTGGTTACACCGTGAATTTGTAGTAATAGTTAATAGGGTTTTTAAAAAATTATACATTTATTAAAAGTTTTTATTATAGATTACTCATTTAGTTGTTTGGTCTTATATATTTAATATCACATTTTATATTTCATAATAAACTATTATCATTATTTGCATATTTATATATTTATTATAGATTCTACGTAACTTAAAAATTATTTTATAAAATGTTATTCACTTCTAATTGTATTGTTATTAGCAGTCATTAAGGGGGGGGGTGTAGTGGAATGTTAAAAAAGAAAAAATTCTGATGTGATGGTCATTCATGTGATTGCATTACCTTTGCGACACACTGAAACGTCTAAGACCCCATCATCCAGGCATTTGTTTTTCTCAAGGCAGAAACCTTCGTTTTCTGGATTGTTTTTTCCACTGGCTAAAACAGCACGAGGAGGAGTGTATCGATATGCCGGAATCCCCTTCACCACCACCTCTTTCTCAAACAACATGTAGATTGACCTAGAAAAAAAATATGGGAATTAAAAAGCATGAAATAAGATAAGAATAAAGCATCTGGCTGTTTATAGACAGAGACACTGAATCAGGAATTCCCTTAAAAAAAAAGATAATAAATAAAATAATAATAATAATAATAATAATAAAATAAAACTCAATGAAGAATATTTAATTAAATTTCTTTTAATTTATAATGAAGAAAGTAAATTTCATCACATTCTTTTCAAGGAATTTGGATCTGTTTTAAGTACACATCCATGTTAACATTTAACCTATTTGCACTGAAGAATAGATACTGTAGATTGTGTTCAGAATCGTGGGAACGTATCAGGAGACTTAGGGCAGGGTACACCCTGGACAGGGTGCCAATCCATCACAGGGCACACATACATACTATGGGCAATTTACCCAGAGGAAACCCACTAAGCACTGGGAGAATATGCAAACTCCATGCACACAGGCCCGAGGCCAGAAATGAACCCGAACCCTTGAGGTACAAGGTGACTAACCACTATGTCACCGTGGCAATCTGTTCATGGCTCCAGTGTACTGAGAAGACTTGATGATATCTAAGCACTAGTGAAAATCTGGGATAAGTGTATCATTATAGAACGGGATTATATAGGTTAATAAGTTAATGAGTTTAATTAAGTTTGTCCTGTGGAAATATTTAACTTTAATTCAACTTTATTAAACTTTATTAAATCCTGTCCTTCTGGTTAAAAAAAAAAGAAAATTAAATTAAAAAAAAGGTTTTTTTTTTTTTTGGATAGTTTAAAAGAAATACAGTGGGGCAAAAAAGTATTTAGTTAGCCACCGATTGTGCAAGTTCTCCCACTTAAAAAGATGAGAGAGGCCTGTAATTTTCTAATAGAAGACCACATTAGGAATCACTCTGAGACTCACAGAAACTGGATAGTTGAAGAATTGAAAAAGCCCATTTTTGCCTATCTAAAGAATTTGTGCTTGTGAATGTCTGCTCTAGTTTGACAGGAGCTCAGTTTAGTCTTCTGCTGTTGTAGCGTATCAACCTCAAGGTTTGATGTGTGGCATTCTACAAGGTTCAATGTTTCGTGTACACCAAAATGCTTTCACACAAAGTCATTGAAAAAAAAGATAAAAAAAAAAGATATTCCTTGAGTTATTATATCCTGTCAACTTGAACCAACCTGGTCATTCTCCTCTGACCTTTTTTTTGCACCATTCTGTGTGAATTCTAAAGATTGCTGCATGTAAAAATCCTAGAAGGGTAGATGTTTTTGGAAACAATCCCTTACAGCTCAGTACCAATTTCTATACCACAATCAAAGTCGGAGATATTACTCACTCACTGTCATTCATCATTTTTACTACTTTACTGCATTATCCTGTATTCAGGGTCTCCTGGATCCTATCCCAGGAGACTTAGAGCATGAGTTGGAGTACTCCCTGGCACACTCTCACACTCATTCACACCCTATGGACAATTTGGGAATGGTAATTAGCCTAACCTGCAGGTATTTGGAGTGTGGGAGCAAACCGGAGTATCCAGAAGAAACCCACCAAGGAGGTGCAAGTCAACAGTGCTAACCACTACACCACCATGCCACGGATATTACATTTTTCCCTATTTCAGAAGTTCATGGTGAAAGTTTTTTGCAGTTTCAAATGTATTAGATTTTGATATCGTCTTGCTAACTTCTTAACATTCCATGTATTAAAATGTTATAATAATAAAAAAAATCTGAGATTTCATATGCATGTAGTGGATATAATTTAACTAATAATAAAATATTTTACCTGCACATATCTGCAATGAACACATTTAAACGCTCCTCTTTAGTCAGGAATGGGTGGAAAGCACTACCATCTGTTCCATTAATCATGTTGCTCTGGTTGGTGGCCCAAAATGACAGAAATCTAAACAAAACCATAGAAAAAAAATCAATAAAGCATCAGCAGTACATCAATAAGTATATAGATTTCCTAGAAGTAAAAAAAAAAAAAAAAAAATGTGGACAGGAACTTGATTTTATGCTGTAGCATACTGTATGATATAAACTAAAGACATACATTAGACTTAGAAAAGCAAGTACACTCACTTCTATACATTTTTAAACAAAAATAAGTCTTTTGGAATTTACTCTCTGTAAATCACTGCATTGAATTTGAAACTCAAATGAAATTCAAGAATTTCAGCTTAAATTCAAGTGACAAAAGTGTGGCATTAAAAAACATTAATCATTCAGGAATTACAGCCAGTTTCTCTCACACACACACACACACACACACACACACACACACACACACTTTAGAGGCTCATAAATAATGGAACAAAAATATAATTTCATTACAAATTATAATTTCATTACAAATGAAAATCCTTGCGGTCAATCACTGCCTGAGGTCTGGAACTCATGGACATGACCAATTGCTGAGTATCCTTCCTCAAGACTCTTTGCCAGACCTTTAGTGCAGCTGTCTTCAGCTGCTGCTTGTTTGTGAGTCTTTCATTCGTCAGGCTTATCCTCAGTAAATGAAAAGCATGCTCTATGGGTCTGCTGTCAGATCATTAATGAACAACCGGTGATCTGGTTCCATTGACAGCTATACACACTTATGCCTCCGCCAAGTTTAATAGATGGTGTGGTATGCTCTGGATCATAAGTTGTTCCTTTCTCTCGCCATACTTTTCTCTTCCTATGATTCTCGTACACGTTAATTTTGGTTTCATCAGTCCAAATAATTTGGTAAAATTTTCTGGTAAAGTCTAATCTGGCCTTTTTGTTCTTGAGTGTTACCAGTGTACCAGCCGTCACTTGAGTGTAGACAATGGCATGCCTACTTTCTCAAGAGTGTTCTTGACTTGTCTAGATGTTGTCACCATGGACAGATTGTGCACTCATCCACTTTAGTTGTTTTCTGTGGCCTTCCAGGCCTTTTGCTGTTGCTTAGCATAGTCATAGAGCCACACCTGGCCATACAACTCAAATGTGGGCTGTGAGATGTATGCATAAAAATGGCAGTAATTCCTGAAATGGTTTTACATTTTTAAAAGAATATTCTGTACAAACAATCATGGCATCCAATCATTAAGTGAATTAATATGAATATTTATGATTGTTCCACAATGCTTTTCTCGAAATGGATTGGTCAGAAGCTGTTAGTTTTCTATACTGTAGTTTTCTTTGACTGTAGTGACAATTGTAGTTTGAGTCACAGGTTTATATGAATTCTAGAAATATGATATTTTCTATAGTAACAGTTGATACAGCGACTTGTTTGTTGAATGCTTCAAATACTCTAAGACTAATAAGAATTGAAAAATGATTTTGAACAAAAAAAAAAAAAAAAGAAAAAGAAAGACCGATTGTTGTAAGAATATTTCTATAATTCATCAAGAAGCTTTATGTTCATTGTTATAGTAAAAACTGGTTTCTTTGTGACATGACAACATGATGAATCTTTTTTTTAATTAAGAGTAATTATAAACAGATGCAAAGTATGATGTGATATTAGTGTGCATTAAATAAAGATTGTTAAACAACTGTAGTATAAAAGGAACAAAACACTTCAGAATGTGGAATTATTGGAAAGAAATCTACTTCACAGGGTAATAATTACTCTGCTCAATGTCTGGAGTCATAGTTGATTATTTTCCCATAATAGCATTAAGTGAGTGTTTCAACTGGATTTTTATTTTCTCTCCCAAAATTCATCCACATAATAACCAAAATGCACAATGAAGTCCCTAAATAAAGTCCCTTTGTTCTGAAATATTAGTAAAAATTGGTGGAAATGATAAAATCTTTACTTCTCTCCCTTCCAGGTGTCGATGCGACCATAGTTCAAATGGTTATCTTTTCCGGTGTAGTAAACAAAGTCACTATCGCTACTTCCATTTTTCTGTGTGAAAATGACACAAAAAAATTCTATCATGGAAATTAATGAAGTAACAGACTAATGAATTAATGACTGATACAAACAGTGACAATCATGCTATCTATAGAAGTCGTTAATTACATTGCAAGAATGTATAATCACAGGTGGGTAGTGATGAGTTACATTTACTTATGCAACTTTTTGAAAAATGATACTGCTTTGAGTAGTTTTTCTGCACCATACTTATTTTTAATTTTCATTTTATGAAGCTGCTTTGAGACAATGATCATGTTTAAAAGCACTATATAAATAAAATTTAATTGAAATGAATTGAATTGCACATTTACTTGAGTAGATTTGCAAAGAAGAAATGCTACTCTTACTCTGCTACATTCAGCTACACTCGTTACTTTTCTAACCATTTAGTCTATACATTAGATATTCTTTATTTTTGTCAGAGAAATGTAGCCAGTGGATCTACCATGTGACTGTGTTTGACCAATCAGCCGCAATAACAATAACCACATGTAGTCAAATGACCACACAGAAACTGTCTGCATAGAGGGAAAGAATTCTTCAGCTGTGGTAGACAGTGAAGGAAACATGACACGGTTAGTTTAGATGTTTTATTTATTGTTGCAATGCTAAAATATATAATTAGCAAATAAGCTAGAAGGTAAAAAATACAAGTTCCTTACATTTGTTCTGCTGGACACATCTACTGAGCCATTTGGAGGGCAACTGAATATACAGCATACATATCTTACACTGAAAATAGTCTTCACCATTCAAACATACATATGTTACCTACAGGTATATGTTGTGAAAAAAGTGAGATTAGGAAATGTGTTTCTTGTTATTTAATTTGCTGTTTTGGAAAGATATTTCGTTTTATTCATTCATTGTATTAATGAATGAAATAACAGATGAAATATTTCATTCTTTCATCTATTATTTGGAAATGTTAGAATTTGTACATTATTTCATCATTTTTTCTGGCTGCTTACATCAAAAAAAAAAAAAAAATTGGACATTATAATAATGTAGTCTTTTTACCAAATACTTTTTTACTCTTACTTGAGTAATATTTTGGATGATTATTTTTTTACTTCTACTTGAGTAATATTATTTTGAAGTACAGCTACTCTTACGTGAGTAAAATTTTTGGCTACTCTTCCCACCTGTGTATAATAAATGAATAAGTGAGAGAGCGAGTGATACTTACATATAGCATGAGGCCAAAGTTTTCGTCTATCTCTGGTTTTAAATCGTGTATACGACTGAGCAGTGGATCCTTATAGCCCCACAGCAGCTCATTCACTGTGTGTGTCATAAACATGGTGGCTTTCAGTGATTTCATATATAGAGAAATCAGTGATCTGATATAAAAATTTAATTCATTCACTTTAACCATCACCACCTGGAAAAAAAAGAGAAACAGACACTTTTTCTCAGTGGGACATAACACTGTATGCACATTATACCATGGTGGTCAAGTATGTTAAATCACACGTGTATTTAAATGCTGACATGATTTTATTTTATTGGTTCTGTAAAAAAAACACACTCATACAGACTTGTGAAAGAGAAATAAAACAAAAAAACAAAGCAAAGGAATACTCTTTCATGGTAAAACTTTTTGTAAGGAGATGTTTATTTAAATCTTATGGAACGAGTCTCCACTCAGTGATAACAAGAAATAGCTTAACAGATGATCTAAAACATTAAAGATAACTATAAATGGTGTCACAGCCTGTGATGGGTGTTGCATGAACGTGACATTTATTGATAACACTCCAGCAGCTAACGGCACCGACCACTCGAGCATACTGTAAGTGAGTGCCGCCAAAAGGGGGGGATGGACCCCTTCTCAAAAAGCACAACACATATGTCTTCACAGATTTGAGATCCAGATTTGAAGGTATCTTTAAGTCTTTACATGCACCGACAAAGTTTGTGCCGTGATCKGAACGGATATTTTTAACAGGTCCACAGACGGCAATAAACCGTCTAAGGGCATTGATGAAGCTGGATGTGTTAAGGGATTTTATGACTTCAATATGAACAGCTCTCATGCTCATACATGTAAAAATGACAGCCCACCTCTTGCTGTGCAAAAACCCTCCTCTTGTCCGCCRTGAGGAGACACTCCAAGGACCAAACACGTCCAGTCCAACATTGGTAAWGGGAGGATCTGTTGAAAGACGGTCTGTCGGAAGGCTTGCCATTTTTTGAACACTGAATGGAGCTCTGAGTCGCCTACAAGTTACACATTGGTAAATCACGCTGCTCACTCTTCGCTTCCCACCAACTATCCAGAAACCGGCTGACCGGACAGCTCCTTCAGTAAAGTGGCGTCCTTGATGGTGAACATGCTCGTGGTAGTGCCTAACAATCAAGATGGCTATGTGATGCTTGCCAGGAATTATCARAGGAGTYTTCTCGCTTTGAGTAAGGTTTGACTTGTGAAGACGCCCTCCAACTCTCAAAAGACCTTGTGCATCGATGAAAGGATGCAAAGTACAAAGCGGACTACTCTTTGGTATTCTCTCTTGCTTTTGTATGCATTTGATCTCTTGGCAGTAAACTTCTTCTTGTACTTCTCGAATGATGGTGGCTGAAGCTTTATCGCATTCATCCACTGTGCATTCTGCCTTGCAGTAATGCCAGCCTTTACAAGAACTGCTCCTCTTCACCCTTCTTTGAAAGCTATGAGCCACATTAATTAGACGAGTAATTGCACCAGTTAAAGACTTCCAGGATGAGAATTTGGTGAACCAAGCTGTCTAGATGATGTCGTAGTACTTAAAGTGCACACAAGAGGACGCAGGTTTGGGTCTGAGCTGGGATCGACAAGGTCATAACAGTTCTGGGAGGTACCTGTTTCTGACTTAAGCAGAAATTTGGGTGCACTTAGCCAATTGGTGTTCTGTAAWCATGATGCAGAAACAAAACGTGTTGCKTGATCTGCTGGATTCTGGTCTGTTGGCACATAGTGCCATTGGTCTGGATGGGAAGACCTTCGGATATGTTATACTTGGTTGCTTACATACATGTAAAATCGCCTGGTTTCATTATAGATGTAGCCCAGAACCACTTTACTATCTGAGTTGTAGGTTATTGCATCAAGCTGGAGGTCCAATTCTGCTGAGATCAGGTCTGTTAGTTCCACAGCAGGGACTGCTGCACAAAGTTGAAGCCTCGGCACTGTGTGCTCAGGACGGGGGGCAAGTTTGGCTTTCCCCATTACAAACCCAATGTCAATGTTCTTTGTAGCATCTGTGACTTTTAAATACGCCACTGCGGCGATGGCCTTCGTTGATGCATCTGAAAAGACACACAATTCCCTTCTAACAGCTGATGATGGAGAAATCTTWGTATAAGGTCTGGGAATGGAAAAACTGGACAGCTCTGACAAAGATACTCTCCACGAGTTCCAAACTTCCTCCATCTCTTTGGGTAGTGGAGAATCCCAATCGCTGTTCTCAGAAGTGAGTTCTCTCAGAATAGCTTTGCCTTTGATTGTGACTGGCACTACAAATCCAAAGAGGGTCAAAGAGGCTGTTGATCATGGATAAGACACCTCGTCATGTGTAAGGTTTTATCTCATTGTCGACACTAAAGAGGAAGCAGTCTGTGTGGAGGTCCCAATTAAGTCCAATTACTACGTTGTATTGGTAACGTGTCTGCAGCTAGATCTAGATCTTTTAAGTCCCCTGCATGATCACTGGATGGAAAGGCTTCCATGACCTCTTTGTTATTTGYTGTGATTTTGTGCAGTCTCAGATTGGATTTAGAAAGAACATCCTGTGTCCTTGTCAACAAACTGATAGCACTTTCGACTATGGGAAGAGACTTCAACCCATCATCTACTGTACGTAGAAGTCACGCATCACAAAATGTTTTACATCACGATCCACATGAAACTGGTCACTCTGAACAGACTGGTGTAGACAATGTATCGCTACTGCGGGTGAGGGGCTGTTACCAAACACATGGACCCTCATGCGATAATCCACAACATCTTTGGAAATGTCATTATCTAAAAACCAAAGAAAGCGTAGAAAATTCCTGTCTTCTTCTCTTACTAAAAAACAGTAGAACATCTGTTAGATTTCTGCAGTAAAGGCAATGGCTTCTTTCCTGAAACGGATTAGCACTCCTAACAACGTGTTGTTCAAGTCAGGCCCAGTAAGAAGCACATCATTAAGWGATAGCCCATCCTGCTGAGCACTAGAATCAAACACTACTCTGATTTTGTTTGTTTTTTTTGGATGATACACTCCAAAGGTTGGCAGGTACCAATGTTCTTCATTCTCACTCAGAGGAGGGGCTAACTCAGCATGGCCACTTTTAAACATTTTGTCCACGAAGAAGAGGAAGTGCTCTCTCATTCCAGGCTTCCTTTCAAGATTGCGCTTGAGGGACATAAGACGTTTCAGTGCCTGAGACCTGTTGTTGGGAAGTCGTGGACGTGGACTTTTAAAGGGTAATGGCGCTACCCAACTGTTTTTTGAACCTTTACATATACTCTTATCCATGATTTTCATAAATGAGACATCCTGAACTGAAGAAGCTACCTGATTATCATCCTTGGTTCTCCTAAACACAGAGCATCCCAGATGGTCAGCATCACAGACAGATTCTTGCCCAGAACACATCGGAGCATAATAGTTGGTCATTTGGATGTTTTTGTACTCTTCTTTGACACTGAACACATTAGGACATGGATCAAAGAGTGTTGGACGTTTTGGCTCTATAATGTTTGTGTGAAAGGTMCTGATTGTCAGTGGCCTATGAACATCTCCTAGGCATACGTTGCCTACAATAACCCATCCCAGGTCCAATTTCTGTGCACAGGGTAGGTGGTGTGAGCCGTTCACCTGTTTGCGGACCTTATGAACTCTTATAATATCCTGACCTAGGAGAAGCATTATGGGAGCTTAAGGTGTCCATGATGGCATGCTACATCAGGTGTTGGAATCTCATCTCTGTTGTTAGGGATGTCATTACATTCTATTAGGCTTGGTAATGTAATTTCAACAGTTCCGTCCAGAGACTCCGCTTCGTAGCCACTGACCCTTTTTCCAGCTGCCTCCTTTACTCCTGCACATGTTCTCAATGCCACTCGAAGGAGTACTTGGACTTCTATCATCACATATTTCAAAGAACTGCGGGTGAACCAATGACCTGTTGCTCTGTTCATCCAGAATTGCATATACTTTCAACTTTGTCTCTCTGTCCAGCTGGAAATACTTTTACCATACATATTTTTGAGCAAGATCGATCTATCTGGTTTTCTCCACAGACTTCTGTGCATTTGCTGTTGACTTGAGATTGAGGTGATATTTCATCTCTCTCCCCGTCGTGCTCAGTTGCAGGTTCTGACTGTACCCAGTGTGTAGTTCCAGGGTGAAGTGCTGTGTGATGTCTTTCACTTTTACATTCAGAACACTGAACTTTAGCTGTACAGTTCCTTGCAATATGTGATGCTGAAGAACAGCATTTAAAGCACACCTTATAATCTTTTAAAAATCATCTTACGAGCACTGATGGGCTTTTCTCGAAAGGTAAGACATTTACTCAAGGGATGCGGCTTTCGATGGATTGGAAACATTTTATTAATGTCGTCAGATTCCTTTGTCAGCTCGCCACTATCAGTGGAAACTCTGGAAGATACTGCTGTCTTGTGTACAGAGATTTCTCGCTGCCTATTGGGTTTCCAAGTCGTCTTTTCCATTTTGGGAATCGTATCTATATGCGAGATGAAGTTGAAGCTTGGATCACTTCCTATGCTTGCTTCTTGGCTAACAAAGTCTACGAAGTAGGCAAAAGGAGGATAAAGCACATGGTGTCGTTGCTTATAGGCTGCACCAACTGACACCCATTTCTCTTGCAAATGAAAGGGAAGCTTTTGCACTATAGGATTGACACCWCGGGCTGTGTCTAAGAAGGTGAGGCCAGGTAAGTCTCCTTCAGCTTTTGCGGACTGGAGTTCCATTAGCAGATCACTTAATCTYGTCAATTTATTGTAATCTCTATTAGCAATTTTTGGAAAAGCATCAATGCGCTTGAACAAAGCATCTTCTATCACTTCAGCTGAACCATATATTTGATCTAGTCTGTCCCATGCCATGGCCAGACCTGCACGCGGATGGTTGATATGTATTGCTCTTGTTTGTTCTACATGTTCCGCCGAGTCCTTACCAAGCCACTTCAGAAGGAGATCTAGCTCTTCACTTGGCGACAGGTTTAAATCATTTGTCGCAGTCTGAAAAGAACGTTTCCAGGCTCTGCAATTCTGCGGTTTGTCATTAAACTTAAGTAAGCCAGTTGCCACAAGTTTGCGACGGGTGAGGAATCGTATTATGTATAAGAGGAACATGTTTACATCAGGCCACATGACATAACACTGTCCTTCATGAGTGTTTGATAACATCACACTCTGTTGTGTTTTTTTCATTATGTAAGATAAAGACACAGCCCATATTGAGCATCATTAAATCACTGTGTTTTACTTAAAGAAGTACAAAGACGTATATATAGATAAAGAAGTATATATCTATATAAATAAATCAGATTTGTCTGCACATTGGTCAAAACTCATTGTTTGAATGATATCTTTACGTTTCATACATTGGAGGACCCACACAAGTCTCAGTCTGTATGAGTATATGTCTGTTTTGCCAATATCATAACAGCATCATGCAAAACTGGCTGGACAGAATTTAATGAAACTTTGTCAGTCCTTCGGTATTCACCTGAAGTTAAATCTGTGCCATAAATTAAATGAAAATGTTGAGTAGAAAGAACGTTACAAGCAGTTACTGTATGTGCCAAATTTTGTCACAGCATCTAGCGCTTGGATGAATATAACACTTTTTTTAACCAATCAACGCGATCATTTAACGTGTATAGACTGAGTATGCGAAAGACACAGAAACGACCGTAATCTAGTGCTAATACAAAGCAGTGATGGAAGTGCCACTATGAGATAAAACATGGGTCATTAGAGCGCTCCATGTTATGTACAAAAATCTAAATGTTAAGTAAAACCGATGTTATGAACGGTTATGTGCCGGTTTTAATAATCTACTTCAAAATAAGCTACTAATAAGCTACTTGCTAGATGTAAACAAACACCTGCACTAATAGATGTTAATTAGAAAAACAAAACTGAATATTTTTATTAGGATTACTTAATATTTTCACAGCTGAAATAATAGCACTGAAGTGGTATATGTGAATTTTAACATGCTGGAGACATTTTAAGACAAAACTTAATCTTTATCTGACCTACTTTTTCGATTTCCCTTCTGTGATTCACTTTCCGATTTAAACAAGTACAACTTAGTGTAAACAAGGCAGAGCTCTGCTGTACGGATAGCCAGGCAGAAATGTACATGGGCTTTAAACCGAAATAATAACTAAAGAACTAAACAGGTTCTTATTTAGTGCAGTGGCTAGCCTAACAAAACCTGAGAAGCCTGCAGAGAGTATTCCATCACAGTTTAGAAGTGTAGACTTCATGAATTTCTTCAATGAAAAAATCGATAGTATCAGAAAGAGAATAATGGAAGTTCAAAGTCTGACAGCATCCAGTGATCCAGTCCAGACAAAAGCTTCACATCTAGATCTTCAGTGCTTTACAGATATAGGACAGGAAGAGCTGTACAAACTTATCACCACGGCTAAATCAACAATGTGCCTGTTAGATCCAATCCCAACCAGACTTCTAAAAGAAGTGATACATACAGCTGGAGAGCTGCTTCTAAACATTATTAATTCTTCATTATATCTAGGTCATGTCCCTAAATCTTTAAAATTGGCAGTTATTAAGCCTCTTCTTAAAAAATCTAATTTAGACCTGAATGAAAAAACAAATAACAGGTTCCAGGGCCGACCATAGTACAGAAACTGCACTAGTTAAAATCGCTAATGAATTAGGCTGCATCTCAGTACTTGTCTTACTTGATCTTAGTGCTGCATTCGACACTATAGCTCATAATATTCTCATAGATCGGTTACAAAATCACATAGGTATTCAGGGACAGGCATTAAAATGGTTTAGATCCTACCTGTCTGACCAATACCAATTTGTAGATCTAAATGCAGAACTGTCTGGTGTAATGCCAGTGAAATTTGGGGTCTCACAAGGGTAGTTTTAGGACCTCTGCTGTTCTCAAAATTCATGTTTCCCTTGGGTAGCATCATTAGAAGATATGGGATTAGTTTCCATTGTTATGCTGATGATACCCAGTTATACATCTCATCAAACCCAGATGAAATGCCGAAGTTGTCTAGACTAACTGAATGTGTCCAAGATATAAAAGATTGAATGACCGATAATTTTCTTTTTTCTAAATTCAGATAAGACAGAGATATTACTTATTGGCCCAAAAAACAAGTACACAACAGCTCTCACAATTCAGATTGCGTTTAGAAGGATGTACTATTACTACCAGCTCAAAAGTAATATTAAACAGTAACTGTCCTTTGAAAATCATATTTCTTTGCCTCTGAGTGGCGCAGTGGTTAAAGCGCTCGCCCTATCATCCGGAGATCGCTAGTTCGAATCCCGGGTGGTGCTGTAACCTCTCGCAGCCAGAGGTCTAGAGAGAGCTGATTGGCCAAGCTCTCTCAGAGGGGAGGGATGAGATGAGAGGTACTTAGAGCTCCCACATTAATCACAGCTCTACAGCCAGTCAGGGGCATATGTGAGCTCGCGCAATGGAGGGAGCGGATAGCGCTGTCCTCCGAGTGTGTTACGCCGCCCCCAATGGTGCGCGAGCGAGCAGTTCGAAAAGATGCGGTCGGCTGGCGTCACGTGGTTCGGAGGAAACAGTCTTCGGCCCTCCCGGCTGAGTGGTAGTAGTAGCCTTAATGTGGGAGCCCCCTAGTGACGGGGAGGAATTGGACACGACTAAATTAGGGAGAAAATCGGGGGAAAAAAAAAAAAAGAAAATCATATTTCTTAAATTACAAAAACATTCTTTTTCCACATTAGAAATATTGACAAGCTTAGGAACATTTTATCTATATGTGATGCAGAAAAGCTAGTTCATTAATTCATGACCTCCAGACTGGACTATTGTAATGCATTACTAGGTGGTTTTCCTTCATCCTCAATAATCAAGCTACAGTCAGTCCAAAATGCAGCCGCCAGGGTTCTCACCAGATCAAAAAATATAATTATATAACCCCAATATTATCATCTCTGCACTGGCTACCTATTCAGTTTAAAATTAATTACAAACTAGCTTTACTTACATACAAGACTCCAAATGGTTTAATCCACCACGCTCCTTAAGATCACAAAACTCCGGACTTCTGGTAGTTCCCAGAATATCAAAATCTACCAAAGGGGGTAGAGTGTTGTCATATTTAGCTCCTAAGCTTTGGAATAGCCTTCCTGACAGTGTTTGGAGCTCAGACACAGTTTCCCAGTTTAAAAGTAGACTCAAGACTCATCTCTTTAATCTGGCATACACGTAATTCATCCCATAACTTTATACATGTCCACCATGTACTCACCATTTTTGGTTACATTCCTGATTGAGTGTGTATTGTTAGAACGCGGGTTTAATTGTGTAAACTCTTGCTCTCTGCGTGAGAGAGTTCTAATAATAAATCGCGTGGTTATCCTGCCTGCTCGCGCTACTTCCGCATTTGGGTTTACCATCCACGCTACACTGGCTAACTGCTAGTCTTCTGTTCCTCCTCCGTTTGCTTTGTGACAATACATCTATCCTGAATGGCAACAACACTAATTCTTTCCACCTGCTCTTTATTTTCTACCCATCCCAAGGCGATTGTGCCAGCATCAGTAGACAGAGGCCAACCCTGCGAGGATCTTGAGGCATCGAGATAAGGACCAGCTCCAGCTGGATTCTGCTTCATGATGCTTTGGAGCTACATATGCTGCCCCTGAGCTCCAAGTGATACCGACCCCCTCTACTCTGTGCACCTGT
Source organism: Clarias batrachus (assembly GCA_003987875.1). Classification (NCBI taxonomy): domain Eukaryota; kingdom Metazoa; phylum Chordata; class Actinopteri; order Siluriformes; family Clariidae; genus Clarias; species Clarias batrachus. Next base: position 204,674 of record QMIH01001001.1, read on the forward strand.
TGATTCATCTCTGTGGTGAACTGATGTAAATAACTTAATTTAAATAACTTCTGTTATATTGAACTTCCAGCTGCATAACACACACAATGTTATATAATCCCTGTTATCCGTTACCACCCAAATGAGGATGATTTCCCTGATGACTCCTCTCAAGGGTTCTTCCCATTTCCATCTCAGGGAGTTTTTCCTTGCCACTGTCGCCGTCAGCCTTGGCTTGTTCATCAGGGACAATCTCATTATTATCTAGACACATTTTTCTCACTCATACACACTTCCATAATTTTTTTTTTCATTTTGTGAAGTTGCTTTGAGACAATGACCATTGTTAAAAGCACTATATAAATAAAATTTAATTGAAATAATAATATCACTGATTACATTAAAGCAGATTTTTTTATCTTTTAAATATTTCTACACACTCTTTTCCTGTCAATGGGTACTAGCGTTAGTCTATAAATAATCCTAAGCAGGAATGTCTGAATAATCTGAGTAGTGTAACGAAATAAATATTAATTGCTTTAATTCACTCTTTTAGTGGCTAAGCCAACTGTTATCTCTTGTTAAGAGCACAGACAAACAAGACACAAACAGAATACTCCAAACTTCATCACTTCAATTTTTGGTATAGTATTTCTTATAAACAATAGTTTCAGTAAATCCACATGCTGCTAATCTTTACTGCAAAATTGGAAGTCTGGAACTCTTTTTTATAATAATATTATATACATACTAATCATAATTCCAATTGTAGATTTCCTCAAGCCTGAGGACAGGTTTTTACAGGCATGTTTGCGGGCTGACCAGTATTAATATATTTCCAGTATATCTTGCTGAAACTATGCTGACAAGCTGCCATATTCACCCCCCTTTAAGCTGTCATTGCTAAACCTTGCTAATTAGTAATGCTGATTTATAATGACAAGACTAGTGTTGTAATCATGATTTCTGATTCATTTATTAATAGTAATAAATGACTATTTTTTAATGAAAAAGAAAAAAAGAAAGAAAAAAGAAAGACAGACAAATGGATAGACAGATAGACAGACAGACAAAGTGTGCTGTTCAGAGACAGAGGGAAAAGCCCCAGCCTCTGTCTGTCTAAGACGACGGCAAGAGAGAGAAAGAGAGCAAGTGATGAGAGAGCAGCAAGCTCCAGTCCCGAGAGGATCTAAAGTTTTATTTTTAGTTTCCAGAGCCCCCTGCATTCTCGTGTAGACGACGGAGCTTTGTTTATTTTGTTTTTAGTTTCTTTAGTTTCTTTTTTAGTTTCTAATTAATAATCCTATGCTATCTTCAAATGGAAAGGTCTTCCCGTGCGTATCTGAAGCACTCTCACCACCTCCTAATGCATTTCGTGAACCCCCTCTAAAGCCCTGCGTCAATCGAGGTGCTTGAATTAGTTGAAATCAAGCGAGAGTGCTTGATAAGCATGAGGAAGCCCTAATTTCGGAAGCTGCATGGGATTAATAAACTCCTCGAGCTAATTTTTGGGCAGCTCCTCGAGCAAATTTTTGGGCGCACGTCACTTCCAGGTTTACATCTGGCCGCAAGCTGATTACAGGGCGCCCCCTGATCAGTGGCTAAATTATCCCCTCTCATGGCCGAAACTTGACTACCACCTCCACAACCATATCTGGGCAAGCCAGAGAGGTGCAATGCATTCATCCTGCAGTGCTCACTAACATTCGAGCTGCAACCTTCCCAGTTTTCAACTGAAAGAGCAAAGGTTGCATTTATGATATCTCTGCTCACAGGTAGAGCACTAGAGTGGGCTACTGCAGTGTGGCAGCACCTTCTCTCTGAGCATGCCACCCTAACTGCCTTCGTTGAGGCACTTTGAGACACTTTTAACTATCTGCATATGGCGAGCAGTGTCGCCCCTCCTTTCCGTTCGCCAAGAGCGGCGATCAGTTGCACATTATATAGTCGAGTTTTGTACTTGGGCTGCAAGTTCAGGGTGGAATGACGAAGCCCCTATGGCTGCGTATACACAAGGGCTAAAGGAAGCGCTAGCCTTACGTGATCCCCACCGGATCTGGAGGAGTTTTATAGGCTAGCCATCCAGGTGGATAACCGCCTTGTGAGAAAGCAAGAGAGACAGCGGTACCCGTCAGTCCAGGGTGCGCCCTCAGTTTAATAGCTCAAAAACATACAACTCTCTCTCATAAGTCCTCCGTAGGGGCATAAGCCCAGAGAGGATCTAAAGTTTTATTTTTAGGTTTCAGTGACCCCTCCTAGTTGTGTAGATGGCAGAGCTCTGTTTATTTTGTTTTCAATTTCTATTGTTTCCTTTTTAGTTTCTAATTAATAATCCCACACTCCAATCTCCAAACGGAAAGGTCTTCCCGTGCATATCATAAGCACTCTCACCACCTCCTATTTCGTTAACCCCCTTTAAAACAGTAAAACATCTCGTTGTGTGCCAATCTGCAATACATAAGACTTTTTCAATCAAATGTGTGAGCAATTTAAAGAGATATAGTGGAATCTGTGTGTAAAGATGCGGGCTATGCAAGGGGCAGAGCCAAGCATAAACTGATCAGAACGGACAGATCCACAGGCTGCTACCACGCTCTGTACAAAGGCGCGCCCATTTATACACGCCGCCGTCAGGGAATCAGCCTGAACGAGCAGCACCTGGCAGCGTGTTTATATAAAGGTTCCTGATACTGCCGCACTTTGTGCGAATATTAAGTAGCACCGTTAAGGTATCAGGGCCAAGTCAAAGACAAAGAAAGAGAAATAAAAGGAAAAAGAAAAGAAAAGCGTGCAGAAGGCAAAGAGACAGAGGCAAAGCCCCAGCCTCTGCCTCCCTAAGACGCCAGTGAAAGCGAGAGAGAGAGAGAGACTGTGAAAGAGAGAGCGGCATGCAGCAGTTTAGCGTGTGTGCTCAGTTTAAGTTTATCAGTGCACAAAGCACAAACTCTCACTTTCTTCAAAAATAAATCCTCGTTAAGGATGAAGGCCCCGAGAGGATCTTTAGTTTACTTAGTTACCAGAGCGCCTTCTGTTATCGCGTAGACGGCGGAGCTCTGTTTATTTTGTGTTTTCTTTTATTTCTTTTTGTCATGGATCCACGGCACACCATCGAGCCATCTGTCCTCTGCAGCCAGGAAACGCGCAGTCCCGATGAGAAATGAGAGTAGGTAATAGTACACCTCCAGTTTGTCCACAAACAGGTTGGAAGTACCGCGTTCGTCGACTCCGGGGCCGTAGGTAACCTCATTGACTCTTCATACGCCAAAGAACTGGGGGTAAAATTCGAGGCATTATCCCAGCCCGTAATGACTACAACAGTCAACGGTCGGCCCCTTTCCTCCAGCCCCATCACCTTTCAAACCCAGCCCATCACCCTCATCATCAACCAGCATCAGGAACAGATTCAGTTTTACACCACCACCATTTCATCACCACCCATCATCCTCGGATACCCTTGGCTGCTACATCATGACCCACTCGTATCAAGGACCCAACATCGGATTCTACAGTGGTGGCCGACCTGCACCGAGCTCTGCCTACGGGGCGAGGCTGGAACGTGCTCTAGGGAGCCCGAGGCCCCCGAGGTCGACACAGGCAACATCCCGCTAGACTACTGGGTCCTGGCTGACGTTTTCTACAAGTGACACCCACCTACCTCCTCATCGCCCATATGACCTGGCAATCGATCTTCAGCCTGGCGCCACGCCACCCCGTGCCATCTATATCCAACACCGAGATGCAGCCAATGGAGGAGAATGTTTCCAGCGGACTTCGCCATGGTACCATCCGGCTCTCCTCCTCACCTGCCGCCGCGGGGTTCTTCTTCATGAAAAAACGCAATGGTAGTCCACGCCCCTGTGTCGATTACCGGGGGCTCAATAACATCACCATAAAGAACCGACACCCGCTGTCTCTTACCAACTCTGCCCTGGACGCCCTCTCTGGTGCCACCATCTTCACCAAGTTGGACCTCCGGAGCGCCTACAACTTGGTGAGCATCAAGGGCCAGGGTGTGGCCATGGACCTGCAGAAACTGGAAGTTGTGAGTCATTGGCCCCTACCCAAGACTCTTCAACAACTCCAGCTATTTCTCGGGTTTGCCAATTTCTATCGCCACTTTTTCCGGGACTACAGTACTGTTGCAGCTCCACTAACTGCTCTGACTCCCCATCATCTCACCCCTTCAACCTCACCTCAACTGCCGTCTCCGCCTTCCATGAACTCTGTCGCGGCTTCACCACTGCCCCCATCCTCCTTCACCCGGATGCTGACAAACCATTCGTTGTGGAGGTGGATGCTTTGGATGTGGGCGCCGGGGCTGTTCTCTCCCAGCGAGGTCCAGACCAAAAACTGCACTACTGCAGTTTTTTCTCCAAGAAATTTGACCCCACTCAGCAGCGATACGGAGTAGGGGACCGCGAACTGCTGGCCATAAACTGAATAGCGACACTGGCTCCAGGGCGCCAGAGAGCCATTCATCGTCTGGACCGACCATCAAAACCTCATCACTATCTGCACCTTAAAACAACTCAACCCCAGACAGGCGTGTTGGGCACTGTTTTTTGAGAATTATACTTTCCACCTGTCATACCACCCGGGGTCCAAGAACATCAAGGCCGATGCCCTCTCACAACCCTGTGCCTGTCCTGCCACCCACCAAGATCCTCGCACCACTCTGTTGGAACTTGGAAACGAGGGTTCGCCAGGCACAAGCTACGGAGACCGAACCGGCTGGTGTGCCGCCTGGCCAACTCTATGTACCCGACACCATCAGGGCCGATGTACTCCAGTGGGGTACACCCCGGAAAGCGGTGCACACTACTTTTTATTCAACGTGCCTTCTGGTGGCCCAACATGAGAAAGGACGTTGACGAGTTGTATTGACAACAGTGTATTATTTTATTTTGATATATAAGGGCTTGGAACATAGAGAGAGATTTCATGTATGATCCTCATGAGATTCAATTTGAATCCAAAATACACTATAATATCACAATATTAATCTAGGAAAAAATATTTCGATAACAATATATTCAAGACATGAACAATATTTAGAAATAATTTAGGAGAGCTGTAAAATGATGTTCTCAGTATTAGTGAAAGTTTTAAAAAATTTACATGACTTACCACAGCTGGAATGTTAACAGTAGTTACAAGATCCACACTCGGGTCTCCAGCTGACATTTCGGGCACAAACACAAAGGTTTTTCGTGTGAGAGCAGAGACTTTGGCTCCATTTTCCACAAAAGTGACGTTCTCCTTGGGTCTGTACTCCCTAAAATTAACACAAGACAAGGCAATACAATATAGTTCAATAAAATACAGTAATTCATCACAAATGAAGTCAGGATTGAGACTATTTCTTTTATACATTTTTGTAGTAGTTTCTGAAGACCAGGTCATTCAATATTTACACAGGTGGACAAAATTGTTGGTACCCTTCGGTCAATGAAAGAAAAACTTACAATGGTCACATAAATAACTTTAATCTGACAAAAGGAATAATTAAAAAAAATTCTATGAATGTTAACTAATGAAAGTCAGACATTGTTTTTCAACCATGCTTCAACGGAATTATTTTAAAAAAATAAACTCATGGAACAGGCCTGGACAAAAATGATGGTACCCCTGAGATGTGATCAAAGGGACATGTTAATTCAAGGTGTGTCCACTAATTAGCATAACAGGTGTCTACAATCTTGTAATCAGTCAGTGGGCCTATATATAGGGCTCCAGTTAGTCACTGTGTTGTTTGGTGACATGGTGTGTGCCACACTCAACATGGACCAGAGGAAGCGAAGGAAAGAGTTGTCTCGGGAGATTTGAAAGAAAATTATAGACAAGCATGTTAAAGGTAAAGGCTATAAGACCATTTCCAAGCAGCTAGATGTTCCTGTGACTACAGTTGCACATATTATTCAGAAATTTAAGATCCATGGGACTGTAGCCAACCTCCCTGGACGTGGACGCAGGAGGAAAATTGATGACAAATCAAAGAGACGGATAATCCGAATGGTAACAAAAGAGCCCAGAAAGACTTCTAAAGAGATCCAAGGTGAACTTCATGCTCAAGGAACATCAGTGTCAGATCGCACCATCCGTCGTTGTTTGAGCCAAAGTGGACTACATGGGAGACGACCAAGGAGGACACCATTGTTGAAAACAAATCATAAAAAAGCCAGACTGGAATATGCCAAACTACATGTTGACAAGACACAAAGCTTCTGGGAGAATGTCCTATGGACAGATGAGACAAAAATGGAACTTTTTGCCAAGGCACATCAGCTCTATGTTCACAGAC
>QMIH01001002.1:0-36844 GCA_003987875.1 Clarias batrachus
TGTGTGTGTGTGTGTGTGTGTGTGTGTGTGACCATATTTAACAGAGCCATATTTAAGTGACCACTTTGATTTTCAAGCACAAGAAAGACAACAGCTTTATTATGCAAAGGTGTTCCTTAAGTTAAAAACAACTAGTTTGAGATTTATTTATGCTCATCTTTTTTGAACTACACTAGAATGCCAGTAACGTAAATTTTTTATGAGCTACTTTTTACTTTTACTTGAGTAGATTCTTATAATAGTAACTTTGCTTGTACTTCAGTAAAATTTCTATGAAGTAACAGTACTTTTACTTGAGTACAAAATTTTAGTACTCTTTCCACCTCTGAGCATGACACAACTCCACTATGCTGACAATTCTCACAATTCTCACCATTAATTATACAAAACTCACCTTTCATAATAATAAAATTTAACAAACAGTTTGGACCACTTTTTGTAGATATATTTTGTAATAGTAACATGCAAATGACATTTCTTTGGAATTAACTCAAATCACATTTCTTTGACGTGGAGGGCTGGAGCTTACAGCCTCCCGCTTGAAGTTAAGGTTAGGTTAGAGTATGGTTGTATAGAGTATAGGTTAGAGTATAAGAAATGCCGTTTACTGTAAGTGACTCCTTTGACTTTGCTGTGGCCAGAAAGGCTGTTGAAATTCATACCAGACAGGAAGCTCTCACTAGCAGTTTTTGGCCTTCTGGGTGTAAACAGAGGTGCTAAACTTTACAACCACAAGGTTGATGTCAAGTTAAAGTAGGTTTTATTGTCATATACAGTAGGTACAGTGCGTAGTGAGATTAAACGCTGTTCTTCCAGAGCCGTAATGTTACATAAAACAACAAAGAACTACATGAGATTACACACATCTAAAATTTATATTTAAAAAACCCCTAAGCATAAAATGCACAAGTGCAAGTATGTGAAAGACAGTACAAAGTTCTATCATGAAAACAACATATTGCAATATATTAAGAATACATTTAATGAGTGTAAACATGACCTACATTTTGGGAAAATAATACATATAATGATTTTATGTAGAAAACAGGGATTTACAAAGAAAGACTAGCTTACTTAAGATGGGTTTTCACAGACAGGATCATATATTTTATGAGTTTCCTAAAATGCAATGTTTCAGGTAGGGCGACTCGGTTAATTGGAGAAAAAAATCTGAACCTAAGTTCGTACATGTTGCATTGTATTTATCATATATGCTAATCACAATATATGACTATCCAAATAGTCCAAAAGTGATGTTGTGACAGGGACTGATAATGCTAACTATAAAAACTTTGCCAGGCTCTTGATGTGGAGCGTTGTACATGCTCGCTTAAGTAGTTCAAAATAAATTTAAATGTTTAATCTACCTGCTGTATTGTGTTATGACTGATCTTAACTTTTCACAAAATTTTTCACTAAATCCTGTTTAATGCACCTTTATTCTATCAGGTTATATAAATGAAAATGACACTTACCAGTCAGCAGAGAGGCTCTCAGGACACTGACTACAGAGAGAAAATAAAACAGGGAGGATTATATTAAACCAGTGATGTAAAATGTGAACGCTTTGTTTTTGTCTAAAAATCATCAATTCAATTGTAATACTAATAAGCCGCCACTATATTTGAATATATTACAGTCAGGTCCATAAACTTTGCAACAAATATACTTCTTTAGCATTTGGTCTCTGTACACCACCACACTGGATTCGACATGAAACTCTTAAGATGTGAGCGAAGACAAGACTTTCAGATTTATTTCAAGGGGTTTGACAAAAGTGTGGCATTAACCGTTCAGGAAATTCCATCCATTTTCATGCACATGCCCAATTTGGTGGGCTCATAAATAATGGAACAAACTAACAAAATTACATGCATATGCACATTACAGAATGGGTGTGTGGGTATGTAAATGAATTAAATAGCTGTAATTCCTGAATGGTTAATGCTACACCTTTGTCGAACCCCTTGAATTGAATCTGAAAGTCGTGAGTCTCACTGCAAATTCAATGTGGTGGTGTACAGAAGCCAAATGCCAAAAACCTGTCTTTGTTCTAGAATTTATTGTCCTGACTATAGATTGTACCTGCAATTTAGTCATAACTGCAACAGTAAATTTTCTTCAACCTCTGCAAAGTTATCAACAGAAATAAAACCCTTGTGTATGATCAAGTTTGCTCGGGCAAAAGCTTTGTGCTTCTGATCCACAATACTGTTAAAACTATAATGTGACTGTAACAAAAATGTTACAAATTCACAACATGTATAACTACTTTTTTTTATATTGTCTTATTGTATTTTTGTATGGATCTGTGCTTGTGCATATAATTGGTACAGTTTCATCCAGAAATATTGGCACCCTTCATAAAAACGAATATATCAAAGCAAAAAGAAAAAAAAAAGACTGAAATGTTATCATTATGGCATGGGAATTGTGATGTAATTTATGTAAACATAAACATGCTGTGTAATTGTTTTTCTCTGAAGAATGTAGTCATAGTAAAATAAACATCTGAATTCTAAAATCACCCACAGATTATTAAGAAAACTTTTTAAGATTATCAACAAACAGCTGGTTAAGATAAATTGTGCTACATATTGCTTTATAAATAACCCTGTATTGTCTTGTCTTATCTAAGCATATACTTATTGTTTATGGATAAAATTACAAAATGATATTAAGGACAAACCAGATGTATTGATTTAAATATTGAACTTGCCAAGTATTATGTTAAGACGAAGTCTCAGCATCCTGGTTCTTGCGGTGTCTTTCATTTTGGTAATAATTTCAGGTTTCACTGCTGCTGTCTTCTCATAATGAAGCTTGTGATGGCTGATAGGGTTTTTTCATGCATCTGAAGAGACCAGTTCTTGGTAAAACTATTTTTGCTGCTTGTACAATGCTTAAGGTGTGAAAACAGCCGAAAGCATACATGTTAGCAAAAACTATTCAAACTCCCAGAATATCAAAGGTGTCAAAATACACACCTCCTCTTGTTACTTCCTTTCAGCTAGTGTCCTCACCGAGACAAATTAAATAAATGAAGAACACAAAGGGTGTTGGTAAGAAATAAGAGGTCATGACAGGCTGCCAGATCAGCTTTTCTGGAAAGGTCCTGGAGACATGAAATATTATGCTTCTATAATGTTTATGGTCAGTTGTTGTTTTCATGAGGCTCATGTCCAAAGTCTTGTGGTAGAGAACTTGGTGTTAAAGGACACACATACCATTACCAGGAAATGTGGAATAATTCTGGCGTATTTCTGTAAAATGACTGTATGTGACAGGATCGATTGCTTATCAAATAAAAATGTAATTAAATTAACTTATCAAAATATTACCAGTGCTTATTACCAGGGGTTACAATGTGGCGGAACAGTCTAGAATGGTGTTCTGACACCTTCGGTAAAGAAATTAATAAATAATCTGCTTGGTAGTTCATTCCAAAGATTCCTGAGCCATTTGCCCCAGTGTTTATCTGCTGTGCATGTATCTGTACTCATGATATATATGTAAGTTTTAAGAACAATTACTGTATCTTATTTTGACTCAAACGTTATTGGCTCCAGTAAATGGACATCAAAAACAATATTTTTAATAATCATAAGAAAGCAGAGAAATGGGAGTGATAGAAGTATCACCTGGCTGTAGTTGGTGCTAAACATGCTAGCTCGATAATCTAACTTGCAGGTTTGGCAAATGAGTCAAAGTCAACTGACGGATAACTTTGTCAAAAAGAAAAAATAGATTCTAGAGTTTAAACGCTCTATAACTTGATCTTGTATGAAGTTCTTCAACCAGCCAATCATCAGAAGCACAATGCATACAGTCACACAGATACAGGCCAAGAGCTTCAGCTAATGTTCATATCAAACATCAGAATGGGGGAAAGTGTGATCTCTATGACTTATACAGTACTTGTTGGTGTCAGTTGGGCTGGGTCGAGTATTTCACAAGCTGCTGATCCCTCGTGGTTTTCACTCACAGCAGTCTCGAGAGTTTCAGTGAGTACGTGTTGGCTTCATTTTAAACCTCTGACTTAATTCATTAAATGATAAAGTTTTTAATTTATTTTTAAATTAATTGTTATTATTGTAGAATGCAGAAAACACAAATATACATCAGTTTCATCAACAGCAGTAATAATGGGCCTAAGAAGATATGTTCATATGGTATTATAATATTAGCAAGTTTTATACATGCAACAGGCAATCATAAAAAAGTGTGATTTGAGTCGTGGCCTGTGCCTCTGTACAGCTCTGTACTAGCAACGGCTTTCAATATTTTGAGATATTTTGAGGGAAGTTATTTTTCGCCACGGCACCACTACCCTGGGTTTTAAGGTTTCCCCACCTAAATCTGCTAAATCACACTTTAAGAGCTACTTACTACAACAGACATTCACCATGCAGCTTTAGAGAAATGAATATTTCAACTTAAAACATTGCGAGTATAGAAATGCGTGTGAGCGTGCTGTGACTTTAACTTTTTCTCGTACAGACGTCACTACTTGAAGTTAACTCTGAGGCCAGCAAGGAGAATTAACTATACAAATTAAAGTACACCAGAGATGTTAAAATTATGTGTACAGTTGTCCACTATATGCAATGTAGATTGAGAAAAACTGAAAAAAAAAACATCATATATGAGCACGATGCATATATCAGTTCATCAGGGCAAGGTCTTGCATGGTGTACCTGCCCTTGGTGACCAGCAAGTACACTTGACCTTGGACAACAATTCTTCTTCTGGACAAAAAAATGAAACCTTTATGAATGGAAATATGGGAAATGTTGCCATTGTTACATTGTGGTAATTATAATTCGGCAACATTATTGGACACTGTTGGCATTAGGTACTTTGACATGTCTTAGTGATGTTGGACCAATTTGACTTAATGATGTTGGGATAACATGAATGACCCAATTACAATGTTGAAAAGATGACTTCAAAATAATGATGAAATCCTTCTCCTGTTTGTAGGTTTGTTTACAGCAACAAAGCCAATGCACCGAGTAGTACTCGAATGATGAATGCTATTAGGGCTTGTAACACACATACATTGCTTTGTCAAGAAACCAGCACCACAAAATTACTACTCCAAGACAAATTCATTCCTTTTTTCCACAGGAGTACAAGGAAATAGAATTAATCCGTTCCCCCTCACTCATGAACTATATTTAACTTTTGATTTATTTTGTTCATATCACAAAATATAAAACAAAGTATCAAAAAGCCTTAATTATACAAAAATAATACAGCACTAAATGTTAATATAAACTTTACAGGAGAGAGCAAACAATTATTACTTACATGCACATGTGAAGGAATGGAGGAGAGAAAGATGGGTGGGGAGGAAGTTAATGTTTGGAAAGAGGCTCCCCTTCCATAACAACACTGGGTAATTCTCCTTCAGGTGCATAAATAAATAAATATTCTGTGAACATGATATATTTTACTCTAAAAGAATGTCATTAGGTAAAATAGTTAAGTTTGACTTACTGTATGTAATTTAATAGACATTATTTGATTTGAATGAAGATTGCATTGGATCAGTGTAATGGAGTTGGGTCTAAGTTTTCACGAAATCACGTTGGTTCATTGAGATTGTGTTGTGATACATTTAGTATAAATGGCTCTTTAATGCAATATTGTGTTTATGATCCAAGAAACATTTTTACTGTCAAAACCTGAGCCTGATTGTTATCCTGGAATGTGGCCGTGTGGTCAGGGAAGGAAATACATAGAGAAGTGTTTGTCCTTTCCTGTCGTCACTTCCTTCTACAGGAGAGCTTTACTGACCAGTTGTCTCACTGTTTGTACTGCATAGTTTTAAATATATAGCCAGTTGTGAGAAATATAATCTTAGCTCCCTTAAAGACAATGCTAAAAAAAAATCATGCATCATTTTAGCACTCCACATTTACTGTTCAAACTGCTTAGTGATATGACCAACAGTTACAGGTTATGACTTTATGTGATTTTAAATTATGAATCTGTGAATTATTTTATCTAATATTGTTTCACTGATATTTACTACTTGATGTTATTTATTTATTGCTTGATTAAATTTTGTAAGGTGACTTGGGTGTCTATAAGTGCGGTTGGGTCACACGATGAAAATATAGTGACAGCTAAATAAATCAGCACAGTCAAGCCCATAATAGTTCATTTCTTATCCTGATAGAATTTGGCCTTCATGCCCAAATCTTTAGATTAGGGTAGATCGTCTCGGGTTACTTAGCTGCAACCCTATTCCCTGATAAAGCGGGAATGAGATGCTGCATGAAAACACTATCGGAACATCTCTTTGTTCTCCGGTTGTGAAGCCTGTGTCTATCAAAACGCTGAATACTTCGGATTATAACCTCAGTCAGGTGACGTCACACGATAAAGTGCACCTGCAGGTTATAATTAGAAGTGAACCGGAAACATCCTCAGGTCAATTTTGTCTGAAGGACGTCCAGGCACGCCAGCAGTGTGGCATTGAAGCGCAGCATCACGTTCCCGCTTTATCAGGGAACAGGGTTACAGGGTAACCCGAGACGTTCCCTTTCAAAAGCTATACTCGAAGCTGCGTGAAAATGCTATGGGAACGAGAATACCAATGCTGCCACACTGCAAGTGTCTGGAACCCAGGTTGTGTAGCGTGTCCGCACTATAGCCAAGGAGGTCTCAGACCTAGCTCTGGGATGCTGACTCAAGGATCCTTGAGCCCAGAATAGCATTGACATTCAACTTGACATTCAAATTGACATTGACTATCAAATCTAACAAAAGTGTGTGGAAAGGACCAGCCTGCCGCATCACACACCTGAAGCAAGGAGACGCCTCTTGCCAGAGCAATTGATGAGGCAATCTCCCTGTTCGAATGAGCCCTGAGTGACCATGCACCTCATAGGTTAGGGCAATAGCATCTCTCACCCAGTATGATAATGTCTGTCTAGTGGCAGCCGCCCCCCTCCCCCCCCCCCCGTTGAGGCCCCCACGGCAAATGAAAAGCTGCTCTGACTTATGTCACTGGCTAGTGCAGTGGACGTAAATCTGACACAGTAAGTAAAGTCTTTCCTGCTCCGGAGCTGTGAAAGGCGGAGGACAGTAGGCTTCAAGAACGACTGGGTGCATGGTCAAGAATAGAACCTTCGGAAGATAGTTCGGGTGACAATGCAGAATAGCTTTGACTAGCCCAGGGAAAAAGTCTAGGCAGGATGGGGAGACTGACAGAGCCTGCAGATTCCCAATTCTCTTCGAAGAAGTAATAGCGATAAGAAAAACCATCTTAAGAGACAGAAGCCTGACAGGCGCTGACGCTAGTGGTTCTAAAGGGGTGTCAGCCAGGCCTTTCGAGCACAATAGCTAAGTCCCACGAAGGGACCACTGCTCTAGTGCTCTGTTTAGCTCCACGAATAAGACGTGCAACTAAATGGTGCTTTCCCACAGACACCCCATCGGTCAAAGCATGCTGAAATAGTGGCTACGTACGTACTGAGAGTACTAGGGCATAAACCCGAGGACAACTTTTCTTGCAGAACTCCAGCACTGAAACAATCTGGCAGTGGACTGGGTCTACATGTCTTGCCATACAGCAACTTTCGAATACAGTCCATTTGAGGGCATAAGTTCTTCTAGTGGAGGGAGCCCTGGCACTTAGAATGGTTTCAATTACGCTGACTGGAAGACCAGCATCTCCCAGTTGGTCCCTTCAGGGGCCAGATGTGAAGGTTCCAGAACTTGGGCCGGGGATGAAATATTGTCCCCTGCGCCTGAGACATAAGGTCCCTCCTCACTGGAATCACCCAGGGTGAGCCGTCGAGGAGAGATATTAGATCCGAGAAACACACACTGGTCGGCCAATGGGGCACTATCGATAAGAGGCACAAACCCTGTTGACGGACACTCGCCAGGACTCCTGGAAGCAGAACTATCGGAGGAAACGCATAAAGGCATAATCTGGGCCATGTGTGGGCCATCGCGTCCAGACCCAGGGAAGCTGGATGAGTCAGAGAGTAGTAAAGGGGACATTGTGCTGCTTCTTGCGAGGCGAAGACATCCACCTCCGCTAATTAAAATCTTTCCCAGATTTGACTGACTACTTCAGGGTGGAGTTTCCATTCCCCATGTGTCACAGCTTGTGTGGATAGCAAGTCTGCTCCTACATTCATATGCCCCGGAATGTAAATCGCCCTGTGCCAAAATTGTCCTGTGCCAAAAGCAGAACCTGGTGCGCTAGCTTGTTCAAGGACCCAATATTGGTAAGCTTCGCCCCCCGAAAGCAAAGCTCAGAAACCTCCTGTGTTGTGGCAATATTTATATATGAAAATATGCGTCGCTCAGGTTGATTGTCACAAACCAAACTTCTGGTTGAATTTGAGAAACAATCATTTTGGCTGTCAACATTTATGTAACAAGATGTAAAATTGGACGCAACCCCCCATCTCTCTTAGAAACCAGGAAATACTGACCTTAGTAGCCTGTCTGTCACGGGAACATGTTCTATGGACCCTTTTCCAAGCAAAGTCTGAAATTACCAGGGGTAAGGGATGTCTCTCATACCCGCTCACAAGAAGCGCCGGAGCGTGCTTATGAAGCGGATGCTAAAAACTTCCTGATCCGGCGAGAGCGCAAGAGAAAAGGGGGAATTCCATCTCATGCGCGCCTGCCAGATCGGCACGCTATCTCCATGGAAGCAAGGGAGGAAATCTCTTCTGTCTGCTCACAAGAAGCACCGGACGCTAAAAATTCCTGATCCGGGGAGAGCTTGAGAGAGAGGGGAAATACCGTCTCATACGCGCGCGAGCCCCAGGAATGCGCCGCGGCTCGTGGTTTCTCTTTAAAACCCTTAGGAGTCGCCGGGGTCACCAGCGGGTCCAAGTGCATTTTTTTTTTGGTCACGATAAAAAGAACTTAAAATGCTAAGTCATTTTTTATCATATATATAAGTGTAGTACATCATTTAAATCTGCAAATGGTCTACTTTTATTTATGTATACTCACTATATGAAGATAACATTGTGCTTTTGTAAAATAAAGAAAATAAACAGGGTGCCCTGTCAGCCGTCTCAGTCTCTGTGAATATCTTTCTGAAATCCGTCACTAAAATTAACTGAAACTTCGTGAATACTTCACACACCTACATGAGAAATATATCTATTTAAAGCTTAAAGAGTCTACTTCTAAACAAAGAAAGTTAAATAAAAAATAAATATTCTAATTTTATGTAATTCGTATGAATCCAAGGAGAGGCACAGTCTTTCCATCGAACATCATTATCTGATAATGACCGGACACCGGACACGCCCACATTCTATTCACAGGGAAAACAGCTGTAGAAGCACGCTACATAAAAGACCACGCCCCCTGCACGCGCGTGCGCGCGCGCGCACACACACACACACACACACAGATTCATTAAGTTTCCTGCACGTGTGGAAGATGTCACGCGCTGTACAGGTTTCTGAAGCTCTACAGAATGTTCTGGACGGTGGGCGGAGTTTATCTTTTCTTCAGAAAAACACTAAAACTCCAACAAAGAACGGGTGTGTTTTAAAGAGTTATTTGCTCCACCGGAGGAGGAGAATCCAGCAAGCTGTTACCATGGGTGAGTTATTAAGTCTCCTATAATCCTTATTCTGATAATATAAACGTYATATTTTATTTTTACATACATAGTGTAGGGTAGCACGTAGAAGACACTGCTATTCGGGCTACCATACTGCCTTATGTAGCTTAGCACAGACATGCTAGCTCCCGGTGGCTGAAGCTAATTCCTTATGTGATGGTTGTCAGTATCAGCTGTGGTGTAAATATTCCAATTAATTTTACCCATTTTTGGATACATTTAGCTTACGGTAGCTATTTGGTTCAGTTTTTGGTTAGCTTATGACACTGCTATCTATAATGTTTTTTAGCACAAACACTTTAGCTCCCGGTGGCTAAAATACTGCCTGATGTAGCTTATTGATATTCAGATAGAAGAATAAAAAGCCTCCCACTTTTTGTATTTGTTGTTTGACATTACAAAAGCTTGTGTTGTCTTTATGCATGATCATTAGTGATATACAGTAGTTTATTTTATTGTGTTATCATATTCATGTTGTATTTTTCTATCTTTTTAAAAATAAACAGTTGTGACCGTGAAAATGATCAGCCACCTGGTTGATAGAAAGCAAGGGCTCTGGATTCGGGTTAGAAGGGGTCTCGATTTTGGTCATTTTAAACTGGATGGACACACAATAAGCATCTGTCTGTACCTGTGACTGTGTACAACCAGCACATGGACTGACCTCGGGTTATAGAAGTGTTGCTCCAGCTAGTAACAGTGTCTCTGTGCAGTGTAAAGCAGTGTGTGGTAAGAAGCAAAAAACACCATGGAAACTCCAGGTATGTAATGTTCACTTATGTCTTCAGTTAAACAGGAACTGCTTTTTGCAGTGGCACAAAGATGTATGACTGTGGTGTAAGAGTGGACTATACACCCCTTTTTTATTTTATTTTGCGCGGCCATATTTATGCCATAAATTTACCTTCTGTGTATAAGATAATCTGTGTCTGTACGTCTCCATTCAATCCTGAACATTTTCTTTGCGCTATGTAAGTGAGTAGGTTATGTATAGGATGGAAGTGAGTTATTTTGCCTGTCAGTTAACTATATCCTAAATAAACTACAAACAATTATTTTTTTCCTGAAATTATTTTCTTTTAGCATTTCCCTCTGTCACATACCTGACTGAAAGGCTCATTATGCAAATTATTATTCGGGTCTTTGTCTTCTCTGGTGTGAATTACAGCATTATTCATGATCATTAATGCCTCCTTGCATACAGCCTTTCTAAACAAAACATGTCTTAGAAAATGTAAATGAATATATTGTTTTCTGTGAATGAGTGATCAAGATGATTATCACAAGAAATGATCAAGGCAAAATCTTCTGCCTCAAAGCATTGTTTAATTAGTTCTAAAAGCTTGCATTTTGTTTTTGCACAATTATTTGTTCTCAGCAAGCTTGTGACACAGCGCGCTTCCGGGTGCAAGCCGCCAGTAAACACCAACGAAGAAGAAGCGCTTGCGTCACCCACAAAGCGGAAGGAGGCACAAACAGTTAGCTGTGTATTGATTTGAGGGAGCGTTCTGTTGCGGGTTGCAAAATGGAAGGGAGCGATAAAATTATCAGCGAGCCAAGAGAGGAGGAAAGCAGAAATTGTCAGTAAAGGCTTATGTTATGCCTGAGATGTAGATTTGGAAACTTTTAGTTGCACAACTTAGTGTTTTTGTATAATTATTTATTTTAATGTGTGCCTTAGTTTTTTTATCCTTAAAGTCATTTGAAAAACTTTTTTTTTTCCATCCGAGAAAAGGCTTTAAAATAAGAATGTATGGTGCTGTAATGCACTTAATTAATCTCACCTCTCCCTTCTCACCTACGTGGTTTCACACTGTGGCCGGAAGTACGGTTCTTCATGATTCACCGCGAGTTTTGGCGCTGCGATTACGTTTCCATCTTTCTGCGTGAAAAATTTAATATGTTTAAGCCGCCTTAAAAAATGTTTAAACATGTTCAATTTTTTTGCCGGAACTTTGCGGAACGTCAGCGGGCCCGCTGCATTTCATTGCTGGGACCTGCTAAGAGCATTTCAGTAATCGTCTTGTTAACTCGGGTGAGAATGTTGACGAGCACAAGGCTGGAGATCATTATGTCAGGCTGATTGGGTTAGAATGGCAGACTTGACATGTTAAAAGGAGGGTGATGCTTGAAATCATAGTTCTTTTATTGTTAACCATGGTGACCTGCAAAGAAACGCGTGCAGACATCATTGTGTTGCATAAAAATGGCTTCACATGCAAGGATATTGTGGCTACTAAGATTGCACCTAAATCAACAATTTATAGGATCATCAAGAACTACAAGGAAAGAGGTTCAATTCTTGTTAAGAAGGCTTCAGGGCGTCCAAGAAAGTCCAGCAAGCGCCAGGATCGTCTCCTAAAGAGGATTCAGCTGCGGGATCGGAGTGCCACCAGTGCAGAGCTGCTCAGGAATGGCAGCAGGCAGGTGTGAGCGCATCTGCACGCACAGTGAGGTGAAGACTTTTGGAAGATGGCCTGGTGTCAAGAAGGGCAGCAAAGAAGCCACTTCTCTCCTAAAAAAACATCAGGGACAGATTGAACTTCTGCGAAAAGTATGGCGAATGGACTGCTGAGGACTGGGGCAAAGTCATATTCTCTGAAGCCTCTTTCCGATTGTTTGGGGCATCTGGAAAAAGGCTTGTCCGGAGTAGAATAGGTGAGCGCTACCATCAGTACTGTGTCATGCCAGCAGTAAAGCATCCTGAGACCATTCGTGTGTAGGGTTGCTTCTCATCCAAGGGAGTGGGCTCACTCACAATTCTGCCCAAAAACACAGCCATGAATAAAGAATGGTACCAAAACACCCTCCAAGAGMAACTTCTTCCAACAATCCAACAACAGTTTGGTGAAGAACAATGCATTTTCCAGCACGATGGAGCACCGTGCCATAAGGCAAAAGTGAGAACTAAGTGGCTCGGGGACCAAAATGTTGAAATTTTGGGTCCATGGCCTGGAAACTCCCCAGATCTTAATACCATTGAGAACTTGTGGTCAATCCTCAAGAGGCGGGTGGACAAACAAAAACCCACTAATTCTGACAAACTCCAAGAAGTGATGATGAAAGAATGGGTTGCTATCAGTCAGGATTTGGCCCAGAAGTTGATTGAGAGCAGCCCAGTCGAATTGCAGAGGTCCTGAAAAAGAAGCGCCAACACTGCAAATACTGACTCTTTGCATAAACGTCATGTGATTGTCGATAAAAGCCTTTGAAACGTATGAAGTGCTTGTAATTATATTTCTGTACATCACAGAAACAACTGAAACAAARATCTAAAAGCAGTTTAGCAGCAAACTTTGTGAAAACTAATATTTGTCAAAACATTTGGCCACGACTGTAGTTAGTCTTTAGACATTTATATGTTTATAAGTAACTGAAAAATATACAAATATCACGACATGTCAGAACTTCTTCATGGCCACAAAACTCCCTCAGACTCCAAGGGTTAAAGAAAATGAGCCGCACACGAACCGCCTTAATAGGGATGAGATCACAATGCTCGCAGTCTTGAAACCCAAGCACTCAAAGAAAAAGTCGTGGAGATCGCCCTCCAAAAGTAATCTATCACACGGAGACACATATCTCTCAACCAACTTTGCCATTATTGGTAAGTAAAGTTTTTCTTTCCTACCGTGATTCTGCACACACACACGCAAACACAAATCGGTCCTGAAGACAAAAAGATCTGAGGATGTTTCCGGTTCACTCCTATTTATAACCTGTAGGTGCACCGTATCGGGTGACGTCACCTGACTGAGGTTATAAGCCGAAGTATTCAGAGTTTTGATACACACAGGCTTCACAACTGGAGAACAAAGAGATGATCTCATAGCGTTTTCATGCACCGAGTGTAGCTTTTGAAAGGGAACTGAACAGGCAGCTAAACCCTGACTCATTTTAGATGTCTTTTTTTCTACAAATGGACATATAAAAGTAATTTTTTTTACTTCGAGAGAGAAGAACCAGGATCGGATCCGGTGAGATAACTGTTGTTTATTGCAACATACATGTTCATAAATGTTGTGTATCAGTATGAACCAATTGCATGGCTCTTTTATTAATTAGAAAATCTATATTTGGTTGTTAACTTTTAGTTGACAGTACAGTGGGAGACAAAGTAGGATAGGGTGGAAACAACAGGAAGTGAGGAAAAAAGCAAAAAGAACCAGGTGTGAAGACCACATTGTTATAAACCTCACACCTAGAATATTCTATTTTTATATTTCTTTTAAAAAAGAACTAGAAAGGTGGCACAAAATACTGTTAGATACTAGTGAAACTATTAGTGTTAATCAAAATATGTCTAAATATATTAATATTATATTATAAACTATATAACGTTCGCTATTAACAAGACACATCTTATATACTCATTATAGGCTGAGCCTCCTACTGTCTGAACGTAGAATTGCTCCTGTTTAAATTGTTCGTGAGGCAGATATTTGTGTGCACATGTGCCACTAAGTGCAGACTCAAGAAGTATACCAGTTAATTAATAATAATAATAATAATAATAATGTCAATACTAATACTACTACTAATAATAATAATAATAGCTGTAGATTATATCATATTAATTCATATATACATAATGTGCTGATGAGTACTGGGCAATAAACAGTATAAAATCTAGAGAATAAACAGAATTAATTCAAATGAAAAGAGAAAAACACTTACCGGCCAGCACGGAAGCACTAAGACTGGCTAAATAAAATAAAAATAAGGAATTTCATCAAACCTGTGGTGTCAAAACTCCAATCTGTCTTTTGTTGAATAACCTTAAAATTAACTGCAATAAAATGAACATATTCTTATTGACCTGCTGTTATATTTATAACGTCTTGGTTATTTAATCCTTTCTAATAATACATGATTTCTGGAGGTTTATGTACAACATACCTACATAAATACATACAAAAGCAAATACATATACCTGTGCAATATGTGATATTTTAAGTACAAACACTAACTCACTCATCATCTATACCTCTTTATCCTCTGTACAGGGACACGGGGGGGGCTGGAGCTTACCACATGAGACTTATGGCATGAGGCAGGGTAACACCCCGGGCAGGGTTCCAATCCATCTCATAGCATCTCATAGCACACACTCTTAGACACACACTACAGACAATTTGGGAACGCCGGTTCACCTAATCTTTATGTCTTTGGACACTGGGAGGAAACCCACCAAGCACATGGAGAACATGCACAGACACGAGGCGGGAAACAAACCAGGTGTGCCTAGTTTCCCTAGGTTCCCCCAGTCATGACATCACTCACTACCTAACGCCGAGAGGGCAAACGAGGATTTTGACGGTTGTTCTCTCGTTTATTTAAACAAATAACGTCAAAATAATCGAGTGTCTTTTTTTGTTGTATATTTTTAGATAATTTAGACGTTTTAAACCGCTGCAAAAGGCTAGTTTGCTGGACAAGTACTGACATCACAACTAATTTTAGTTCCTGTGTGTTGATGGATGTGATACTAAGTTATTCTAAATATATTTAAGATTATACTTTGTAACTGATTATAGCATGTAACTCAAGGGTAGAGTGTTTACTCGTGATCGTTAGTAACTGCTAACCACACTACTCTGTTTTACCCTCTCACACATCCTATCTGGTGTACATATCAAACACACAGTACAGTAATTATATACACCACACTCATAATTTAAAAAACGATACTCCAGTGATCTCTATTTTTGACCACATTCATTTGTCCCCAAAGAATAGAAGATTTAACAGAATACATGAAAACTCTAAAAGAAATATTAGCAGAAAGCGGGGAAAAAGGTGCGACTTTGTGGGAAGGTCGCTTTTCTTGGAATAATAATAATAATAATCAGAAAATCAAAGCTGCTCGTGTCGGAAAGCATGAGTGAAAAAAAGCACAAATCACATACAAATACAAATACATGAATAACACGGAATAGAGTTCAGACTAACCCATGATGAAGCTGATCCTGATCAACATACAATCATTTTCTGTCTCGGCATCACAACTCTCCTGTCCTGGAAAACCGCAGATTTTATTTTTCCGCCCGAGCTTCTTATGAAAGTGACAGTGCGGCTCATCAGTAAATCTTTAATAAATATTCACGCTAGTGTTTTACAGATTATTTACTGAATGGATTAAATGTTGATCAACACGAGAGAAGATAATCTTCATTAATTTGTGAAATCTTTACGTGTGAATCTCCTTCCTACCCAGAACATGATTTTGTTTGTTTTAATCTAAACATAGTCGTCTAATGATATGCAATAAATTTAAAAAAGAAATGCTACACTATCTGTAAACAAAAACAATATGAAATGTTTTGCTTTTTAATTGACTTTCCACACTACATCAGTGTTTAAAAAATGTGTGTTGCTGCCCTCTAGTGGAACATCTCCTCCAATAGTAAACATCTCACTACAGAAATAAAAGTAAAGATGTTAATGTGAATGACAAACAAACAAACAGAAAATGTTTGATATTGTAAAAAATGACTTTTTTCTTTAACGGACTAAAAAGTTCCCTGAGAACTCAAAGATTCCTCTAAACACACTGTGTCCACTTCTGGCGATGCCTTTGTGGTCACTGTGCAAAGATCACACATCCTGTACTTGAGTAAAAATTGAGATTCCGCAGAGCAAATGTTACAAATGTTACTCAAGTAAAAGTCCTCCAATCACATGTGCACCTGAATCAAATCACAGAAGTGCTCACCGTCAAATTTACTTGAGTGAGAAATGTATTGGGCAGCCCGGCGGCTCAGTGCTCCTTTAGAACACTGTTTTGAATCTGAAAATTAATTGTTGCTGTAGTTAGTGGGCTGTGTATTATGTTTAGTTCTTTACACTGCTCTAAACTGTTTGCATATAATTTTTTTAATTCTTTGTTTAAGACCATCAATATCACTGCATTCGTTGTTAGACATGTCTAAATCTGTCTCCATTTCTGTAAGATAATTTGGTCAAAAGAAACACGTAACTTTGATTATTGTTTCATATAAACTTAATTTGTCTTCAACTTTAATAAATACAAACATTATAATCACTTATAATACTTTCACCGCAGTATCTGAGTGAACTGCTACTGTCTTACAATCCGCCACGCCTAGTCGGAGACCAGAGTTAAATACCACTGAAAATCTGTGGAATGACTTCTGTACTACTGCAGTCCACAAACGGTCAAATTTAAACAGTTCTGCAAAAAAGAGTGAGCAAATATTGGATGTGCAAAGCTTTATATGCCATTAAATATTTGTTGACGACCTTTTTTCCTATGACTAAGATGAGACGCTGATGAGAGGTCACAGAAATCAATAATCAGTGACAGTGACTCAATCAGCATCATCATTGATGAAAAAAAACAAGACTAAAATGTGGTTAAAAAAAACAAGGAGTCGACCGTGACCTAGAAGTGACCTTTGCTTTGCGGCGCTCTTGGATCTGCCCAAGGAACAGCTCAGTTAGCAGTTGCTCAGGCTTACCAATCCTTCCCTTCTGACCGACTACTCCAAGTCTGCGGGCTCCTAAGCTGCTGTGAACATTCTGTTATGAGGGGGCGCGTCAGAACAGATCCGGAAACCGGCATATGATCATTAGGTGGCACCAGGTGTCAGTTCAAGTGCAAGATGAAAAGACAAAGAAAAGAATTCTGCGGCAAGGAAAGAGAAAGCAGCACACAGTGTGATAACGAAGCTCCAAACAAAAGTCAAAAGATACAAATTAAGAAAAAAGTGAAAATAGAGAGAACTGAAAAGAAAATGTGACGGCCGAGGGGAACATCCTGCGAGGGGCAGATCTGCTAGGAAACGCACCGTGTTGTTCAGAATAGCAGCGTCTATTTAAACCCCTGGAAACTGGCACATGATCATTAGCGTGTGTTTAAAACTAGCATATTAGCATATCTGTGCAATCATTAGGCGACACCAGGTAAAGAGTGTGCGGCTCCGGTAATATGGCCAAAGAAAATATCACGCTTAAGAGAAAAGACATCAAGAGGTTATGAGTCTGAGAGCGAGCAGCACATGGCGCAAGGAGTGTGCACTCAAACCAAAACCAAAAAGAGACACACAATGTGAGAAAAATAAGAGATAAACCCACTAAAGGAAAACCTCGTCTGGAGCAGGGGAGAGCGTTTAGAAGAGTTGTTTTGTTTTCAGTTTCATTTCCTGTTTGAGTTTCAGTAATAAACCCACGTTATCACTGAATAGGAAGATGTTCCTGAAGTGCGCACACACACACTCTCTCATGCTCACATTACACTGTCTCCCTCTGTCCCCCTCTGATGTCCTGCACTATAGCTCTTACATTCATTATTACATCTAGCAGCGGCGATGTTAAGCCTGCACTAAGTCACACAGAAAAAACAGAATTTATTCCAGAACGCTGTTGAGTTTTCGATGCTGAATGTTTAAGGTCTTGAGTAATTTTATTCAGTATTAATGCACCTGTTTTAGTAGATCATGTCAAAATGATAGAAATGAGAGAGAGTTTAGTCAAATCTCAGCTTTAATAATATGAAAGTAGTTTTTAGTAAAAATGAATTAAACAGCAGCAAACCATAAAGAGGTCACACACACATCCATGTGGGGAAAACAAGGAGACGAAAACACTACAGTGATCTATAGATATTAAACACATTCAACTGTGGAAGTCTTGGATAAGAAATACATGAAAACTCTTTCTTGGAGTCAAGACAACAACAATAATAATAATAATAATCAGAGAATCAGACCTGCGTGTCCTGGAACGCATTAATGTATAGGCAGTTATTATTACGTGTTTTAGAGAGAAGTGAAAAAAACACAAATCACCTCCAAATACATAGTCATGGATAACACTGGATACAGTAGAGACTCACCCATGATGAAGCTGATCCTGATCAACACACTTTCCAGAACATTAAATAATCATCATCACTGAATAATTTTCCGTCTCGGCATCACAAATCTCCAGTTCAATTCAGTTCAGTTCCATTCAATGCATTAAAAAGAATAGATGCTACACTACCTGTAAACAAAAACAATATTAAATGTTTTACACTTTTATTTGACTTTCCATCAGTGGTTCAAAAAGTGTGTGCTGACGCCCCCTAATGGTTCACCTCCCTCAGCTTTAAATACCTCACTATTGAATAATGTGAAGGACAAATTCTGATATAAAGCAAAAACATGGCAGATGATGGTTTTAATAACATAAATATCCAAGATAATTCATAGTTTCCTAAAAAAAAAAACACTGGGTGCACTCACACACAGAGAGAGAGAGAGAGAGAGATAGATAGATAGATATTAACTGGGAGACTTTCTATGTCCTTCAGTCGTCTCAAAATGGATTCATCATTCTACACAAACCCCCAAAATTACAAACTAAAAATAGATGTTTGGAGTGTTTTGTTAATTTAGCTAAAAATTAATATCTAATGTATGTAAGTATTCAGACCCATTAATCAGTACAATAAGTCCCCTATTGTTAAGTTTAAAAGAAGAGTGTAGAAGTTTTAACATCAATTAAGATTAGAAGAGACGTTGCTTCCTGTGTCCCCCACACCTCAGTACACTTACCCGAACAAACAGGGCATGATGTCTGAAGATCTCCGTTTATTCTAAATAAAGAGACCATTTAATCATGTGGCGAGGTGCTGAGAGCGCCAGTCATTACCATGTCAGTCACAGAGAGACCCAAAGACGGACAGATGATGATAGGAAACACGTTTGCATTTTTTCAGTTCAATAGAAGCGTTCTACCGGACAAGATTAGTTTGGATGTATGTTCGTCTGAATACGGGCTATAGGAAGTGTTACCACACAAGGAACAAGTACAATGAGAGGGCCGTTCTGTTGGCACAGGAACCCTCTCATCAAATGATAATACTTTACACTTACATAAATGTTTTTAACTTACGAACTTTCGAAGATATTTTTGAAAAAAAGAAGAATCGCATGTCTGGCGTACAACTCAGGATGTCCAGGAACAAGCGGAAAAGCAGCGGCGATGAAACTGGTACTGCTGGAGAACCAAGCAACAACGATGGAGACAAAAGTGAAAATAATTGAGAGACTGGAGCGAGGAGAAAAGATGGCAATCATCACTCGTTCTTTTACGAAGGAAAGAACAAGGAGAAGATCATGGAACAATGTTTGTTAGATCTCGAATCTGCTTCTGAATGATGCTACAAACTTGGCAGCCTTTCTGTTGGAGGTTTCTTCCAGTTTCCTTGCGAGAATCGGCTGAGCGGGCAGAGACGTTGTACGGCCT
The DNA here is from genome assembly GCA_003987875.1 of Clarias batrachus. Taxonomy (NCBI): domain Eukaryota; kingdom Metazoa; phylum Chordata; class Actinopteri; order Siluriformes; family Clariidae; genus Clarias; species Clarias batrachus. The sequence goes on from QMIH01001002.1 coordinate 19,874, forward strand.
TTTCCAGGTCTCTGCAGAGACGCTCTATTGGGTTCAGGTCCCGACTCCAGGACTTGTACTAAAGTCACTCCTGTGTTTTCTTGGCGTCGTGCATTTGGGTCATGAACTCGTTAAACTGTAAACCTTCATTCCAGCCTGAGATCCTGAGCCCTCTGGAGAATCTTTTCAATCAGGATTGTTCTTCATTTAATCTGCATCAGTTTCCCCTCTATACTGACTAAACACCCTTACAGCACGATGCTGCACCTCCGTGTCTGACTGGAGGGATGGTTTAATAAGGTGATGCGCCGCATCTGATTCCCTGATTCCTTATACTTCCATCTGTGTGTCATCAGAACAGAGGAATTTGTTTCTCATGGACTAAAAGTCCTAAAAGGATGTTTTTGGCAAAAGTCCTTCTTACAATTTCCTTCAGAATAGAGAACAGATTCAACAAGGTGCTGGGAAACATGACTTGGAGATTTGCTCCATACTGACACGAGAGCATCACGGAGTCGCTGCAGATTTGTCAGCTGCACATCCAGGATGCAAATCTCCCAGTCCACGGCGTCCCTCAGTGCCTCTATTGAATGGTGACTCTGGAGGTCGCCTCAGTCCAGTGACTTCACTGTCATGTTCAAAAACCAGTATGAGATGATTTTAGCTTTTTGACACGGTGCATTATCATGTGGTCTTAAAGGCAGGGACACAGTCAGCAACGATACTCAGGTAGACTGGGGCGTTTAATATAAAATATTTAATAATGCTCAATTTGTACTAATGGGCCCAAAGTCGTGATGGTGAGATGAAGGTGTCCAAGCCAATAGTTTCAACAAAAGGATTCTTTCATGAAGCTTAATTCATAAGATCATTGTACTGACATCTAGTGGACAAATTTCATATAACACATAGATCCTAACATTACAAGCATTTTAATTAATATGAATGTCCATGTCCATCCATATGTCCATCCATCTAGGAACATCTGTAGTCCAACTAGGGACTGTGAAGGCCAGTGGTGACATGGTGGAGACATTGCATTTATTCCCATTTTTATGACTGTGGTAGGATTTAAACACTATGGGCAGTTTGGGATGCCAATTAACCTAATCTGCATGTCTTTGGATTGTGGAAGGAAACCCACCAAGTATGGGGAGAACATGCAAACTCCATGCACACAGACCCTGAGGCGGGAATCGAACCCGAACCCTGGAAGCAACAATACACTAACCAATACACCACAGTGCCACCAACATGGACATGTAGCTGCAAGTAATAATACTTTATGATATGTAACACCACTAGATCACCAGCAGATTGTCTTGACCATGTTGTCTTGTCTCATCGTCTACACGGCTTTATCCTGTATTCAGGGTCACGGGGTGACAGGAGTCTATCCCAGGAGGCTTAGGGCACGAGGTGGGGGACACCCTGGAGAGGGTGCCAAGCCATCACAGAGCACACACACACATACACACTCTTATTCACACACTCTGGGCAATTTGAGAATGCCAATTAACCTAATCTTCAGGGCCCGTATTCACAAAGCTTCTAAAGCCTTAAATCTTAGAATTAAGGCATTTTCTTAGAATTTCCCCTTAAATTTAGGATTAAATCTTAGTAAAGATAAAAATGATTCACAAAACATCTTAGCCCTAAAAACAGCTCCTAAGGTTAAATTTGTTGAGAGGAGGACTTTTAAGAGGATTAAGAGTTTCTCTAGCAGAGGACAAAATGGCGGAAAGAAGAAATTTTCTCCAAACACTGAACGTAATGCTAAAAGTAAACACTGCTCTCCTGTACAATTTTGTTTTCTTGTTCTTTTACTTCCTTCCATCTCTCTTGGATTGTTGACTACAAACCATCCAAAAGTGCAACTTAAATAAACTGTCCTGTGATCATGTTAATTGGTAAAAGCTGAGACATTTTGCTCCCATCAATCTAAAATGGATTACAAGTAATAAAATCAGTACGGTAAATAAATGTAAGAACTTAAATATACTGACTACTGTGTGGAAATTGGTTGTTTCAAAAGTCAACACATTTTCAACATTTGACTGTTTAATTATCTTATAAGATATTTCGTATATAACAGAAACTTTGCATAAAGTTGTCTGTAGCCATGATTATACAATTTCATTATATACAAACATTATGATTTCACTGTCTGTTCTATTATCATGTATTCTATTTTCAGAAGAGTGCATTTCAAGACCTTTACAGAGGTCAGAGGTTATTTTTTATCAACCAATCACAGTCCTTGAATTGCTGCATCATCCCTAGCAACGGGGTTGACCACACCCCATCAATAAGATAAAAGTTTTTCTACTTTCCTTACTCAGAGCTGCTCTAAGTTTTCTAAATCACTTTTATTCTAAGACTAACAGCTAAGACTTTTAAGGGTAAGATAGGAACTCTCTGAGAGAAATCTAAGAAGCTTGGAGAATACGGGCCCTGTTCTTTGGACTGTGGGAGGAAACCCACCAAGTACGGCGAGAACACACAAACTCCATGTACACAGAGACGAGAATCGAACCTGGACCCTGGAGGTGCAAGGCGACAGTGCGAACCACTACACTACCGTGAAGTCAGACGTGACCAGCGACTGTATAGTGCATTAATACACAATAAAACCTAGTTTTGATCAGAAGCTCATGAAGTCACTATGAGAGGATTATTGTTTTGAGCCAAAAGGGCCGGGTTTGATTCCCAGCCACTGGATGAAGTGCCGGTCCCAAACCCGGATAATAATGGAAGGGTTGTGTTCAGAACAGCATGTGACGACCCAGGAGCAGGCGAAAGACCAACAACAATTTTATTTAATTTGCAACAACTAAAAAAAATTATAGTACGAGTTAGGCTACTCAGTAATGCAAGTAAATAACGATTAATATGAATAAGTACAACAAACTGATAGTTCTGTTAACTGGAAAATCGAAATTGACCGAAGGTCCTGTCACGGTTGTAAATATGAAAATACAATAATATAATAAATACAACAGTCACCGTTGGTCTCCATGGTTACGAGTTGGACTGCAGAGGTTCCTGGATGGATTAGAAGGTTTTTCCCTAAATGAAAGAGAGCCCCAGTTTAGTGTTTCTGTTCTGGTTTAATGATTCGTTTCTCTTTTAGCACTTAGCGGTGTGTGTTTGTCTGTTAACTGTAATAAACACAAAACTCATGCATCTGTATGTTAACGTCAGGGAATGTCAAACTGCAAATTTACAAACAAATCATAAAAAAAGGAAATTGGGGTTGTTCATAAGATCTAAATTTAATTGTTTATTTATGCAGTGCTGAGTAAAAAACAGGCCACATTAGTAGAAAAAAAAATGCTTTTGGGAAACATTGGGATTGGGAATTTTGGGATTTTCTCAGTGAAGATTCTTTATAAAACAACCTGGATTTTACAAAGTAAAGTCACTCTGCGTGCAAGAACAGAACGCGCAGGACACGTGGGATCAGAAACACACACAAAACATCAGTCTTTAATAAAGATTATTTTCATCATCCAGTTTATGGTACAAGAGAAACAATATTTGTGCGTTTGAATGAGTAACAAGGTGTTGGAGCAGAACAGAACCATACAGAACCGAAACAGAACAGAACAGATGGATGCCTTTGTGCCGGATGCCGTGCGAGTCTGACGTGTTTTAGGATGTTTGAAATGATGTGGCTCGTTGGCAGTGAAAGTTTTCGGGCAGTGTCCTTACATCATCACGCTCGCGGAACACGAAAGGGAAGTCCAGAGGAAGCCGAACACGTTGCGATTCGAGTTTCCGTGCAAGTCGCGTGCATAGTCGAAGTGAATCTTGGAAGTCTTTCAAGCGTCTTGATTTGATTGTTTTTCTTTTTTTTCTTTTCTTTTTTTTTCCTTGGAAGAGGTATTGCACACGGGTACAGTGATGATTTGTGAAGCTGGATTGGAGGGAAGCGGAGCGGCACATGGCCCGGATCGCCGCGAGTTTGTAGCGAGGATGGCGCGTCGGCGGATCGGATGACGACTTCGATGACGAAGGCCAGTTTGGTGTCCGTTTGCAGCGACGTTTCGCAGGGAGACAAATGAACCGAATTGTCTTTTTTTTCACAGACTCGCTGCGATCCCGACGCTCGCGACGACATTCGGTCCCGGGCTCCAGCTTCGCTCGGGAGGGTGGGGTCTAAGGGGGCGGTGCTACAGGGGAAAAGTGATTGTCTCACGGAGGCAGTGGTGTTGTAGGTGGTGACGGATGATGAAGGAAAACCCGAGGCAGTGTCGTGGTTGTGTACATGAGGCAGTGTAATAACTCTCTCTGCTCACAGGGTTTACAGACTCGATTGCACTGTAAAAGGGAGTAAAATCTAAACGTTAAAGGATTTCAGTGTCAGTGGTGGACAAATCGGTAGCCTCGAGCTTCATTACTAAAAAATAAAAATAATAATAATAGTAATAACGATCAAATTTATAGTAATTGATAAAAGGTGGCTACGTATTTGATCGTCTCGCTAGCTGTATGTTATATAATAACATTAGCCGCGGCGTTTTTTTTTTTTTTTTAAACCCCGAAGACACACTGCAGCTACATAATACTTTTGATGAATAATTTGTCCACCCCTGTGTTATCTTAAACCCAGAACTTCTTTTTCAGCATTATTCACTCTTTAATCATCTTCTGAGGTGGATTTCAGCATCATGACGACTTGCTGAAAGATTTCCTGCGCGTAGCTGCTAGAGACGGGAGTCACCGGGGATCGCTCGATACGATCACGATACTCAATCTGTACTGCGAATTACGATCTGATATAGATGACCAGATTTTTAAAAAAATATTTTGTTCCAATTCTAAACGAACTCCTATAGTTGTTAGCCCCACCTGCAGGACTATAGAGGAACTGCAAATAAAAAGTTTGGTATAACAGAATGGATTTTGGACTCAGTTTGGCGATACACCACTTGACACACAAAAGAATTGCAAATTTAGTTTTTTCCTCCCCATATTTAGTAGCTACATTTTTTTTTCTTTTCTTTTTTCTTTTCTCACCCTCCCCGCCAGGACGAAGCGTGAATGTGAGTTTTGTTCCGAGTCTGAGTGAACGCGCGTGAGAACATCACCATAACAACCACAACAATCATCTTCCGCTGTGAAGTGAGACAATGAACAGAACGAAACTAGATCCAACTCTCGGGACAAATAAAGAAGAGTTGACGTGAGATTTGTGTTTTTTTTTTTTTTCCTGCATCATCACAATTTCAGAATCTTCTCATTTTCTGTCAATATATAAGATAGTCATATATTCATATATCTTTTTCGTAAGAAAACAAAACAAACATACAAACACACGAAGAAAAAAAGAAAAAAAAAAAAACATAAAAATAAAATGTCCCTGATGACTTTCGGACATGGGACGTCCCGTGTCTCTGGTCTGCCGTCTTTCCACGCTCGTCAAATCTACGGATGAGTCCAAAACGTCCCCGTGGAGTGTACACACACAGACGGGAGGGCGTGTCTCCCCGGCGCGTGAACGTGTACGTCCGCAAACCCGCGTCCTAGAATCCTCAGATCAGAATCGGTCAGAACCGGCCGTGCAAGCTGCTTTAGATCGGATCGGATCGGATCGGTACCTCAGGAGTTCCTCCGAAGAAGCGCACACCTTACTTGTAATGCGAGTGTGACTCAGGCTCAGCCTCTGTGTGTGTGTGTGTGTGTGTGTGTTGAGCGACGTTGCATGTTATTGTCCTAAAACCCGTCTTTCTGACTCTGAGACTCCAGATTCCTGAGTCGTGGAGCAGCAGGTTCAGGGTAAGCATGCCTCCGTGAGTGTGTGTGTGTGTGTGTGTGTGTGTGTGTGTGTATATGTGTGTGAGAGACAGAGCGAGATTCAGGGTGAGTGTGTCGATGGGCTGCTGTGTATGGAGCTGGGAGAGAGACTCGGGCTGCAGCTGCCTGGAGGATTCATACTGCTGCCCTCCAAACCCTCGGAGTTCTCCAGCATCTCCTGGATGAGCGGCGGCATGGAGCCGGGGATCTCCATCTTCAGCGTGATCACTCGCTCCGCCCCTGTGAACAACAGAGAGAGAGAGAGACACAGAGACAGACAAGGAGAGAGAGAGACAGAGAGAGAGAGACACAGTGAGAGAGAGACAGAGGAAGAGAGTATTTAATTAGTACTTTAAATTTAATTTGTGTTTAATCTTTAAATGCTGCGTTTGGGTTTTAAGTGAGAAAACTAATGTTATAATCAACAGGCGACATTTAATTACTCACTCACTATAAATTAAAGGTTTAAAACTGGATACAATGTTTATAAAATCCTGCTTCTTGTAGACTGACAGTCTTAACGGACTCGGCTGCGAGGTTTCGTGACGTCATCGTATCGGGAGGTGACGTCTGGTTCCCGTCACTGTCACGTAGTGATTTTCCCCCGGATGTGTTTTGGTGGTTTTAATGTTATGACTCAAGCCGCATTGCTCGGATTCGCCCTCGTGGTGGATCACGTCCATAATTAGAAGTAACTTTTTTCTCTGACTCCAACATGCATGGAAAAAAATCGAACAGTCGAATGAGTTGAGACACTCTGAGAAGAAGACGCGACCGGTTCCTCACCTTTAGCGCTGATGCTCCTGAGGTCTGTGATCTTCATCAGCATTTTGGGGAACATGTGTGGTTTGTGCGGCCTCCTCTTCCTCACGTAGATCTTCAGCGCCTCCAGCAGGGGCTCCTGCAGCAGATCCACCTTGTCCGACTCCTCCAGGTCCTGACGATCTGCACAGAAAGAGAAATAAAAGACTCAGGACCCTCATGTTCTTCTTACGGCGGAAAAAAAATAAAAATAAACGTTTCTCTATTTAACAGAGACGGGAATCAACAGAGACGACCTGATAGGATACGATCGCGACACCCAGGTGACGATCCGACTCGTGCTGCCATTAATATTCTGATTCAGTATAGATTTGGTTATAATTCTATATAAAACAAACCTTTTGCAAAAATTTTGCTTATAATACACACAGGACGATGGATGTGTTTAAAGTGCTCCACCTTTAGGATTATAGAGGAACTGCAACATTTTACCATCTTAAATGCAAACGTATATAAATTCAAAATAAAATGTAAAAAAAAAGTGATTGTTCACCATTTTTACTGTTTATTCGCTTTGTTCCTTTTCGACCATTTTTTAGCGCACTGAACCCAGGTGCGTTCTGATTGGTCACAAAGACTAAGACTAATCTCCTCCCTCTCACATGATCCAGAACCCCATGTTCAGGTCATTGCGCTGTAAACTCGGCTATAATGTCGATCCCAAACATCTCCCTGACACTCCCTGGTGTCCTGTCCTGAAGCCCTGCAGTACCTCCACAGAGCAGGCAGATGGCGCTGAGCAGGCCCGTCTCCGCGTCGTCCATCTCCAGGGGCAGCAGCTGATTAGCGAAGGCGAACACGAGGTCGGTGAGCGGCCCGAAGCCGGCGTTGTGCATCTGCGTCCGGTTCAGGGTCAGTCCGTCCGAGAACGTCATGGTGTCCTGATCCGGAGTGTAGCGCGTGCAGATCCGCAGAATCTGAGACAGAGGAGAGAGAGAGAGAGAGAGAGAGAGAGCGGGACACGGTCGTTATGGCAACGGGGAACAGAAAAGCTGTTTATATTCGGAAACCAAGAATAACATACGTGCGGATGTGCTGTTACAGAAAACTAATCGACTTTAGAGCAATTAATCAGCGTCTCCACTTCATCTCTCTGCTTGTGTGTGTGTGTGTGAGTGAATTCATGTGTGTGTGTGTGTGTCTCACCAGTATGTCGAGGCAGGCCGCCTTGAGCAGCGTGATCTGATCCGCGATGGTGAGCGTCGTGAACCCGGGCAGCTGCTTGGCAAACTCCACCGTCTTGATGATGCACTTGGTGGACAGTTCGCTGAATTTGTCCCACAGATCCACGTCCAGAGACACTCTCTCATCAGCGCTGTTATTCTACAGGACGGGACGACAAATCGCATCACATGACATGGCTTGACACCGAGCTTCATCATTACCACACTGCCTGGTGCGTTGTGACAGATCTGGCGCCCCCTGCTGGTGCGTCTCACTCACCGTGGTGTACTTGCCCAGCTGGCAGAGCGACGGAAACGTTTCCTGGTGAGCTTTCCTCACTCGCTCGATCATCCGCTCCGTATCGGCGCTCAGGACGTAGCTCTCGGAGCACTCGGGCTTCTTCTCCTCCTTCTTCTTCTTGTTCCGGTCGTTTCGGACCGCTGCAAAGAGAGACGGAACAAAACAGCTGTTATTAGTGGATGCTGGCGAACGGGCCTAGTGGAACCTGGTGTTTGATTGTCTTTTGGACTGTTTGATGAAACCAGATCATCCGGGTAAAACCCACCAATCATGCGGGGGACGGAGGACATGTAAACTGAGAACACGCACACAGACCGCACGGCGGGACTCGAACCCGGACCGTGGAGATGCGAGGCGGCTGTGCTAACCACTACGCCACCGTGAATCAATCCTTACTCAATCTGAAAAGTCACACGTCTTGTTTGTAATGACTTAAATTCTTCCTGCACGCCTGATTTACACCAGAGTAGAGACATGAGTAAACTACTACTTTTTTTTTTAAACACTAGATGGCGCCATAGCTGTATTTATTTTTTTTGCTCCAGTCTGTCCTCCGGTACTGCTCAGTGTTATAATGGTGTTGTGATCTCTGTACTGGAATTAAGGTGCTTGTTCACCAGGTTCCGTCGTCTTCACCCTTCTCACCCTTATCCCGAGTGACCTACACTCGTCTCCTTATACATCCGAGCGTCTGAGGGTTAAGGGAAGTGGTGAGACAGTGGCACTGAAGAAAAGACAGGAGGGAGAGCTTGAGGTAGACAAGGTGAAGATGCCGAAGTTCTCTTTGGGAGTCACAAGGATGAACAGGATCAGGACTCAAGAGTCTATTAAAGGGAGAAACCCATGTGAGATGTTTTGGAGGCCAGACTGAGGTGGTTTGGACGTGTTCAGAGGAGAGATTGTGAATCTATCCGTAGATGCTGAGGTGGGAACTGCCAGACAGGACGTCTAGATGAAGACCAAAGAGGAGATTCATGGGTGCACTGAGAGAGGACATGACGTCATAGTTGGTGTGAGAGGACAGGGTTAGATGGAGGCAGATGATTCGCTGTGGCGTCCACTGAAAGGGTCCAGACAAGGAAGGAGACGACGCAGGTGAGGGTTACAGGGCCTCGATCCAGCAGTGGCAGCTCGGTGGTGATGGAGGTGGTGAGGTTTGAACCTGGAACCTTCTGATCACTAGTTCGACGGCGTAACCACTGAGACAAATGAGACGCATGTTATTAGCGGCTTCTTCTTAAGTTTTTAGCATTTGTTGAACTTCACGTAGCAGCGTCGTGCAGCGTGTCTAAGCCTACAGGAGTGTTTTAAGAAGTCCGGTATTGCTTGTTTTTTCCTTCTTGCCAGGAGTGATGTCATACACGGCTGGCAATCTCAACTGCACCAGCGTTCAAGAACATTTATGGACAAAAATGTTTTGTCTGTGTCGTCCAAACATGATCAAAAAGGGAACTTTTGCGTAACAGGTGCCCTTTAACGTGAAGGTAAAAACAAGGAGCGGCTTGGACACACTGATGGTTCATCAAGTCCAGTGTCTGTTTCAAGGCCATAAAACATTTGCTGCAAACTGCTGACCGGATGTTAATAGGGAGTTTGTACTGGGGGAGGGGGCGGGGTTTCAGGCCAAGCGATTCTGAAGACCAACAGCAAAGAAACGTAAACTAACAACCATCCTGTTTATTCTGGACTTTTATGTAAACCACATGTTCAGACTAAAAATAAATCCGAGCAGATTTACAATCCGTTTGACCCAGGTTTAGACTCGCACTCTGTACAATCGGACTTTATAGCGTGCGCGAGAATGGTACGAGTAGGCGGGTCTGTGGCGCGAATGTGCTAAATGCTGCCGGGGAAAAACAGATTAACACACACACGCGCGCGCACACACACGGCATACCAAACAGCACATGCATCATGCACACCCGCAGAGTTCCATCATTACAGAACATCTACCCCGACCCCCACACACACACACACACACACACACACACACACACACACACACACTAAGCGCTGGCAGATGAAGCTGTTAATATCAGTGATGAACGATGTCTGTGCTCCGCTCTAATCGAATCCGGTCACATGACCCAGCACGACGCTCTCAGAACAACATGTGCTTCTCTGTGTGTGTGTGTGTGTGTGTGTGTGTGTGTGTGTTACTTTGTGAATTGACAAAACTTCACAACTTGAGAAAACCCAAACAATCCCCTGATGTGTCCCGGTGAGTCCTCGCAAAACGCGTGTAATGTGTAATATATTTCTCTCCTCTCAGTTTATGAAGATTTTTTTTGTCCTTCAGAAATCACTGACACTGGAGACACCGTCCAGAAACGACCGTCTCCTTCAAAACATCTATTATGTTATTGCCCTTTCACGTCTTTTTGGTCCGTCCTCTTTTTTGTCCTGTATTTTTTTTTGCGTGCTATCTTGTCCTGTTTTTTTTTTACCCCCGTCTTTTTTTTTTACTCCTGTCCATTTCTGTTTTGTCCCATCATGTCCTGTCCAGTTCTGTTTTGTCCCATCATGTCCTGTCCAGTTCTGTTTTGTCCCATCCTGTCCTCTTTTTTTGTCCCATCCTGTCCTCACGTATCCTATTTTTTTTTTGTCCCATCCTGTTCTCTCTTTATTTTTTTGTCCCATTCTGTCCCTTCTTCCTGTCCTCTTCTGTCGTCCTTTTTGTCCTGTCCTGCCTTTTCTGGTCCTGTCCTAGGACGCAAAATGACCGTCTTCCCTCCAAGAAAATTTGCTACATTATTAATGATTTTTTTTTTTTATTGATACAAATGTGTGTAATCAAGCTGTTGCCATGGAAACGAGCGCATCAATATAACCCTCGGACGTGCAGCTGCTCTACTTGCAGAGAACTAATCAACTCCATCTGACCAATCAGAATGCAGAACTTCCTAACAAGCTAGAATCCAGAAATGTCTTTCACTTTGTTGTGACGCACGTGACAAATAAAACCTTTTTCATTATTAATAAAAATAACTCGTTTTTTTTTTTTCGTTTTCCTATTTAAATCTCTTTCCATCATCATCATCCCTCTTTCTCTCTCCCGACCCCCCTCCAGCTCGTACAGGAATCGCGTAAAACATTCATTTTTTTGTTTCTTCACTGATCGACTGTTGCGGCTTGTGAGTGTGTGTGAGTATGTGTGTGAGTGTGTGTGTGTGTGTGTGAGAGTGAGTGACCAAGGACAATAACGATACAACACCGATCTCAAGGGTGATGAACGCTCTGTTTCAAGGTCCTGAACAAATCTAAACACACTCACTCGCCAACTGACGGCGGTGGATATAAAAAACACACACACACACACACACACACACACGTAGCTCTGGAGGGTCAGAAACACAATGATTAAAGCATTACACGAGTCCTCACAGTTAGCCTGGCTAGCTCAGTGCTAACGAAAGAGCAACACGGTAATAGGTTTCTTGTTTTATTCCCACGCTGTAGCTCAAAGGCTCGGGTGAGAAAAAGGACGCGACGCCGAGCTCCAGCGCCAGAGGGGACGGGGACGCGGTGGACAGTGTAACAAACGCTCTGATCCAACATGTGGGCCAACAGGGCTGACGCTACAAGGCTAATCTTGCTAATGAAAACGTAAGAAACAACAGAGAAACGACGGTTTATGACGTCATGAATTTTTAGATACACCTCTGTCTCTACAAACAAACAAACAAACAAACAAACAGAGATCAGAGATTATTACAGATGAGAAATGGATTTTTGTGGACGCGTCCCACGTTAATTCTGTCACACTCAATATTTATATCGTGAAACGCTGGTCCACCTACAGCTCGCCGTGTGAAACTGTGGAAACGTCACGTCTTGTAAACTCCGCCTTCATATTTTGGGCCACGCCTCCTGAAGAAGACCTGTGACTGTCAATCATGTCCAAATCGCCTTTTCCTGTGTCTCAGTGACGGCGAACTCTACTCAAAGTTATTTTACCCTGTTCTATTTAGTCCTTTTCTTTGTCCTGTTTTTTTGTCTCGTCCTGTTTTTCCTGTCTTCTTTTTTGTCCTCTCCTCTGTCCTGTCCTTTTTTCGTCCGCCCCACTCCTCTTTTTTTTTTTTTTTTCTGTCCTTTTTTTTGTCTTGTCCCCGCCTGTTCTCCTCATTTTGTCCTGTCTTGTCCTCTCCTTCGTTTTGTCCTGTTTTTGGCCCCAACCTGTGCTTTTTTTTGTCCTCTTCTTTCTGGTTCTGTCCTGTCCTGTCCTTTTCTATCTGTTCTAGCTGGTTTTTTGTTCATCATTTTTGCATCTGTACTGTCCTTTTTATTATTCTGTCCTTTTTCTTGTCCCGTCATTTTTGCCTGTACTTTCCCGTCCACCTTCTTCCTCTAACCCGTCCCTCGTCTCCCTCGCGGCCCGGCGCTTGTTTTGACTATCTGCCTTGTTTTTTCTTTCTAATTTACACAACAAATGTAAATCCAATGACGCCGCCACTACACACACACACACACACATCTCTAACAGAGTAAGTGTTGCCTGCGGCTCCCCCCCCCTCCCCTCCCCCCTCCTCCTCTCCAGCATATATTCATCTCTCCGGAGCGAGCGAGGTGCCAGCGTGGGCCGTGGAAACCCATCTAATGGAACCATTAAAGAACTATTAGTGCAGGGAAAGTCATTTTTCACCACACACACAAACACACACACACACACACACATATGCGCTCGCAAAACGAGCTCACACACACTCGCAGAGATGCTTCTCCATATCGAGCAGAAACTGAAACACAGAGCTGAGGAGGACGGCGCTTCTCTGAGGACAGGTTTCAGGACCTGCGAATGATCGCTGTGGAGAAGACCAGCTGACCGCTGACACACACACACACACACACATACACACTTTACTGCGTCACCAAAACAACAACTCTGACGAGTTCACCAGCTGGGTGAAAGCCAACAATACGGTGTGTCGTGGTAGCTTCAGAGCAGCTGCGGCGAACCGGGGTCAGAGGTAAGAGGTCAAAGGTCAGACCGGCTGGCAGGGGAGGGATAGACGGGGCAAATGAGCTGATGGACAGAAGGCCAAAAAGACACGCACGGCGAAATAGCGTCTTAGTGCTGCTCAAGGATAAAGTAGCTTGCTCACATTCTGTCCACAAGGTGGCAGCAGTGAGGCTGCTCGAAAGACCGATAAACAATAAGACACACACACACACACGCAGATATATGACCTAATCATTAAACTGAACTGACTCGAGTCATTGATCAGACGCAGTCACACACACACACACACACTTACACACACACACACTTACACTCTTTGGACATGCCGACTTCCAGGCACTTCTGCAGGCGACAGTACTGACAGCGGTTGCGCGTCACCTTGTTGATGATGCAGCTCTTCTCTCGGTGGCACGTGTACACCATGTTCTTCTGGATGCTCCTGCGGAAAAAACCCTACACACACACACACACACACACACACACAGTGAGTCCAGGTTTGTCTGGTCAAAGTTGAAGTAGTCGGTTGTTATTAAACGAACTTTTACTGATATATGATGCTTTATGAGACCTGATGATGATGATGATGATGATGGTGATGATGATTATAAACAGGGATGTTGACGTTCAAGCACACTAAGCGTTCACAATCTTTTTCTCCTCAATTTTACTCAAATATATTCACATATTTATTTATTTACACTTGTGATACTTATTTGTGTGAGGAAAAAGTCAGAAGTACGAGAAATAAAGTTGCAGATGTGGTAAAAAAAAAAGTCAGAACAATGTGACAAATTCATAATTAAGAGAAAAAAAGTCAGGATTACCAGAAATAAGGTCGTAACTGTGATAAAAAGGTCAAAACTATGTGACGTAAATTCATAAATTGCAAAACATGAGTCAGGATCACAAGAAAACAAAAAGTCAGAACTGTGTCGTAAATTCAGATATTACAAAAAAAAGTTGAGATTATGAGAAATAAGATCGTAATGAAAAGTTCGTAATTGTGAGAAAAACTCATGATTACGAGAAATAAGGTTGTGATTATGAGAAGAAAAGAATTACCAGAAGTAAACTCATAATTGCGATATTATAGTCAGATTTTTTAGTATTTAATATCTAAAAGTTTTTTTATGTAAATTCGTAATCATGAGAAAAAAAGTCATGATTTTGAACATAAGCCTCTGAATCAGGAGTGAATCTGAAGAAAGAACTCGGAGTCGTAAGAAATGCAGTTGTAATCAAGAAATCGTTTCGCGCGGGACGCGGCTCTCGCGGCTGTGCGATAAGACTCTCACGCCCGGGTGATGAATCAGATCTCCTCAGGCGGGACGACGTGGGTTTCAGATAAACACTGAAATAGCGCGAGCGTCTGCCCTCCTCCCTCAGCCGCGCGGCGTTCGTTCCCTCCGTTCTGTTCCGACTTCACAGAAACCTGACGCGGTGATAAACTCCTGACAAAACTCACACGGGGCTCCGAGGAGAACCGCGCAGAAATCAGCACAGAGTGCGAACACCGCTCTGCCAGCGCGCACACACACACACACACACACACACACACACCTGCGTCTACACATCACTCTCATACGCCATTCCAAAACATCACACCTTCCTGACATCACCGGGCATGAGACGAGGCGAGACGAGACGAAAAGGGTGGAGAAGAAAAGAGACGAGGATGAAAAGAAACCTGACGAGGGAGAAGAAAATGAACCAAACACCAGATCAAAGCAGAGAGGAGAAAAATAAAAGAGACGAGAAAGAAGTGAGGAGAAGAAGAAAGGGGAGAAGAAGGTTGGGAGTAGGAACAGAGAGATGAGAGGAGACGAGACGGAGACGAGAGAGGTGTTCAGTGGCGTGCTTCATGTGAGGAAGAAAGAAAAGATGAGGATGAGGAACTGAGGTGCGAAGATAAAGTGAGGATCAGAGGAATGTGAAGAACATGAGAGAGAGACAGAGAGGAATATGAGAGGATGAGAAAAGAGGAGGAGAAGTGAGGATGTGATGAGAGGATGAGCAGTAGGAGACGGTAACGATGAGGCGAGAGCATGAAAGAGAGCATAAGAAATGAGACGAAAGTTTGAGAGGATGAGGAGAAGATGTGAGAGAGAGAGAGAGAGAGACACAGAGAGAGAGAGACGCTCATGCTGGAGTTTCTCAGCGATGTGAGGGGGAACGAGGGGAAACGCTGAGCATGAAAATTTAATGAAGTTGTGTTTACTTCTTGCTGAGTGAGTGTGTTTGAGCACACACACACACACACACCTTTCACATTTCCCTCACGCAACTATGACGTGTGTGTGTGTGTGTGTGTGTGTGTGTGGTTCAGTGCTTATGCTCTCTCTCTCTCTCAGACTCTACACACTGCTGCTCTTTAAACATTAAACTCGCACGTTAAAAAGCACGTTTCTTTTTTTTTCCCCTGATAAAATTCTCTGCACAACCTTTATATATAAACAGTAAACTGTGAGGGAATAAACGCTGGTGTGAGGAGGTTAAAACCCTATGAAATAAATAGTGTACAGACAATTACGTCTGCTGTTAGACGCGGAGAGAACGACGGCATTCGACAGTGTTTAAGAAATATCTAATCAGTTATTAATAATATTTGGCTGGTGCACCAACAGTATCTGTTCAGTCACGTCTGCCTTCATTTTTTTGTCCTTGTCTTCTGAATTGAAATTTTTTTTACTCAACTTTTCCAAATTTGGACCTGCGTGAGTTTGTAAAATGTCGTACGCTAAACTCTCACCTGAATGACTGATTAACATAACGACATAATCAAACGACTCTGAATTCCAAACTCTAAATTCCATTCACTTCTTATGCTTTAGCATCACTTCGTTTCTCCCGCGCGCGGCTCTAACCCCCCTCCTCCCCCTTCGCGCGCTGCCGCTGCCTCCCGCGCTATAAATACCCCGGCGTGCGCGGAGCGGCGTGACTCTGTACCTTGCAGCCTTCGCAGGCGCTGACTCCATAGTGATACCCCGATGATTTGTCCTGACAGACGAAGCAGGGTTTGTACACGCGAGGAGGAGGAGGCGGAGACGGGGGACTCGGGACGATGTCCTCCGAACTGGAGCTCTGAGTGTCCACCGCTGCAGAGAGAGACAGAGAGAGAGAGAGAGAGAGAGTCAGTCACGCACAGATGAATAATGCACAGTGATATCATAAATGTCTAAAAGCACATAAACCCTCTCTGGCACGTCTGCGCTCAGAGCGGCGTTATGATCTGATCTGAGACCTGGAGCTCTGATCCACATCACCACTTAAATCCACTTCCTACGTTCATAATGTTCATGGCCGAGCATCTTTACAAATCTTTACGAAGACGAACAGAGACGAAAGCACAGACTCAGCACAGACAAGCGCGGCGATATTTCGGGATGACATCATCACGGTACGGATACGGAGATAAATCACACCACCATATCTAAAAGATATCACGATACCGGTGACGTCATCATACGACCCCAGTCGTACTTGTGTTTCTTTTTTTTCCTTTTAAAGGATGTTACAATACCAAATACTCAATTAATAAATATACTGTACTTGCAAGCAGCGATGTGCGGGCCCAAGCACATTTAGAAAAGTGGGGGTTTTATGTTTAAACCTGAGAAAAGCCCCGGACGCTGGATAAAAAAAATAAATAAAATAACAATCCTCTCTAAAGAACGAGAGGGCCCTTCAGACACTATGATGTCATAGTAGTGATGTCATACACTCGAAAATCAAGGCGGCCGATTAGAAAAAATATAACGTCCGATAGCGTGCGCCGGTCAAACTGAAAGAGCGCCCACTTGTGGTGTAACATTTAAGAGGGATGTTTGAGCTACGGAGAAATACGACGCAAAACAATCATCGTCGTTAAGACTTTTTGATCTGTTACATCTGTAACAACAATTAATCATGTTATCTTCCTAATCACAATATTAAACATATATATATAT
>QMIH01001002.1:48478-58592 GCA_003987875.1 Clarias batrachus
GATGACACACTCGGGACTTCCTCGTCAAGCTCGTCAGGTTTCCTTGACGCTTTATGGCACGTAACGTTCGCATTCGAAATCGACCCCACACACACACACACACACACACACACACACGCACACACACACACCCCTACTCACCCCTCCTCTCACCTACCCTCCCCCACCCCCCTCCTCCTCCTCAAGCACTCTGTGTCTGTGAATCTCCGGAGCTCTTTATGTTTTTACCTTGAAGCCACATTCCACACTGACAGACTCCATAAAACAACATCCTCGCCCCCGCGACCATCCCGCTCCCGCGCGAACCGATCCCCACGCGGCGTCCCATTATCGACACTCCGTTTCTTTCTAACATAACGTGACTGGGAGGGAGGAGGGGGGGGGAGGGGTAATCCTGTCCTCACACACCTCACACTTTTGTAACACGCCTCTCGCTTCGCGCTGTGACAAAAGTAATGGCACCTTGGGCGATGACACGCGACCTCTGTGGCTGCTCACGAAACATTAAACCACATCCGTCTCTTTGTTTGTTTGTGTTTTTTTTTGCGCAATTCATTTTTTCATGTGTGTGTGTGTGTGTGTGTGTGTGTGTGTGTGTGTGTGTACAAACAAAAAATTTGAAAGAACTAGCATTTTCTGTTTTTCCAATGTTTAGTTTTTAGCCATTTTTATTATCTATTTAACAACTGTGACCTCATATAAGCAGAGCCCGCCCTCCTGGCTTGCTGTCTCAGAAGGGGTGTGGCTAAAGAGTAGCTCATTTACATAGACACTGAAACGGCACGATTGAAGGAGGAGTGAAACTAACAGGGTTTGAGACCCGTGTTCAAGAAATAATAAAATAACGGACCTTTAAAGTACTTTACTAGTGAGTTAAAAGACTAAAAAAACTTTTTATTTGTTTCTAAGGGCAAAGATGTAGAAAAACATGTTATTTCTATTATTCTATCTTTCTATATGTCCATCCATATACAGTATATACTTTTATATGTGTGTGTGTGTGTGTTTAGGAAAAGGCTTGCACTCTGAGAGGAAGCATATCAAGGGATTTCTGTATATATGTGTGTGAGTGTGTGTGTGTGTGTGTGTGTGTGGCGTCACGCTGCAACCCTCGACGTGACAGTCTTTTTTCAAACAGCGTGTGATGGACGGATCACTTGTGAGGAGAAGTGGCACGACCTCGTGAAAAGAAAAGAAAAGAAAAGAAAGATGGATGATAAAAGCCCGGGCTCGAAGGCTAAAACAAACACCGGGTGACGGATTGCGCACATCTGCATTACACACACACACACACACACACTCAGACGGGACGGATTTCAACTCAAAAACACCTTTGTGTGTTCCGGTATTTACGCATCCGCATGACGGCTGGGCGCCGATTTATTTCCCCGAGCCGCGTCCCTGACCGCGTCCGTAGCGTTAGCAGGATTAGCAGTGATGATGAAGATGATCTCAGCGCTGGAGGACGCTGGCGGCGCGGTGAAGAGGCGTTCGCATTATCGCCGTGAAGGAGTCTCCAGTGTGGGGTTTGGGTTTAAGCTGTTTCTCGACTTCAGACTTCACGGTGGAGAATAAAGAGGCGAGGTGGTTTTACGCTCGCGCAGCACTTTAAAGTGATAAACCCGCGCGGAATGTTTTATTTAAACGCTCCTGTTGCTCTCCGCTGGGCCATTTTTTTTTTTTTTTACCGCTAGTATGAAAAAAAAAAAAAAAAACGAGAGCGGGCCCTCGCGTGTCTCCTGAGACGCAGCTAAATAAAAGGCCGAATGAATAGAAACTCATTATATAAATAATGCATTGGAGAGGGATAATTAATGTTGCTTAAAATAACGCGCGTGGCCCATTAACGCTAGGAAGGTGGAGATGAAACCGGTTCCTCAGTGAGCGCTAACGCTCAATCTAGGCTAGTTCTGAACCTCGTATGCTGTTTTGGTTTTTAATTTAACGTCGCCATAAACACGACATCAATGATTTTTCTTCCTCTTTTTTTTTTCCGGTGGTCTAAAACTCCTCTCATGACGTGTTCAGATCTCTGAACATTCAGATAAACATGAACACATTTATTAATCCTGCACTCGGTTTGACTCACAAATTCACACCACAGGAATCAGTTGGTGCACTGCTTATTAAAAGTGTTTGTTTTTTTTCCCCAACAACTACACTAATCATATTTACAGCACATTCATTAATATGGAGTTTAAACACCCGGAATATTAACGACGTCACTGTTAGATAAACTACAAAGTGTATTTTACTGCAACAATCCTGCAGCTGTTAAAACTTCTAGTCACTTCTTCCATTCAGCCTGAAGTGGAAGTCACACGGGTCACACTTCGTCTCCTCACGCTTCTGAGTCACCACCAGGAAACCCGTGTCAGAGCACAGCGCTGCATAACTGTTCATAACTGTTCATAACTGTTCATAACCAGTGCAGAGCCGCTTCACTCTTAATATCTCACTGTCTGTATAACTATTTCAGTGTCCCCAGTCCAGAGTCCTTCATCATCCAACAAACACATTCACACAACACACACACACACACACACACACGCCATCCTGCATGTCCTGCACATCAGCTCGTCACGCAGAACAGAAAAGAACATGAACACGCCGCAGAAACGTCCCTAATGCATCGTCCATGGCCGTACAGATCATCCTCTATAACTGTTCATAGCACATGAATATCTGCCCGCCTCGGCAAAACCTGTTTATAACACATCAAGTGGTGTTTATAACACCACAAAGAGCGGTTTATAACACATCTAGAGGTGCATAACTGTTTATAACACATCCAAAGCTGTTTACAACACGTTTATAAGACATACAAAGTTGCATAACGGGTTATAACACATACTGGGCTGCTTATAACGCACCTAAAGCTGTGTAAGTCTTAAAAAGATACATAGATATTTTTTCGAATGTTAAGCTGGCACGACAAAAGTTATATCGAATTTTAAGTATACTGTTACTATTAAACTTTATAACACGTCCGGAGCTCTATAACCGTTCATAATCACACTGAGGTTTAATTCTACTTTCACTAATAAACTTTAACAATCCGTCCACAGATACAGAACTGTTTATGGCTCATAAATGCTACATTAATAGTCACATCATCAGCTGATTTCGTCACAGTTTATAACCCAGGCATTCACACGTAACTGCTTATGAGCCATTCAGAGTCGCTTGACTGTTCACGGTCACGCCGTTAACACACTCGCTCTACTTGTGAGACCTCTGAGAAGTGTGCAGTAATGTCACTCACATCAAGTCAAGAAATTACGTCTTTAAGTCTTTTGTGTCTTGTTTCATTATTGTTTATTTTTTAAGGCTCCGTTATATCAATATCCTGGTCCTATCACCACGATGATGATGATGATGACATCACCTTCACATCAACTTTGCTCTTTGTTTCGCGATCTAGACCAAAATACGAAAAAGCTCTCGAGTAGAAGCGAGCGCGGCAACACGGCGGTTGTGCACAGACGCGGCGCGCCAGAAAGCCAGCCGAAAACGGCTTCTCCCCACACGTCTGTCTGTAAAAAAGAAAAAAAAGAGAGAAAAAACCACACACACTGCTCTGCTGGCACGAACGTCTGAACCCACACACACACACACACACACAACCTCACGCGCGCATTAATCGACTGAGCCACCGCACACCAGACCCCCGTGCCACTTTACACTCCACATGGGGGGGAGGGGGGATCCTCAAAGCGTCTGGAACTGGAACTGGTTTTTATTTCCGCACTAAACACACACACACACACACACACACACACACTCTCAGAAAAAAAAAAAGGGGGGGTCGTAAACTGTATCTGTCCTTGTCTTTATCTGCTGTAGCTTTATTACGTATCCTTCAGCCGTAAACACGCTGATTGTGGAGCCGTAAAGAAGATTGACGCTCCATAAGCGGACATTAAAAGCCCGGCTCTTTGAGGGACACTTTAACCCTCTCCTGAGGTCTCCGAGATCTTCTCGTTATCTGCCGCCGAGTGGAAATCACTCCTCCTTTTTATGTTTTCGCGACGCTGGAGGATTTCTCGATTCGATACGTTTCTTTCATCTTATTGACAAATGTTCTTATTGTTTGTTTTGTTTTTTTTACTTTTCCTGGAAATATTTTTTTGGTCAATTAAATGATAAAAGTGTGTTTGAAAGTCAGCGACAGATCTCTGAGAGACCGAGCGATACGACGAAAGCATATCGACATTCTGATCGATTCTCACACGATAACTTTTTCTTTCTGTTTTAACACAAACGCTGGTTTTATACAAATCGCCCTGCAGTATTGTTTCCTGTAGACCACACCCACACCACGCTGTAGCAGGAAGCAGCTCTACGGTCATGGCCACAAGGTTGTGGGTTCCATCCCGAGTCCTGGATGGTGTCATCTTCTTCATTAATAATGTGTTTGTTTGTTTTTTTCTTAATCATTCAATCTGTCCATACAGACATTACGTTCCTGTACAGTGAAGCGGAGTGAGATAAAAAAAAATGTATACTAATCTTCATTATTAGCATCGTCGTCTTCTCAAGCGCTAAACAGAAAACACATCTGGATGGACGGACAGAAAGGCGGATGAAATTTGGACATTTTAGAGGAAGAAAGACATCTGACAGACCTGCATTTTTATCTGGTGACACATCTGAGGAGGGTTAAGGGCCTTGCTCAGGGGCCCGACAACATGGTGGTGCTGGGAGAGAGTTTATGAACCCGGGACCTTCTGAACCAAAGTAACACCTTAACCGCCGAGATCCCCTCCCACACACACACACACACACCTGAGATACACGCAAACACCTAACACAGGATCGCACTCACAACACGGAAATCCTGCCACTCTAACCGCTCAAGGACGCTCTGTAAGGAAGTGTAGAGTTTCACATCTCCTCTCTATTCCTGCTGCGGGAGTCAGACACACACGCCACCATCGAGTTCCACCTGGAGGAGAACCGGGATTCCACCGGGCGATGTGTACGGCTCTTCTGTGTTACATCCATAGCTGCAGAATTATCACCATGTGCACTGAGGTCACTTTGCCACATATATATATATATATATAAAACAATAAATAACTTGTGATGCATATGCTTCTTATATATCTGGTAGTAGTTCTGTTTGTAGCATCACACTAGTAACGTCTGGTTCTATCTGGTTCTCAGCTCTCACATTCTCAGCTTGTCCATCCACCCATCTGTCTGTCTATGTGGACAATTACTGCTATGTGCACTGAGGTCACTTTGTCACGAATACAACTGCACATCAAGGTTGCTCTACATTTCACTTATTACTATTATTCATTTATGGCCTTTTTTATATATATATATATATAAACAACTTGTGACGTACATGCTTCATTTACAGTACAGTATTTTTATATAGTTTAAAGTTTTTTGTTTTTTTGCATTAACTTCTGGTCAGCGCTCACATTGTGTGTGTATGTGTGTGTGTGTGTGTATGTGTGTGTGTGATCATGTCTACAGACCTGCCTGTCCGTCTCTACTGCTGCTGGAGATCTGGAATTACCTTCTGCATCAATAAAGTATCTCTCTATCTACTGTATCTATGTCTCTGTGCGTGCTGGCAGAGATGTGTGTGTGTGTGTGTGTGTGTGTGTGTGTGTGTGAGAGAGAGAGAGAGAAGGATGAGAAGCAGGATTAAAGTGAAGGACCACCTACAGTGAGAGGAGCTCCAGGGGACGAATGATCTGTGCATCCCTTTCTCCTGGATCAGACACGCACGCTTCTGCTGCTGCTGGCTGTGGTAGTACTCCACGCTCAGGAAGGGGTTCGGGGTCAGACCCACCACGTCCACGCTCTCGTACATGGCTCAGAGTGGAGCAGAACTCCAGGCAGACCCGTGTCCGGTTCCGGAGGGACTCAAGCCTCCCCACACACACACCCACTATTTTTTTTATTTTTTTTTGAGGGGGGGGGTGTTCTGGACGCTCCTGAGAGTGACCCTTGCGCTCAGGAGTGTGTGCGCGCGCTCATGGGTCAGCTTGTAAACTCGCTCAGGGTGCCGTGTGGAAGAATGTGCATGCACGTGCACGAGCGCGCGCACACGCGCACGCACACAACTCACTCACACACAGGCAGGCAGGCAGGCACGACTCAGCAGCCGAACAGAACGACGTGCATCCCTTTAGAATAAGCGCACGCGCAACTTGATGATTAAAGATCAACCAGCTCGTGAATCAAAGCCCACAGGAGTGAGACACACACACACATACACACACACACTTAGATATATAAATCCGATATGCAGGGTTGCGTGTAATCCTCAATCCGCCGTCCCGAGAGCGCGCGAGGTCAACAAGTCCGTCCTATCGCTCCATTATAGACCCGGTGAGTGCACGCGCTCCGGCTCGCGCTCCTGTTTCAGCTCCGCGCGCGGTTTTTTTTTTTTTTCACTCCCCGTGCTTTTTGTTTTATATTTTCATGTCGCTTCCACCGGGACACTTTCCGTTTCTCTCTGCGCTGCTCCGTGTTCGCGCTGCTCTCTCTCTCTCTCTCTATCTCTCTCAACACACACACACACACTCACTCAGCGCTTGACGAGCGCCAGCAGCTGCGCGCAACGCAAACCCGACGCACCGCCCCCTCCGCGCACAGACCACGCCCCGTTTCCACACAGACCCCGCCTCCCCCTCCCCTCCCCGCCCCTCTCTCACTGGGCCTTCAGAACTTTTATTCTTCTTTCCATTTAAAAACTTTTATACAATACAAAAAAAACGTAATAACTATTTATTATAGAAGGAAAAAAGCTATTTGTATTTAACAGACTATAATTAAAAATAACTATGAATTTGTTAATGGAATTGGTTATTGTGTGTTGAATACAGGTGGCTGAATATAGTGACATTATGAACGAGTTACAGAGAAATAATGAATTTAATGAATAAACAACAACAAACAAATAAATAGTTGTCTTTTTACTCAAAATAATGCCAAAGAACTTAATTTATTATTTTGTTTATTATAATATCGCCTTATACATTGTTGATATTATAATTAAATAATAAAATTATAACAGTGGAATTTGTAATCACTGCCATTCTTTTTTATTAGTAGTAGTAATAATAGTAGAAGTATTCAATGATACAAATTATTACACAATAATAATTATTGTTAGAATTATTCGATAGTAATAATAATAGAAGTAGTAGTAGTGATTAATAATAATAATAATATAATTTTTTGTGTTTATATTTACCGTCACATTTCTTTATAACCTTATTCTAAATAACTTAGCACTTTAAATGATCTGCTGTCAAATTTAGATTTTATATATAAATACATTTTAGCCTTCATTATCATTAGATTTTGGCAAGAGTATAGAATGAATACAATACATACTTATTAATTGAAATAAACTTTTTTTGCTGATTTATTTTTTTGGCCATGTAATTATAAACTGAGCTTGCCAATAAATCAGGTAATAATAATAATAATAAGAAGAAGAATATACATTGTACAGGGTATAAAGCATAATTTGATATTTTAAATTGAGCAGATTAATAGTCTGATGAAGACATTTCATTCATGTTGTGTATTACGTCATTGCTGAACAGAAGAGGGCGGAAATCTAAATCATTTTTTAATTTTTAGGATGACACGAGGGGAAACTTATGATCGTATTGTCATTACATCATTTCGGATCATCTAAGTTATTAACATTTTTAATACTTTTATGAGACGGCAGATTCAAAGCGCTTTGTGATTTTTGTTTTATGGTTCCAGCGTGATGTGAAATCTGGCGGTAAAAGGCCCCGTGGAGAGGCGTTTAAAAGCGCGGTGTTCATAACAGGACGATGGATGTTCACCACCTCAAGGTTCCTGCCAGGGCCTGATAGCTCCATCCATCAGGCCGGGCGAAGGATGATCCCTCACCGGCTCCCGTCCGTCCTTGACACGCAGCAGGGTTGCTATCGATTTCCGCCCCATCTAAAATATTAGCCAAAACGCAAACAGCTGATCTTACAATAACGCCACGTTCGTTAATGGACGTGTGGCATTCATCTGCCACCATTAGCGCGCCGTGTCTGATGGACGTGACGGGTGACGCCGGCTCTCGGGATCGTTATTAAACGTCGGGACCGTACCGGTCTTATTGGCCAAAGCACTTAACTCGGGCTTGGGAAGGAACTACGATTCACGTCTATCTGACTCGCAGACCATCTCCCTGGGGCGAGTCACCGACCTGACGCCGGTCACATCAAAGCCTGCGACCTTGACAGAGCGAACGCGGGTGTCTTCCCTCGACGGGCCGATAAAAGCCCCTCTGCGAAGCGGCGGCGTGATAAAAGCGCTACAATAAAGATAACGGGTTCGGGAGGCGGCGTCTTAAACGGCAGCCGTATAGACGAGTTGTAGCGGTATCGATCCGAGCGCTTCGCTTTGATCACGCTCGAGAGACGAGGACACGATAGCGGCAGCGCGAACCTTGAGGACGCCGGTGTGAATGAACAGAGATGATTTATAGCTCCTTATAGATCTGCATTTTTTTTGTTGTTTTTCAATTGTTTTTAATAAACACTTCGAGGTTGAGTAAGAGTTACATGGTGACATGTTTAATAAACGGCGAGCCGAGTGAGACCTGCGGAGCAACATTGAGACTCTCGGTGGTTTCCTGCGGGCTCAGGGTTCTGTTCATTAAGGGTTCCTCTGCTTCTGTTGTACTGGTATAGATTTGGCCCAAAAACGTCGAAGATTCCTTCAAGTTCTAATGGAGCCTTAAATAGAGACCTGGATAATAAATTATTGCAGGACATCGCGGCTCCAGATGTTCCACAGGACGAGACTTTAGAAGAAAACCAAGCGCCCGTCGAGGAATCCATCCAATCGTACGTGATCGAAACACACTTCCTGCCTTCACACCTTTCAGAATCCAGACTCAATCAAGAAGCAAATCCTCTGTGTGTGTGTGTGTGTGTGTGTGTGAGGCGGCAGGCCATGTGAGAGTGCTGCTGAAATGCATGCTGGGAAAAAGGAGGAGGACAGGGAGGAGGAGGAGGAGGCCCACAGGGAGGCTGTTAGGAATTCAAAGAGTTTTATGGCAGGAGGAGGAAATGCATGAGAAGACCTGAAGGCGACTTGAAAGCCGGAGAGAGGGAGAGTATTTATGACCTTCAGCGCTCGCCCTCCTCCACCGACACCAATAAGCATGAAAATAACTCCATCCTTCACTGTCCACACACACACACACACACACACACACAGCTAAACATCACGTGAGCTTTATTTAAACATGGAAGTAGACGAGTTCATGTTTCCTGACAGGCG
Organism: Clarias batrachus; assembly: GCA_003987875.1. Classification (NCBI taxonomy): domain Eukaryota; kingdom Metazoa; phylum Chordata; class Actinopteri; order Siluriformes; family Clariidae; genus Clarias; species Clarias batrachus. Next base: position 57,770 of record QMIH01001002.1, read on the forward strand.
TGAAGCCCAGCCCACTTTCTTATTACATCACAGTCTGCGTTTGCATAAAAACACAATCAAAAAGCCACCGGCAACCGTGTGGATTCATTCATTTCACATTTTAAGTAACGAAATGAACGATTTAAAAATGACGCTGAACAAGCTAGAGGTCGCTGTTCCAAACTAGGGGTGGGTGTTCCAAAAGTATTGGCACCCAACATACTTCCTCAATGTAAGGAAAGAAAAAAGTAAAAAAAATTAAAAATAAAAAAAATTCTCAGATTTGATGTTAAAATTATTTACATTGGTGAAGAGGGTGAAGCGTAAACTCCTCTGTGCTCGAAGTTAAACGTAAAAGCAAAGCGCACCGTTAGCTGATTAAAACGGGCGTCGATTAATATAAAGCCGAGATTTATACAGTCCGAGCCGCCGTCGTAGAAAATTAATCAACACCTTCTGAACGAGCGGTCACGATCCATCATCATATTTCCCCCAGAAAATAAATTGAAAGCTCGATGTTTAATCTGTAAATTGTTTTAAAAAAAAGAAAAGAAAAAAGAAAATCTCGTCGAGCCTCCGACTGTTCAATCAGCGCTTTATTAAAACTGTGAGTTCTGTCGAACCAGCACAAAAATAGACTTTAATCATCTCCACAATGAAGATCAGCAAGACCAGAGGACCGGCGTCTGTGTGTGTGTGTGTGTGTGTGCGTGTGTATGTGTATGTGTGTGTGTGTGTGTGTGTATATATATGTGTCTGTGTGTGTGTGTGTGTGCGTGTGTATGTGTATGTGTGTGTGTGTGCGTGTATATATATGTGTGTGTGTGTGTGTGTATATATATGT
>QMIH01001002.1:59375-74127 GCA_003987875.1 Clarias batrachus
TATTATTATTATAAAATTTATACTTTGATTTGTTTTTCAAATTTCAAGGTTAAAATGTTTAGCTAAATGTTTATTCCAAGAAAGGGGCAAAACAACAAAACAATCTCTCATTTCAAATTCAAGCCTAATTTTTTTTAAAGGTTCAAATATGCTTAATAATGTTAACCATAAAAGTGTATACTTGTATATACCACAGATATTGTCACATTTCCCATACTGCAAATTATACAGTTTTTACCTTTGCCTTAAATAAAAATACTTAAAAAGGCTATAAAACAATTTTTTTTCCTCTTATTGTTTATGTCATAACTTCATTTATTTACTAGAATTAGTTTATTTTATATAAGACTTTTTTTCCATCTAATAACAGGACATGAATCACGGCTGACACCATAGCGATGATGTTTAATAACAGACTGTAAAGTGCTGATGGAGAGAGTGCAGATGTTACGAGTTTGGTGTCAGAAATGAAGTTGTTTCCTCTGGTCGAGACCCGAGCTCGTCTCTTTCTCATGAAAATATCGGTCAAGTCCACGCGTACAGCTTCACACCACCTGTTCCACGTCTACAGTATCACAACACACTCCTGACCCACTGACCCTAAACTGCATACACACACACACACACACACACACACACACAGGCCCAGACACATTCCAGACACAAGCTGTGTATGTATGTGAGTCTGGATTACATGGAGAGAGTGGGACGGAGCATGTGGAGTGTGATACTGCGCTGGATGGGTGATGATGAACGAGTGTAAGCATTTAGCCTTCAAATGATATCAAATAAATTGGGTTTATAACTAATATCTGATATTTCACATTACTATCAGATTATAAAGCAAATGTAAGATTACTGTAATAAATAAAATACAATATAAAATATTGATGTAAGATTAATCTTTTCCTAACTTTATTGGCCAAACAATTTGCCCAACTTTAAAATTTTCTTTATGAAAAAAGAAGCGATCATCAGGTTCCTTTATATGGCCTTGAATACTTCAGGAGTAATTCATATAAGTTATAGTTTAGATGAAGAGACTTTTACGAAGGAAGCTAGAGATAGAAGTCTGGACGTCCCTGCTGTACCAGACTGTACAGGTAAACAGCTGCGGACTCAACCCCGCTCCAAAGTCAACCCAAACTGTAGGGGTCCCTGCTGTGCCCGACTCAACCCAGACTGTACATTTCCGCTCTCGACTCGACCCAAACTGAACAGATCTCCCATTCTGGACTCGATCCAGACTGTATGGGTCTTCACTGTGGACTCGAACAAGACTATACAGGTCTCCGCTCTGGAATAGACCCAGACTGTACAGATCCCCACTTCTGACTCCCCCGCTCTGGACTTGACCAAGGCTATACAGGTCTCCGCTCTGGACTCAACCCAGACTGTATGGGTCTCCACTCTGGACTTGACCAACGCTATACGGGTCTCCGCTCTGGACTCGACCCAGACAGTACAGATCCCCACTTCTGAATTGACCAAGACTGTATGGTTCCCTCGCTCTCGACTCGACCAAGACTGTATGGGTCTCCGCTCTGGACTCGACCCAGACAGTACAGATCCCCACTTCTGACTCCCCCGCTCTGGACTTGACCAAGGCTATACAGGTCTCCGCTCTGGACTCAACCCAGACTGTATGGGTCTCCACTTCTGAATTGACCAAGACTGTATGGTTTCCTCACTCTTGACTCGACCCAGACTGTATGGGTCTCCATTCTGGACTTGACCCAGACTGTATGGGTCTCCACTCTGGACTTGACCAAGGCTATACGGGTCTCCGCTCTGGACTCGACCCAGACAGTACAGATCCCCACTTCTGACTTGACCAAGACTGTATGGTTCTCTCGCTCTTGACTCGACCCAGACTGTATGGGTCTCCGTTCTGGACTTGACCAAGGCTATACGGGTCTCTGCTCTTGACTCGACCCAGACTATACAGGTCTCCTCTTTGGACTCAACCCTGACTGTCCAGGTCCCATCTTTGGATTAGACAGGTCCTCGCTTTGAAATCAAACCAGAGTGCACAGTTCCCCTGGCTCTGGATTCGTCTCAGACTGGACAGGTTCCCTCTCTGGACTGGACCCAGACTGTCCAGCTCCCAACTTCGGAATGGACCCAGACTGTTCGTGTCCCCGCTCTGGACTGGACCCAGACTACATATATAAGTGAAAGCTGTAAACTGTAAATTTTGCGAAGAAAACACCCCTCAGAAAGTAGCTAATTCTGAGTTCAGAAAATTATGTCAAATCAGCCTGGTTGCTCTTAGGATCAGCAGTAAACAAAGTAGCACTTTTCACCTTTATATGTTTTATACTGTATATACAAGTGTTCGTTTTAGATCAGTCAACATACAGCTTGTTAAACCTGTAACTCTGACGTGACGGTTCACTTTGCTGAGGAAGGACCTTGGTGCTAACAAAAGACAAACATAGAGGTGTCCTTCTTTTTCCTCCTACTTAGTAACTTGAATGCTTAGAGGTTGAAAGTTTCATAATTCCAATCTCCCACTTTCAAGGTGCAGCAATAAACTCGGTCTGCCTGTGCCGAGACCCTGGACTCGACTCGACTCGACTCAGAGTCGAATGTCTGAAATTCTGGAATCTAATTTAAATTCTATTTCGTGTTGAGCTCTGGACTTGACTCAGACTCACTGCAGACAACAAGTGAGACATTTTTTTTTTTAAAAAGAGGCCTTGACATTAGGGCAACAGACATTTTAAGCATCTATCAGATAATGACACAAGATCAGCGACCAACATGACCAAGCTGTGTCCCAAATTAGCCCTAAAGAGTGTGTAAGAGGGAAATGAGCTGGTTCAGATGTTCAGGAAACAAAAGGCTCAGAGAGTTGGAGCCAGTCCTGACAAATGGGGGTGAGGGTGGTGGGGGTGGAAGGCATTGGGGGTGAACCTGTCCAAACTAACCTCCATGGAAGGGGGAAGGCGGTGGTGGGGTGAACCATTGGGGGTCGGGTGAGGAGGCAGTGATCATCATCATCACCATTTCAAAGAGGACAGGGGGTGACTGGAAGGGTAGAAGCTGGGGGATGTGGGGGTGAATAGTGGGGGGTAGTTAGAGATTGTTTTTTTCTTTGACCCCAGCGACTGTCACTGCATCACTCCATCTTCTGCAGAGGGCAAGGAGATGAAAAGGAGTCGCAACACCAACCCCTGTCCCTCCTCCCAGAAACCAGAGACCACATCACAGTACGTAAATGAGCGCACTATGTGTGTGTGTGTGTGTGTGAGGGGGGGGGTTGTGTGAGGATGAATTTAACTACACAAATATTCTGAATATTTACATACCCGAATTTGAATGTCACATTCATGTAGTTTGACTTCTGAGTCTATTGAAAGATTTGGCGCATCTCTCGAACGAACGAACGAACGGAAACGGATCCGAAAAATCCTAAATCCGGTCGCTCTGCCGCGGCTAAACCTCAGACAACATCGTTATTTATTGAGTCTATAGCGCTCTGTGTGACATATTTACATATAAGGCATGGGAATCACCAGTCAGCACCCGATACGATATCTTTTACGATACCTACATGCCGATTCGAGTGCGCCACCTGTAGGATTATGAAGAAACGGCGACGTTTTACCTTTAAGCACCTCAAAAAATCTCAAAATTCCGTGATGGCGATCGCACAAGTTGAGCGGCTCCAAGATTTCCGACTAATTAGCGCCCGCGGTGTTTTGAGACTGGTGTGTACTGAGTGTGTTTGAGACGCATTCGCTCACAGAGTTTAGAGCAAAAAGAGGCTTTTAACCTACGCGATTTTTGATAACGGTGCTCGTTAAGAATGATGCTTGTTTCAACACAACGCACACACTCTCATCATAACAAAACTCGCTTGTGCACTACATGTGCTTCACTTTAATACAAACCCATGATTTTGACCTTTATTATTATTATTATTGTTATTGTTATAAATACTTAGTTTTAGGGGGCGTGACCCACATGCTGCATTTGATTATTAGTAGGCCACATGACCATAGCGTGTCAACTGGTGTCTACTTGTGAGCGCCAGGAAGTTCTCAGATATGTCGGTAATATTTTATTGCTCTGCTTTTCAATAAAAAAAGGAAAAAAAAAAAAAAACCACAAAACCTCTTTCGAGTCATTTTGAAGACGTCTTTCTGATCCCGGAGCGCTCACAGGACGCGCGTAACAAGACGAACAAACGTACAGGAAGTGATTGCATCACACCGACCGCTTATTACGAAATTTTACCTTCTGCTGTTTATTTGATGCAAATCACATCCGGTGCTGTTAAACTTCACGGCGCGTCTCTTTAACGTCACACACTCGGTACTCTTACAATGAATTATGAATATTATATTAAAACATGAAGAGCGTGAGAAAGACTTGCAGTCACTTTTTAAACTTTAGGTGTAAAATTTGGTCTTCCAGAGGGGTGAACATTGCTCTCTCTCTCTCTCTCTCTCTCACACACACACACACACACGGATAAAAGAAAGACACAGTAGGGATTCTTTCTAATGGGGGAGGGCCCGGTCAGCAAGAATTTGTTACATCAGACACATTGACGCAAAACAAAAGCCAGTGATTTCTCCACGCAAGAGCGCGCACACACACACACACACACACACACACACACACACACACCTGAGCCTTGTCTCAGACCAGCGGCTTTCTATCTTATCACCGCGGGCCTCCTGTATCGGTCTGCTTTATTGACAACACACACGTCCTAATGCCAGCTTATCCCCAGAGCCGTGAATATCAAACGACCCCGAGCGTGTCTGCTCATGCTCATTTGCATATTCTCTCACACACACATACACACACACACACACACTACCCTACCGGCAAATTGACTGTAGCAGCCAAGACGCGACCCAAATCCTGGGCTTAATCGCTAAAAATCCCCCTTAATCCGCGGCAAGACGGCGCAACGGCCCGGAAAACACACAATCGGCCCGTCAGAGGGGGCAATTAACCCGTCTTTACCCCCTCCTGCATTCGACTCCGTTTCAATAAGCGGGGCATTCCTGAGGCCGCGACACAGACGCACAGAGTGCCTGAGTGACATTCGAGATCCCCCCTCCGCCATTCGGAGGTCACGGGGTCGCGCCCTGACAGGCGGGACTGAAGCGAGCGACTGAAGTGCGCACTCGGGGCTTTCAGATGGAAATGCCGAGCGGGAGAGTGAATGGGACCCGAGTCAATGCTTATTGCGGGGGAAATGTTAATGAATTACAGGATGGATTTCAACTCCAGGCCGTGGAGGGCTTTCGACTTTTTGCCCTTTAGGAAGAAAGAAGAAAAAAAAGAAAAAAGAAAAAAAACTTTGAGCGTCCTCCTGCTCCTCTCCGCCGACTACACACACTTGCTTAATCAACCACAAACACACCTCGCGCAGTTAAGCAGGAATACACACACTGTCCCAGACATTAAACATGATCAGCTCAGACCAGGAGGTTTTACAATTCCTGCATCAGAATACAATATTGTATAACCCCGCCTTTAAAGATAAGGCCACGCCCCCCCATGTGCCATGGAAGTGATGATGGCCTAATTAGCATACTAAAAGTACAGGCTGCCCAAAACAAAACAAAACAAAAAAAACCTTATATAAATAGATGTGCAAGGCCAAGACAATAACGTCACTCATCGTTTTTATGAATATTTTTCTTATTCATCATGTACTTGTACAGTCTGAATCAATCTTTAAGAATCGAGTTTCATGACTGAATTGATTTTTCCTCCGGCTCTACTGAACATGAAAGTATATCGCTGTTTAAACGTGACGTCATCAGTACAGTCCGTCTCCTCCGGAAATCTTTGCGTGTGTAGCATTCATATCTTACTCTTGTCTCATCTTATATGTTATTCCCATCTTATCTTATTCTTATATTTTATTTTTTATCTTATATCTTATCTTATCTCTTACTCGTATCTCTTTTTTTTACTCTTATCTCTCACTCTTACATCTTACTCTTATCTTATATCTTATTCTTATCTTATCTCTTACTCTTATATCATTTCTTATCTTACTCCTATCTTACTCTTATCTCATATCTTATCATACTCCTATCTTACTCTTATCTCACATCTTATCGTACTCTTATCTTACTCTTATTTCATATCTTATTCTTATCTTATTATTATCTTATATCTTATTCTTATTTTAGTATCTTATACTTATCTTATTCACATGAGTACAGTCTAACATACAGTACAGTCTAACTCCTCCGGAAATCTTTGTGTGTGTAGCGTTCATATCTTATTCTTATCTCATCTTATATGTTATTCCCATCTTATCTTATATCTTATCTTTTATCTCATATCTTATCTTATCTCTTAGTCATATCTCTTTTTTTTACTCTTATCTCTCACTCTTACATCTTACTCTTATCTCATATCTTATCATACTCCTATCTTACTCTTATCTCATATCTTATCATACTCCTATCTTACTCTTATCTCATATCTTATTCTTATCTTATCTCTTACTCTTATATCATTTCTTATCTTACTCCTATCTTACTCTTATCTCATATCTTATCATACTCCTATCTTACTCTTATCTCATATCTTATCATACTCCTATCTTACTCTTATCTCATATCTTATCTCATATCTTACTCTTATTTTACTCTTATTTCATATCTTATTCTTATCTTGTATCTTATTCTTATTTTAGTATCTTCCTCTTATCTCAAATCTTATTCTTACCTCATATCTTATTCTTATCTTATTCACATGAGTACAGTCCGTCTCCTCCGGAAATCTTTGTGTGTGTGTAGCATTCATAACTGACATAAATACATTTTTTGAACATGAAAGTAGATCACTGTTTAGAAGGGACATCATCAGTACAGTCCGTCTCCTCCGGAAATCTTTGTGTGTAGCACGCTCTAAATCTCATCCTCTTGAGCGTACACAGCCAGAGCTGATACAGCAGGGAAGCACACAAGATTGTCACTCTTGACTCTTTTTTTTAGGAATATCAATAATATTAGGCAAAGCGTGAAAGTTAACTTCCTTGTTCTTTTCTTATTTTGTGTTTAACAGTGACTCCAAGTAGGTGCGTACTGCCACCTGCTGTATCGGAGAGTGTATGTACGCAAATGTTTGGGCGGTGGGGGGGGGTTAATGGGCGATCGTTCGTGAGCACATTCCTGAGCAAATCAATCATTCCTAATGTGAAAATGCTCCTAAAGTATCATGGTGTCATTTGTGACCTAAAAATGGAGAGATGAGACAGAATGGCGCGTATTTATCGAGCAATGTATTTAATGCGAAAAAACTTTATTATTAACAATTTATTGACAGACTTCTAAACTAAAATCTTGACTTTGTGTACATATTACCTGTAATAAATCACACTCGGCCAAAACACAGTGTTGGTGCTGATTTTATATAATTTTTGCATGTTATACATATAATACAGAAAATGTGCGTGACCAAAGGAGCTACTTCTGACGTCTAACACTGAAGTGACCGATCTCGCTTCCCTAAAAATTTAAACTTCAGCTGTTTCTTCAAAAGTCATCAGTACAATCAGTGATGTCGCGACTGACGATGAAGAAGCGCGAGCGGGTTTTCCGTTCTTCGGCTTTATCTTTGGGCTCGTGTCCACGTTTAAAGAGTCCGATAGACAATCCACGTCACGGAGCGTTTCTGAGACTCGGACCACTAGCGATAAGTGTGTGCGCGTTTAACACAGCCGCGGTGTTACTTTAGCGCTCGCGCGGTCCGGTTCAAAAGTCTCTTATCTTAAACAGATACTTAGCGTTACGCTTCTCTGTTTCTGTTCAGTTTTATAAAACGCAACGTCTGGCTACAATTTCACACAACACGATTCCGCCTGATGTAGCGCTGCGCGGTAGGTCCCCGCCATGCACCCTGCAGCTGCGTGCACAAGTTTGTGCACGCTCGGTTGTGTTTTTTGTTGTTGTTGTTGTTGTTTTTTTTATATTAAACAGTTTGTTGTTGAGATTTTTCTTTGTTTCTCTGTTCGAATGCTGAACTAAACTAATGTTGCTTTTAACTCCAGCTCGGTGAAACGGCAAAGTAGATTTCCTGCTTTGACTTGTAAACGCTGCGAGTAAACAGAACTAAAGCGGCAGCAGCAGTAGTTTTAGTATTTGTGTGTAAATAGAAGAGGACGCATCGCAAATCCATTTCCAGGTTTGAATTTAGACCGAGAGCTTCCAGTAAAGTGTTCCCTTAGAGAGAAAAGAACAGAAAAGAGAGAGAAAGGAGAGGAGAGGAGAGGAGAGGCGGATGAAAGCGAGCGGGAAAGTTCCAGTGAATTATAGGAGAAGAGGGTGAGAGAGGGAGGCGGCGAGACTGATAATGTTTAACTAGACCTGAGTGGGAACATCTGGAAGTGTAGACACACACACACACACACACACACACACACACACACACCTCTGTCCCCGAGTGTCTACATCACACATGCTGTGGATTATAGATATAAAATTAGCACACACACCCCTTTTTTTTTTTTTATCTACGCCAGCGTTGTTCCGCAACACGGAAGACGAAAAACATCTGGAGGAAGTGCAGGATTCCGATATTTAAAATATTTACAGCTTTAAAGACGTTAGGAAATCCACTCTGAGCGTTTTTACGATGCCTCAACCCTTACGTTCTAGCTAGGTCATTTATTATACTTTTAAACCTCGTTACTCCAGAATACCAGAAGCGCTGTAGCGTAAATACGACTTCTAAACATTACGTATGTTAAAGGTCCCATATGTGACTATTTCTTTAACGAGTAAACACAGATCTCAGAGCTCCTCCAAAGTGTGTGTGTGTGTGTGTGTGTGTGTGTGTGTGTGTGTGTGTGTGTGTGTGTGTGAATGCTCCAATGTCTCTGTTTCACTCCTTTTCCGAACACGCCGTGTCTGTGTCTATGAGTCACGACACACCTCCAGAGAACAGCAGAGCTGGCGGAGGGTCATTTCCCTCATGTGAGGTCACAATAGGGGGACATTTTAACTGGCTTGTTTCTAAAATCTGGCTAATACAAAAAATTAAACACAGGACAAAAAATAAAAAGCCAATGAATTAACGTTTTTTGTATATACACACACACACACACACACACACACACACACACAGGAGACCCATATGAATGTCTAAAAAATGTGATCCACATGATGGATGATAAACATCTTTAACTGTTACACAGCACTAGCACTGGAGACGGCTTCTAAACGTGGGTCTTATAAACTGTACCTATAAATGAGCCGTTACTATAGAAACTGTTGCATATTATAACCAGTGCACCGATAAATATAGTATAGTGTAGTTAACATAATGTGTAGTTATGAACCCATTATTAGTATTTCGCATAAAATCATGTGCGGAACTAAGTTCCTGAGAAAAGTCTGAGCGTCTGGCTTTAATAACCTCGAAAACCAGTTCGGCCAGAGAGGCGAAGTCAATCTGTTCTGGATTAAACGGGTTAAACGGACAAATATCTCGTCTCATGACCTCAGAAGCCCAGGAGATTCGATTCAGGTGACTAAATTCCTCAGGATTTCCCCGAGGATATTAAGGAACCATGTCCGGGGAAGGATGGGGGGAAAAAAATAAAAAATAAAAAGCCAGACCTCGAGCCAAGAAAAACAGAGCGAAATCTAACAATTCAAACGAGCACGATCCAGCGCTGGCCTCGCCTCGGAGATAAAGGACCCTGTCACACGCAGGAGGAGTTCCTCAGGCATGTCCTGTTTTGGGTCTTGGAGTCTTCCTCGACTCTCGGAGCAGGAACATCCGATCGATCTGGGATTCCCCTCTTCCCGAAGCTCGCCTCGCAGATGCGTGTGTAGGACAGGAACAAAGGCTTTGTCTGCAGGCCCACTTGGCACGATTTCTAATGGATGAAAATAATGCAGATATGTGTGTGGCTTTGTTGCATTGAAACATCACACTCGGGACACAAAAGCTGCTTCAGACTTTCAGGGCGTTTTCACTTCAAGCACGATGGATTTCAGGCACGATCGCTCCCACACTGGCCGGCCTTCACGCCATTACTTTTCTCTGTACTCGGGTATGCTCGAGTGTTTTCACCCTCCAAAACAGCACTTTGGGGGAGACCGACGGCACTGATGATGTCGCATCCACTTCCGTTGTTCAGGTGCGATTAGCTTCCATATCCGAGTATGCTGCATCATGCTTGAGACCACCTCGAGTCCACTGGACTCGGACACGGTTCCCGGGCCTGGAGCGCTTGCGTTCTCACCAGACTTTGGGGTCAAGTCTTCTCAGAAGTGATCCACTGGTCCTAATATGAAAACGCCCTGAGGCTTCTTGTATTCTCCTCTGTACGGTTTCCCTTTAAAGGTCCAAGAAAGGGCCTCCGAGTGGCGCAGTGGTTAAAGCGCTCATCCGGAGATCGCTAGTTCGAATCCCGGGTGATGCTGTAACCTCTCGCAGCCGGAGGTCTAGAGAGAGCTGATTGGCCGAGCTCTCTCAGAGGGGAGGGATGAGAGGTACTTAGTGCTCCCACATTAATCACGATTCTACAGCCAGTCAGGGGCGTCTGTGAGCTCACGCAACGGAGGGAGCGGATAGCGCTGTCCTCCGAGTGTGTTACGCCGCCCCCAACGGTGCGCGAGCGAGCAGTTCGAAAAGATGCGGTCGGCTGGCGTCACGTGGTTCGGAGGAAACACGTGATAGTCTTCGGCCCTCCCGGCTGAGTGGTAGTAGTAGCCTTAATGTGGGAGCCCCCTAGTGACGGGGAGGAATTGGACACGACTAAATTAGGGAGAAAATCGGGGAAAAATCAAAAAAAAAAAAGGTCCAAGAACGTCTGAGCAGGGTAAATCTCGAGGTAAATCGGAATGGAGTTAGCGTTGCAATGTTTTTTCCCCAGGTGCTGAACTGATCCACAAGACAGAGCTGTAGAATTGGTTTGCGGGATCTGTAGATTTGAGCTCATGCGTCATCACAAATGGCGATCTTACAAGGTCGGACCAAGGACCGGGTACGGTTCACTTTCAATACGGCATGCAGTCGCGTTATCATCAACAGACACGTGACATAGAATTATCAATTAACTTCCAATCTTCCAATATTATAAAATCTTTTAAATGATTGTGAAAGGCCTTACTGCGCATTAACACTGGAGACTTGGGCACAGATGACCGGCATGGATCGGTGTACCATGCCCTCAAATCAACTTGAAAAGCTGGTCTCGAGCATAGGACTGCGTGTGTACTACGGCTCGGCTGGAATCAAATCAAAAAGCTAACTCTACAACACCGTCTGACGCCTCAGACGTCCGTGCGTGTGCCGCGTCATCATTTTAACCGCACACTCGAAGTTGATATAGCAGGAAGCAGGCGAGGGGGTTGCTATTGACGCTTTCTTCAAAATATCAATAATATTAAAAGTAGCGGGAAGGTCGACCTCTTTGTACTCTTCATGTCTTTGTACTTTTTGGCGGATCGCAAACCAATTAGGTGTATACTGCCACCTGCTGTATCAGAATATGTAAACGTGTTTAATGTTGTACCCGGATGCGGGACAACATTAACAACGTGAAATCTGGCCAGTGGTGAAGTGAGGAGGTGGAGTCAGTCGTCCCCGAGCGCTACGAAGCGATCGTGCCAAGTACTCGGACATTGAGGTTTTACGACGAGTAAATATCCATGCCGCTTTAGTAACTAAACTACGTCAGTAAAATCCCGCCTTGGTGCTCCAGGACTGGCTCGCTTTTCACGCTCAGTGAAGATCAAACCAATCACAAATTGAGATCGATTTCTTGCAATGAATCATATGCGCCATATACCTCGGCTCTTTCCGTCACTGTAGTGGGCGTGTCCAAATGGGGACCGAACGTAGACGAAGAATTGTTCCTGCAAAGAAAACAAAAACAAGTAGAGCGAGACACGTTTTGACTTCAAGTGATGAAATCCAGTGACACACTTACAGGAGCGCTGATGTGCATCCTGCGTTTAGCGCTACATCTGTCGTCAGCTCGAGTTTAGCAAGACGTTTTGACACTGAAGTGCCAAAAGCGGCTGCAGAGACCGTGATGTTTCAGCGAGAAAACAGCTGTCATTAGCCTAAGCCCCGTTCAGGCGGGATTAGTATTTACACGAAGAGCCGGGACTCACGGTGCCAAGTTAAACGTTTCCTGACACTGGAGACTCCTTTCACGGCGCTAAAACACAACTACTTCATTTCTTCTTCACATGAACAGAACCCGCGGTTCTCGTGCGGCTCCTACTGGGGAGCAACAGCTGATTTTTTTTTGGGCCCCACGGGGCAAAAATTGGATCCAGAACGATGACATTCTTTACCAGCGCTGCACAAACACTCGAGATCAGCGCGGAGGGAAGCTGCACGTCTCCTCGCTAACGCTGGCTCCGAGCCACGGCGCTGTCAGGACCAGCTCCACGCTGCACCGCTGATATATTAGCGCACCAGGCACTTCTGAGGAACCACTGAATTCTGGGAACCCTGCCAGGAATGTGTCCTCAGGGGAGCGAGGCAGCGCTGGGGATCATGTGACTGCGCAGCACCAGGACGAGTTATTGGGTTTTATCGACTGACCTGCTGAGAATCTCACAGCTGATCTGCTAACGTAGCGCCGCGACACGGTCCTGCAGCCTTTATAACCTGCTCACACACTTTCCGCTACTCGTCCCCTCAGCAGCAGCTCCGCTTTCCACTCGTCACCTCATTAACTCCATTTTCCACTTGTCCCCTCATCAGCTCCGGTCTTCACTCGGCCCCTTCTCTGCACCGCTTTTCACTCGTCCCCTTCTCCCGTCCAGTTTCCACTCGGCCCCTCCTCAGCTCTGCTTTTCACTCCTCCCTTTCTCCTTTATGCTTTCCACTCATCCCCTCGTCAGCTTCACTTTCACTTATCCCCTTCTCCGCTCTGGATTTCAACTTGTCCCCTTCCCCATGCGGCTTTCCACTCGTCCCCTTCTCCACTCCAGTTTCATTTAGTCCACTTCTCCACTCCAGTTTCATTTAGGACCACTTCTCCAGTCCTCTTTTCACTCGTCCCCTTCTCTGCACTGCTTTTCCCTCGTCCCATTCTCCCGTCCAGTTTCCACTTGTCCCCTCCTCAGCTCTACTTTCCACTCCTCCCTTTCTCCTTTAAGCTTTTCACTCATCCCCTCGTCAGCTCCACTTCAAACTTGTCCCCTTCTCCGCTCTGGATTTCAACTTGTCCCCTTCCCCATGCGGCTTTCCACTCGTCCCTTCTACAGTCCGCTTTCCACGTGTCCCTGTTTCCGCTTGTCCCCTTCTCTACTCCGCTTTGTACTTGTCCCCTTCTCTGCTCTGGCTTTCAATTGTTCCCTTCTCACTCATCCGCTTTCCCTACAGATGGTTCACTTGTCCAATTTCCCTACATAACTTCCTTCACCCTCTTCCACTCATCCACTTCCGCTTGTCCACACTGATTTGTCCACTTCAGCTAGTCTACTTTCACTGCACAAATTTTACTTATCCACTTTCGGTCATACATTTCAAGCTGTCCACTTTCACTCGTCCACTTTCACTCGTCCGCTTCCCCAACAGAACTTTGACAGAGGAATTTCTGTCAACGCCCGAATCATCCGTCAACAGCAGATAATATTCATCTCACAATCTCTGTTAATAAACCCACACAGCTTCTGTTCTACACACACACACACACACACACACACACACACACACACTGACTAACCCAGAGGGGAAAGTGACAGTAAGACAGGATGAAGAGAGTGTGTGTGTGTGTGTGTGTGTGTGAGAGAGAGAGAGATAAAAGGTCAGCAGCGTTGCTGTGTGAAAGTGTGAAGAAGAACCACGAGGTGAGATTTTAGTGAGATTTTCACACACTCTGTCCCCTTTAACTTCGCACACACCCTCACACACCAAAGTGCATGCGTGCTTGTGTGTGTGTGTGTGTGTGTGTGTGTGAGAGAGAACAAGGTGGAAGTGGAAAGAAGGCACATTTCTTAAAAGTGACTTCACACACTAAAACAAAGCATATAATAAACACATGCACACACACACACACAGACAGAGGCGCGCACACACACACACACACACACACACACAGAGGCGCACACACACACACCATGAGGGGATACAACAATGTCACATGACTGTTATTGAAGAAAAGTGCGGCAAAAAGATACTTCAGTTTTACACTCCTCTCCCCGTCTGTCTCTCTCTGTCTCTCTCCTCCGTCTGTCTGTCTGTCTCACTCTCCCACTTTCGATCCGTCTCTCCTCCCTTTTCTACCCGTCTCTCACGCCTCTCTCTCTCTGTCTTTCTGTGTTTCTCCCCTTCCTTCTATGCCTGTCTCTCCCTCTTTCTATCCATCCTTCTACCAGACTTTCTATCTGTCTCACCTTTTCCTCTGTATCTTTCTCTCTCCTCCCTTTTTCTACCCGTCTCTCATGCCTCTCTGTCTCTCTTTTCTTTCTATGCGTCTCTCTCTCTCTCCCCTTCTCTGACTCTCTCTACCCGACTCTCACGCCCCTTTTTCTATCCGTCTCTTTCTTTTCGTCTCTCTCTTTCTCTCCCCATTTTTCCACGTCTAAGTCTCCCTCCTCTATCTGTCTCTCTACTTCTTTCTATCTGCCTCTCTCTCCCTGTCCCTATGTGTCTCTCCCCCTCTCCTCTATCTGTCTTATTTGTTTCATTCATTCCCCTCTCTTTATGCCTCCCCTGATTCTCTCTCTCTCTCTCTCTTCGGATAGAGGAGGAGATTTATAGCGGTACAGTGAGAGGGAGAACCCCCCCC
>QMIH01001002.1:87981-103931 GCA_003987875.1 Clarias batrachus
TCTCTTCTCTTAAATGTCTGTATGTCTCTTGTCCCATCTGTCTCTTCTCTTAAATGTCTGTATGTCTCTCATCCCATCTGTCTGTATATTTGTCTCTTCTCTTATACATCTGTATGTCTGTCGTCCCATCTATGTGTATATCTGTCATCTCTTGAACATCTGTATGTCTCACGTCCCATCTGTCTCTTCTCTTATGCGTCTGTATGTCTCTCGTCCAATCTGTCTCTTCTCTTATACGTCTGTATGTCTCTCGTCCCACCTGTCTATATTCGTCTCTCCTCATATATATCTGTCTCTCTTCTCCTATCTGTCTGCATGTCTGTCTCTCGTCCTATCTGTCTGCATGTCTGTCTCTCCTTCTATTTGTCTCCCTTTCCATGTGTCTATGTGTCACTCCTCCTGTCGCCGTGTCCGTCTCACTTCCTATTTATCTGCAGGTCCGTCTCACCTCCTGTCTGTCTATATGTCTGCGTCTTCTCCTGTCTGTCTGTCTGTCTGTCTGCGTCTCCCACTGTCTGTGAGACAGAGCAAAAGGGGGAGGAGTTTATCTACTTGATATTAATGTTTTATTCATCTTATATCTCATCCAGCAATGATTTTTTTTTTTAAGATTTCTCCATCATCCTCCCAGCAGCAGGTCTCTCATCCTGTTGATTTCCCAGAATGCACTGCACCTGGAGAGGTGTACCGCTGCGCATTCAGGACAGAAAGGGGTGAAGAGGAGGAAGAGAAACAGAGAGAAAGAGACGGGTTAGCGTCGCAGAAAAGACAAAAGTTGAGAAAAGAGAGAAAAGAAAATAAGATCGATAAAGAGAGAGAAATAGAGACAAAGACAGAAGGAGAGAGAGACAGGGAGCGAGGGGGTAGGGGTGGGGTGGGGGGGTTAGAAGGGGGAGGGGTCCCATGTTGTGTCAGGAAAAAAAACAACTCTGCCATGATGGAGCGACTCCGCATGCAAACGGCTCCTGCAATATTGGACTGTGGGAAATCCATCCATTACGAGACGGAGGGAGAAAAAGAGGGAATGAGGGAGTGAGAGGAGGGAAGAGGGCACGCCGGGGTGGGTGATGGATAGCGGCATGAGTTTTAATCAGCGCTAATGCCTCCAGCTCGCCGCAAGCAGCCTTATCCGTCACCCGGGAGTCTCCTGCACTTCATCCCTCGCTCCCTTTCTCCCTCACTAACACTGTGAGAGAGAGAGAGAGAGAGAGAGAGAGGAAAGGAAAGGAAAGGAAGAAGGATAAGCAGACAAGTTATATGAAAGAGAAAAGAAAAGGAAAGACAGAAGGATTGAGGAAGAAAAACAAATATCCAGAAAGAGAGAGAGAAAGAAAGAAAAGAAAGAAAGAAAGAAAAATTATATTAAAGTAAAGTGGAAAGAAAGAAAAGTAGAAGACAGAGAAACGGAGACAGAAGGAGAGAGAATGAAGAATAAAAATACAGAGGCAGAAAGAAAGAAAGAAAGAAAGAAAGAAAGAAAGAAAGAAAGAAAGAAAGAAAGAAAGAAAGAAAAGTTATATTAAAGAAAAATTGAAAGAAAGAAAAACAGGAGACGGGAGAAGGAGAGACACAGGTAGAGAGAATGAAGAATGAAAGAGAGAACAGTAGAGACCGAGCAGAACAGAAAAAGAACACACACACAGGGGGCGTGGCTTAAAGTCTAAATGCAAAAGTTTAGAGTAGAAACGCAGAACTGGAGCGAAACGACTGATCACAAACCTCTAACCAAAACACACAACTTTCTCCAAACCGCTCCTTCAGTCGTGGATATAAAATTCAGAACCGTCATTTTCACCGCCGCCACCGCGGGGTGGAGCCTCGCGACGGACCAATCAGGACGCAGCCTGAGAGACAGCGTCGTCCCCCGCTGCTCATCTCTCTGACCAATCACACTGCTGGGACACGCCCACCGTTCCGATACGGAGTGACGACGTTACACCAGATCATATCGCCGCAGACTTGTTTTCTTAGATTCTGTCTGTCTGTCTGTCTGAGATGGCAGCACACAAATTAGACAAAATCTGAAGATAAAAGACTTCTCAGGACACGCTGTGATGTTCAGCGTAACTCGATGAAAGATGCTAATGAAAGGGCTTGGCTAAAAACTTTACCCCTTTATCCCAGAACAACCCCATACCACGCGCACACACGCCATATTTGTAACATTCCAACAGGAAGTTGTGAGCGTCTGAATTTTCCGTAAATCACATGGAGAAAAAAAAAGCATCTTCTCTTTTTTAACGTTTATCGTCAGCCGTACCAGGTCAGTCTGAAAGCGAAACCTCTATTTAAATTAATAAATAATACTTTAGCGAACTCTTTGGAATGTCCCGCGTGTCCTTAAGTCCGCTAGTTCACCCGCCTTGCTAATTATAGGCTAATAAAATAAAAGAAGAACAAAATGCAGAAAAGGAACCTGTTAGAAATTGTTTTCTGAAAAGAAAAATACTAGTTTCATTTTTAAAAAAATTTTTAAAAAGTAATTGGGGAAAACAATAAACACTTTTGAAATTTTTTAATTAGCATGCTAATCACCACGTCAGGCAGCTTAGCTTCTTTAGAAACATTTAACTTAGCATACGTTCCCGACATTTTCTAACCCGCTTGCGTGCGCATACTTCAATGGCAGATTTTTACTTATATAAATAAAAGGAATTAAATTGCAAACCCGTGGATGAAGTTGATCTCCTCCCTCAGGAGCTTCACCCTCAGGTGTGATTACTAGCCGTGATTTCAGCGGTTATCCTCCCTGTGCGACGGAAACGGTCCTGTAACGCGGCACTAGCTAGAAAACATGCGAGTGAATCCAGCGCCGCGGGAGCATCAAGTTCTGCGAAAAAAACAGAGCGACTGAAACAGCCAAGAGCTCTGAAGTGGCTCGGGTACAAACAAGAACGTTTATAGCAGACACACACACACACACACACACACACGAACATGGCTGAAGTGTTTTTCAGCAGGAAACACACTCAAGTGTGTGAAGAAGAGTTTTTATTACATTATCTCTGCGGGGTAAAAAGAGCGAAAGAGAGACGCGACCATGGACGGGAGCAGTGGGGGGGGGGGGTGGGGGGGTAGGCGGGTGATTGAGACAGACAGAGGGGGGGGGGGGTGGGGGGGTAGGCGGGTGATTGAGACAGACAGAGACTGGCAGGCACTTGCAGACAGAGAGAGAGAGGACAGGTACAGACAATCAGACAGAGAGAGACACACATTTTTGTCTGTCTGTCTGTGAGCTTGCCAGTTATTTAGTCTGTAAATGTCTGACTGTGTGTCTGGATCGTATCGTGCCGTCTTGTTTGTTTTTAAGTTGGTCTGTCTGTCTCCCTCTATAGGACTTTCTGTCTGTCTGTCCGTCTAGCCCTGTGTGAAACAGTTGGTCTGTAAGTCTACCTGTTGGTCTCTCCGTCTGTCTGGTTCTCTGAGTGTTAGTCTGTAGCTCTCTCTTTTCAATCCATCTGCTGGTCTGTCCATCAGACAGACGATGTCTGTCTCTGTCTGTCTGTCTGTCTGTCTGTCTACCTGCTTCTCTGCTTGCCTGAATCCAAACCCTCCTCTCTGTTCGTCTGTCTCTCTGTCTACTGCTCTGTCTGGCCCTCTACGGTCTACCCGTCTGCCAACCTGCTCTTTTGTCTGCTTGCCTCTCTATCTGTCTGTCTGTCTGTCTATCTGCCTCCCAACCTGCCTCGGTCTGCCTTTGTGCCTGTCTACATTCCTGAATTACATCCTGCCTCTCCGTCTGTCTTTCTGTCCGGCTGTCTACCTGACTGTCTGTCTGTCTGTCTGTCCATTAAAACCAGTTTCCTCGACTTCCGCGTCATTCGATACAGAAAAGAAGCTCTGAACACAAACGACGTCATCATTCACGTCTTCGTTTTCATTTAAACGCTGGAATTACGTTCAAATTAAACACAACAGTGTGCATCCTAACCATAACATTACCGGCAACACGCTCCGACACACACACACACGCACTTACTGGAGGTAAAATGAAACACTTTTAAGGGTGATACGCGGATAAGTTTCCACACTCGAGCCGGTTTTCAGCTTCGTCTCTGCGCACCTGAGATATCAAACCACAAGCGCGGATCATTATAACAACCTGCTCGACCGGTTATAATAACAGTAACATTAACCCCGACCTGCCCGCTGAACCCGTGCCCCCTCTAAACCCCCGACTCCTCCGCAACGCCAACAACAACAACGTGTGTGTGTGTGTGTGTGTGTGTGTGTGTGCGCGCGTGTGTGTGCGCGTTTTGCTTTCTTTGTTTCCTGCGCCTGGCCGTGGGGGATTTGGTGTGGAGATACAAGCATGTGTTTATTATTTCATCTCCAGCAAGTCTTAATCAAACACAAATGTGTGTGTATGTGCGTGAGAGTGTGTGTGTGTGTGTGTGTGTCCCTTTGTCCCACTGAGCTCTGAACAGTGACAGACATGTTGCAGTCTCTCAGCACTTCTGTAGGACAATTTGTTTGA
Organism: Clarias batrachus; assembly: GCA_003987875.1. NCBI lineage: Eukaryota > Metazoa > Chordata > Actinopteri > Siluriformes > Clariidae > Clarias > Clarias batrachus. The sequence goes on from QMIH01001002.1 coordinate 92,459, forward strand.
ACTGTCCTTCAATGTGTGAATACTTTTTCTGTTTATTAAAGATATTATTAACAAGTTATTATAAGAATAAATTCAGTTTGATAGAAATGAAGCATTACATAAAGTTGTAATTCTTAGAAGAACGCACTTTCGATGTAATCCGTTTACAAATCGGTCTTCTGTTAATTTATCAAAGCACTCTGGCATTCATTTTAATTATACATAAAGCTTCTGATTTAACAATTAAATTTATATATGTATATATATATTTTTTTTTTCATTATATAAACACAGCTAGCTTATGATACTGTAGCTCTGCTGCATATTAGTAAGAGTAACAGAATCTCTATCTGTCAAAGTCGGGACGCCACCATCAGGGCTTCTTTCAAGCAGGAAGTACGAGACGAGCATCTGTGGAAGGGGGCGGAGTTTTAAAACACTTTAACGCAAACAATCAGGTTCAGAAGTCGATTGGAGCTCTGGGGGCTTATGCACTTCCTCATTGCTAAAAAAAAGAAAGAAAGAAAGAAAGAAAGAAAGAAAGAAATAGATGGATAAATAAATAATTAAATTCTGAAACTAAGACAGTTTCCTGTTTTTACTTTTATAAACACAGCAGACTGTGTTACGTATCGCGATTCTTTAGTGTAGAGGTTCATGTACTGTCATTCTGTCACCGAAATCTGTTTTCTTTTTATTAGTTTAAGATTTTCATGTCTCCATTTGCGGCGGTAAAACCTCGCAGTTCCTCTTAGATCCTGTAGAGGGTGCACGCTAAGTTTGTTTAGAATTGTAGCAAAATAAAAAATATACGTATATATTATTATATCAGGATCAGGATATTCATTAAATCATGATACGTACAGAATCGCAATACAAATGAAATCAGCACCTGGTTATCAGGTGACCACCCGGTGAGTCCTGTGCCTAGTTTACACGTATGTAGCTAATGTTAGCTTGATGAGGCACATGGCGATAGATATTGTTCAATACAAAGTATTCGTTATTTAAAATAAAAAAAGTATTTTTCTTTTCTTTCTGTCGGTTTACAATCGTTTGGATCTACGTTTTTTTGTTTCTATGCTTTTGGTCGTCATGTGTGATGTTAAAGTCTCAGTCTGCAAAATTAATTAATTAAAAAGTAATGACACCCAGCCCAAATCCAGGTCACGAACACGTGGCAAAAAAACTCGTACTAACATACGGCATCGTTACAACGTGGCCCTTCTACTCAAACCGCGTCAAAGCTAATAGCTAATAGTTTTTATCCGCCGATTTTTGCCGTACTTTTTGAAGGCGCCAATAATTTTAGACACGGTTTCACCAGTCAACAGCACATCGTTTAACACGCGTTCACTCTAACACCCGCCAGCATCGCGTCCGGTTTAATAAAGACGAGAACCTTGAAATATAAAAGACGACCTTGAAACGCAACCTCTCTTCCTCGGGAACGTCTCGTCCTCACACCTTTCAGCTGAAACTCGGCCTGTAATCCGAATTAATCCGCCATGGAGGAGTGAAGCGATGGAGGAATGTCTGTAGAGCGAGACAGAGAGAGAAAGAGAGGGGCTCTCGTTAGTTTTTCGGCTGTTCCCGTCGAGGGGGCGCCACAGGGCATCATTCGATCCGCACTACAACTTGGCACAGGGTTTTCGCGCCGGATGCCCTTTCTGATGAAACCCCTCCCATTTTATCCGGGCTTGCGATCGGCACTGCGGAAGATGTTAACTATTAAGAAATGAGTTACGAATGAATTTCCAAACCCGCATTACTTACTCGCTCGCTCGCTCACACACACACACACACCCCGTCTGATCTGATAGATACTGGTTTTGAAAGAACTCTAGTCAGCAGTCCCTCTCGGACGTGCTCGATTTCGAAATGTTTTTGACCTGAACGTGACCGCGGCGCTCGTCCTCACAGCTCAACTTCCTCAGCAGCTGCAGAGACTCTGTGCTGCGTTTTCTAGAAACATCTCCACGATCCATGGTGACGGGGATCAACAAGGGGCGGGGCTTCGGGCGTATTATAATAAGTGTTCAATTAAATCGTGAACTGCTACCAGTAGTTAGGTTTGCTAGCTGCGCAGCGCATCAGGCCGACGACTAACGCCATTTTCTAAATATAGACGCGATATAACAATTACATGGGCCCAAGCACTTTCTCTTCCTGGCTTCGTATACGGATGAAGCAACAGCGCAGGAGCTGGATTAAACCTTACGCCTTGGGTCAAAGGTCAAGCTGTTGCTGAGATATCTCTTCATATCCTGTTCGCAGGGGCTCCACCAAGTTGCAAGACTTTCATCTCATGTTGGTAAAAAATATCCGACAAGAGACGCCCTCACTTCCTGTTTGGTAAGTCAGAAAAAAAACTCAGAAGAAGAAGAAAAAAAAAAAGGGAAAAAAGGAAACTTTTCATGATATTTTATTTTAAACGATGCTGTGTTCCAAACATTGCTCTGATTGGACGGTGTAACGTCTGGTGAATTTCAACATGTTCAGGACGAACTCTCCGCACCTTTCAAGCGACCGGAGAAAGAAGGTCCACGATGGCAGGTGAAGAGCTTCAGAAGTAATGAACAGCTTTACTCATCAACTAACCAGCACACACTAGTATTAGACCTGTGGATTAAAGCTAGACTGGATTTGATTGTGATTATCGACTGTTATTCTATTATTCGCCTTGAAGAGCTAGGTTTCTTACAGGTTGGATGAAGAGATGTAAGATAATCTTTTTATTTCATTTACATTACAGCAGTTGGCGGACGCCCGTGTCCACAGAGAGACTTGGATTGTATCTCATTATACATCAGAGCAGTTGAGGGTTAAGGGCCTCGACCAAGGGCGCGACAGGGCCAACTGGTGGGAGTGGTGGGGTTTGAACCTGGGAACCTTCCAGAAGGTAGTCCAACGCCTTAACCACTGAGCCACACCCGCCCTCACTACAACCACTCGTACACATAAACAAAGAAGGAGAAGAAGAAGCAGTAATGCTCTCATAAAATGCGAGTGTTCTCACAAGTTCGTTGTTGAAGATGCAAGTTTGTCTTCCTGCTAAAGTCTGGGACATTTTCAAGAAATGTGTTGATTCTAGACTATTAAATATTTTAAAAAGTTTACCTAATTGATTCTGTATTTCTTAAAACCATAACATTTCGCATTTTTTGCATATATATATGAATTTGAATGTCTCTGAATGCATTTTGGGGAAATGTTCACCGTCACATATTTTTTACCAATTAACGCCGTCCTACCGCGCCTGGTTTTAGCCGGGGACACGACGTCGCCCCCTGGTGTTTGCTGGGTAAATACAGCACAGGGTCGGGACTGTGCACAGATCCGTGTTAAACCAGAGTCGATCCTGAATGAACACCTTCCCCATCGATTCAATGAATCACATCAACTCAAATCAAGTAATGTTTTTTAAACTAAACTTACTTAACTAGATATCTTTTTTTTTTTTTTTTACCGTTTTGCTCCACTGCTAGACGTTCCACAGTTGAAGTTTGTACTAAACCTCCTCTTGGTCATGAATGCAAACGGATTTCAGAAACGTGTCGGACACTTTTTAGACACGAAACTACCTTAAAGACAGAGAACCGAGGTCGTGCGGGTCCTCTGCGACTCGGCAGGCTGCGTTTCACTGGATTATCAACTTTAAAGATTTAAAAGAGAAGCAGTTTACAGCTGAGCGACAAACAGGAACCAAGTTGTTTTGCTGACATTCTACAGCACGCAAAGTCACTCGAACCCAGATAATATACAGTACGGTCAAAAAAGAGAGAGGGGAAAAAAAAAAAAAAACGCTACTTTCTTTCGGCAAAATAAACCATTTCAGGAAGCGCAGTCAACACATCGGCACTGCCTTGGGGATCGGTCCAGCACTGATCGCTGTCAATGATCCATTTTTAATCACCTTTAATATATGGATGCTGTTCATTGGAGAAAACCTTTAACGTCGTGGTATTTCTGGAGAAAACCCTGGAAGCCCTAGCCGTCCTCCGCGCACTGTTTACTTTCTCCGTCCTTTTGTTCTCGAGTAAACAAGGCTCTCCATCCTGTAAGCGGACGTCCGCGATGTCGGACTGCGTGTCAGATTATCGATGATGACCCACTTTCGGACAGCACCTGCCAATAAACCCGGCGTGAAATATCACACGGGCACGGAGCGGAACGGAGAGGGGGCTTCAGGAAAACGCTCAGACCTAATCCACCTGAATAATCGACTGAGCTTCAGAGGAGCAGAAGAGCAGAAGGGGTGAGGGGGGGGACGGGGGGGGGAGTGAAGCTTAGACTTCACATGTCAGAGAGAGAGGGAGAGATCCTATCATCATCACCAGATTTCGCTTTGAGAGGAAGAAGAGTCCAGTGCTAAATAAATAAATAAATACTGTAGTTGTGTTTTGCTTGGCTAGACTGTGAGCTTTCAGACCCGACAGACGCAGTTTACGCCAAATCATGGTGTCGGTGCTCAGAGGTGTCGCACCCGGATCATATAAATGTTACAACTTTTACAACACTTAATATTTCTTATATCCTGCTCCTGATACACATGTATATATTTTATCAGATGAAAAGAAACTAAACACAGTTTCACGCCCTTTTAAGTCTGTAGTGTCGGTTACTTTTTTTGAATTCAAATCTTAACGGTCTTAACTGTCGATCAGATGAAACTCGGCCGATTTAGATTTCACATGAAAAGACATAAACCTGAAGAAGTCTATTATTCTAAAAGGCTAAATTGTCCAGATATTGCAGCGTGAATTTGACATGGTTACGGACACTACAGATTTTTCGCTTTTTCCAAAACACTATTTAAGCTAAAGAATGTATGCGGGTCATATATGCTTCTAGAAGCTTCCATCATTTTAAGTCTCAATACTCACTAAGAAATGTGAATAATTTGCATTTTAAATGATTATTATTTGAAGCGAGACAGTATAGCGCTGAAAAGTGGTCGTTTTTTGGATTTCATATAAAATCATCTCTCCAAAGCGGCAACTTGAGATTGCTAGGGAAGCCAGATCGGTCAACATGCATAAACTTTAAAAGTAGGTTCTTTGTCTCACACTTTTTTTTTCGCCGTTTTCACTCTGGGCCCGTGCTCCAGATTTCGTGGAGGTGGAGCGGACGCAAAGAGTAAGACGACCCCCGACAGAAGAAGACAGATGATCACAGCAGGGTGGCCACTGACACGCAGACATCGGTGCCTAATGGACGACCTCATCGGGGTCGAAGGTCGTCGTCCTTTAACCCTTTGTCCTAACCTGTCCAAACAGGACCACCTTGTGGTGAGACAAAGATGGAGGAGCTCAGGGTAGCCGGCTAACCTCTTACCCCAGGTCTGTTTTAGTAATCATTGGCAGACGGTAACTTAGTAAGCTTTATGCTGAATTAAGCTTCAACACACACACAAACACACACACTCTTAATTTTCTGCACATCATCAATGAACCTTTCTGTATAATGATGGGGTGCCAAAACTTTTGAAACGACGACACTCCAACCACATTCCCACTCTCCAACCAATCAGGAACCAGCACAGCACCGATTCCAGGTTCCAGTATCATTATTAAGAGAAATTAATAGCTAAGGGGTGGAGCTAAAGGCACTGCTTGGTGCTGATTGGTTGTGTGTACTGAGGGATAAGCGACACACATCATCATCATCATCATCATCATCATCATAATCTTCTTCTTCCTTTTTATCTGAACCTATTAAACATGCCATAAATGATACTGGAAGACGTCTTCATTGTTCGCGATGAAGAAGCCACGCCCACTTTGCTGAGTCTGACAAATATAAAGACCACGCCCCCTTTTATTGGGACTAAAGGCCACGCCTCCACAAACAACATGAGCCCTTATTTAGAACAAATGGAAAATAGTAATAAAGTTTGGCAGCTGCAGGAGCATCAAGGAAGGAGGAAAGACACACACACACACACACACACACACACACACACACACCCACACACACACACACACACACACACACACTGTAGCCAGCTACGTCTGTTTAACACACCGCTATTGATCCGCTGACCCTACACACTACACACAGATCGATCGTCCAGTCCAGAACAGCCTCAGGAGTCACAGCAGGGCTCTCCAAGTGTGTGTGTGTGTGTGTGTGTGTGTGTGTGTGTGTGTGTGTGTGTGTGTGTGTGTGTGTGTGTGTGTGCGTGCGTGTGTATGTGTGTGTACGTGTTGCAAGCTGGGGCATTTCACAAGCATTTCCAATTTAAAGATGAAAAGAATATTAAAATGTCTGGCACCTCGTACCACTGTCCAGCACCGCGCACGTTTACTCACACTCCTCAGAACGTCCCATAACAGGCGAGATGGTTTGACGCGAACATGCCAGTGCGTTAACGAACAAACAAACAACAGCCATGTGGACGGATTAACGATGGCACTGAAGCAGAGGGAACAGTGTGGAGGGATACCTGCAGGAGTCGGAGGAGATATGTGGGCGGGGCTACAATGGACAGCTTCTTTCAGCTCTTCTGTACGCGCGTGTGGTCACGGTGCGAGGTGACACTCACTATACAGGGACGATGATAGCTGAGTCTAGACAAAAAAAAAAAAAACAAGACCATTGAAGTACAGCAGTACCTCGGGATACGAAGCATTTTCGGCACACGAAAGACGGAACCTGTGTCAAACTGAAGTCGCGGATATGTCCGGGAGCCGCTCAAAACCTGTCTGTATCAGTGGAAAGCCAAGAGAAGCAAGTTTTTTTTGCATTTGTGAAGACACAGCAGCATGTGTCCCAAGAATGTTATCAAGAACGGTTCCTTCAAGAAGAAAAGGGAGCCGTTTTTAAAGGTTTGGTTTTTAAAGCAGCTGATGCCTAGAGGAATCGTAAATTAAAGTAAAGCCTTTATTTTGTCACATATACATTACAGCACAGTGAAATTCCTTCTTCGCATATCCCAGCATAACTGGGGTCAGAGCGCAGGGTCAGCCATGGTACAGCGCCCCTGGAGCAGTTAGGGTTAAGGGCCTTGCTCAAGGGCCCAAAAAGACGTCGAAATTGAGGTTAAGTGAGATTTAATGTCTGTTTATTTCATGTTTTACTTCATTTACACATCTTTTCTAAATGTTTTGATTGTTTTTATATGCAAAAATACGATTATAGTGTTGGAAATTGGTAATATTGGTTATATTTTCAGGTGGCTGGTACGGATTATCTGCATTTACATTACTTCCTATGGGAAAGTGTGTTTTGCAATACGACATTTGCATTTGGATTAAAAATTCACCTCCGGGACAGACTCAATTCGCCGAGGTACCGCTGTATATTAAATAAATGAATGGATGCCCATGTAAAAGCAGTCAGCTTGCAAATCCGCCCGCTCCATGGCAGCGAGAGTAACCTGACCCGCAGTCCGCTCCTCTTCAGACTTACTGTAACCGTGGAGTTCAGTCGCGTTACACGTTACAAGTCCCAGAGTTTAAAATGCCAGATGAGACGCTGATCCAAAGCAGAGGTTTTCCTCCCACATCTGCTTCATCTCATCCACATCTGATAACGACACGTATCTCCTGCCCCTGGATTCGACCCCCAGCATTAACCTCCCGCCGTTCCCGTTAATAACCGCCGGGCTTTTCCAATCGAACTGAGCTAATCCGGTTATTCGCAAACAAAATTCACACAACGTGCCACGCTGCCCTCGCCGCCTCCCGCGCCTCCACCGAGCTGGTTTAATCTGCGCTTGTTTGGAAGTCGGTTAGAGATTCCAGATGTGAGCACTCGAGCGAAATTATCTGGTTTAGAGCTAAACGCAAAGAAGAAAACAATGAAAAACACACATGATGGATAGAATCGATCGATTTGCAGCTATTACTCTTCTGCTGTGATAGAACACTCCGTGGTGATCTGTTACAGGGAAATAATCAACAGTTGGGTGGTGCAGCGTGTTGAGTGGTGCGGGAATGACTGCTCCGATGTCTTTTATTCCTCTCACACCACAGCAACTATTAACCTTTTGTCACATCATGCTTTTTATCGGTTCATTCCAGGGGCGCTCAAGTCAAACCGGGACTTCTGATTTTGTTCCGACTGCACTTTATGGGCTGCCTGCCTCACGTCTGAAACCCCGGCCTCTCAGGAACTCCTTAAATTCCCCAAATATGTGGAAATGGCTTTGAGCGAGGTCAGGACTCCTCAATAACTCCCAGCCGGGTTCCTGTGGGCCGTAGGAAATCGTGCACTGAAAAACAGAACGCCTTTCAGATCAAACCAGGCTTTTTTTCCTCACTTAAGGGAAAGGGCTAACTAATGGAGTTCCTGGGAGGCCAAGGTTTCAGACAGGTGGTCCGGCGTACTGAGAAAACATTCTACCTTGATGTTGTCCAAGCGCTAGTCAAACACTGGGATAAGTGCATTCATGTAGCAGGAGATTATATAGAGCAAACCAGGGAGTTTATAGAACTCTAATAACTGTGTTCTGTTATTCTGCACAATCAAAAGTCCCGGTATGACTCGAACGCCCCTCGCAGTTACCTTTAATATTGTGAAACAAGGTCTACTTAGTCAGCTAGCTAGGTAATGAGCCAAAACATTCTTACTTGGGGGCTTTTCCCACATTTGTTTCACATATCTGTTTCCGAGAGCTCAGGATTGAAATTCTTGGTGGCTTGACTCTGGGATTCACATGCCTTCACTGCTGACAAATTTAGCTCTTTAGCTAGGTAATGTTACCATGTACTCTCGAATAACTTACAATGTACTTCCGACTCTGTTAAGAACCGTGCCGGACTGTCTAAGAACTTTCAGGACTTCCCTCACGGTTTTCTAGGAATTGTTAAGATTTCTCCTGAGCAATTAATTAAGAGCTGCTACGCATTTTTGATCATGATCCGTCTAAAAGGCGACCAGTTTTCCTTCCTGTCCGTTCGGGTCACCTGTTAACAGAGACCTGGTGTAGATCACCCCGTGCGATTCCTTCTTATTAACATTTAATGCCAAAGTTTCACGTCATCTATCTCAGCACAGCCGGCCAACAATAAGCGCAGAGTGAGCGGTCTAGGGCCGAGCCTCACATCACTTCATCCTCCCTAACTGGCCTCTGTGGATCCATTACGAAAAGGCATGAACCACCTACGAAGCCCCGAAAAAAAACCCCACTACAAATAATTTCAGCGGTGCGAGCCAAACCGAACTTCCTGACTTTAAAGCTATTTTGACAACACGATGCATCTTATAACGACGTTGAGGTTTGTGGACGGAGCGCCAGCGGAGCCGCAGTTCTGCTTCGTCTGCACTGGTTTCGGTGATATTTTGATTCGAACTTTAACAAGAAACAGGAGAAGAAACGAAACAGCTGATGGATTATGCCGTAATAGAAAGCTCGTTTAAAAAAGGTTGATTTATTTTCACTTCTGCAAACAAGGGTGGACAAACTTACACACACCCACAGCTTAACATCTCTGCCACAGTCACATGGAGGCTTTTACACAAAGCTCCTGACACACACTGCCTGGATGAATAGATGTACCACACACACACACACACACACACACACACACACACACACACACCCTTAGAACTTCCCTCAACAGTACGCTGGGTGACTCATGGCTTCAGGACAAATCGACACGAGGCTTCACTCTGACGAGAGAAAAGCACGAGATCTGAGGTCTTCCAGAGTGATGCAGGCTGATCCGATGTCACGGCACTGAAGGATACAGAAGCCACGCCTCCTTCAATAAGACAGACAGATACAGAAGCCACGCCTCCTTTTCTAAGACTGACGGATACAGTAAAGGAGACATGGCTTTTAAGACTAACAGATCGATAAGCCACGCCCCTTTCCAAGAATTGATTAATACGTAAACCACGCCCCTTTTCTGAGACTGACAGGTACAGAAGCCACACCTCACCACAGCTTCCGATACCTGATTAATACAGAGGCCATGCCCTCTTTTAGAAGACTCACAGACACGCCCAATTTACTAAGACTGACAGATACAGAAGCCACGCCTTCTTTTCTAAGTCTGACAGATACAGTAAACGAGGCGTGGCTTTTAAGACTAATATATTCATAACCACACCCCCTTTATTGAGTGACAGATCCAGTGGCCACGCCTCCCACATTAGGTGTGATTAACAAGTTACACTGACAGGACAGTACTTTGAAGTCATGTGCATCAAAGCCTTTCACACACACACACACACACACATTGCACACACACACACACACACACACCGCCTACGTTTTAAGTTGGCATAATTCACACACTCCTGTGTGCCAGAGAAAGCAGCCAAAGCAGGTTTCTGTAAACAGCACCGAGTGGAGAACTTTCCATGCTTACACGAATGTGTGTCAATGTGTGTGTGTGTGTGTGTGTGTGTGTGTGTGTGTGTGTGATCACATTAGATATATGAGTGAACAGGGAGAAAGGTGACGAAATGGAAGCAGAACCAGCCACACGCACTCACTCCCCTTTGTCTACACCAAAATTATTGGCAACATTGAAGAGAATAAAAAAAATCGTTGCAAAGAATTAAAACAAAAAAAAAAACTATTTTTTAAAACATTAATTTTAGTTATTTTTTTAATTATGGTATAAATTAGCTGTTTATTTTCTATAACACCGACATCAGGCTTCATGCACGTTCACAACACCGATACAAAAACACTAATGACCTGACCATAATACACTGTTAGACAATACTGGACAAAACTCAATGATGACACACACAGGCACGCACACACACACGCACACACACACAGGGCCAGTAAGAAAGGATAGATCCTTTCTATAGATCTCGGGCCCCTGAGCGGAAGTCTCTGCTCGGACAGAAGCTGGCGGTGTGTTTTTGCTCTTTTCAACACGACATCTCCATGGAGCCACTTCCTGTTCCGGTGCCAACGCAATGGCACCACTTCCTGTCTGGGCCGCTGCCCTTTAGGATTTCCTGAGTCACTAGAAACGTCTAAAGGTCTTCCTAACACCAGCACAGACAGAGAACATGTCTCGAATCGCTCTGATGCAGAATTTGTCAAAAAAAGACAATTTTGTTCGTTAATAAAAAATAATAATAATTGTACACATATGAAATGGCAATTCTAAATCTATATAGTCATGTTAAAGTGAAATCTGATCATTTGTGTTCCTCCGGTTGTCCATACTGCTTTGATTTTATCTTCAAAGCAGAAATATTAGCCAGAGGACTGGAGAGATGTAACTGCACTGAAAATATTACATACACTCACAATCATTTTCATTTCTGTAAAACGGTTGTGAAGTGAATTATTTGATTCCTCCAACACCACAACCTGAAGCGTTTTATTCCTCCAACACCACAACCTGAAGTGGTTTATTCCATTTATACCAAAACCTAAAGCGTTTTATTCCTCCAACACCACAACCTGTAGCGTTTTATTCCATTTACACCACAACCTGAAGCGTTTTACTCAGTTTACACCACAACCTGAAGCGTTTTACTCAGTTTACACCACAACCTGAAGCGTTTTATTCCT
>QMIH01001002.1:109112-120181 GCA_003987875.1 Clarias batrachus
ATATATACACGGGGCCACATGCGCGACTGAAATCAAGAATGCGCGGCAGGCGTTTATTAAGATGCCTAAAGAGCTTCTTTAACGGAATTCCAGCGTTTAACCGCGCGTGTGCATCACTGTATTCAGTCATATACGTATAGACAGAGGAGAGACGACTTCAGCCTTACTCTGACTCGAGCAAGATTCTAGAAGTGCTGAGATGCACAGCTCAAACTCAAGCCTCAAACACACACACACACACGCACGCACTAAAATAAGTACTTGGATGACATTTTAACAACTTTCCATTCACCTCACACACTCAGTTTCCACAAGAGTCTTATCAGATTGCGAAGCAAAGTGCGTGTGTGAGAGTGTGTGTCTGTGTACGAGAAATGCACACATTGGCGAATATTCAGCCTGTCACGTCCTCCAAAAAGAAGAAAGAAAGAAAGAAAGAAAGAAAGAAAGAAAGAAAAAATGCACAGAGAATGCAGCGTTCCCTCGCTATTTAAAGCGAGAGTAAGACGAGCGGCGTCTCCGTGACAGACGTCGCAATCTGAACTCTCGCGAGGGGCCGACGCCGTCGCAGACAGGCATGCAGAAGTGTTTTGAGGAAGCAAACTTCCAATGATGCACTCATTCCTCTACGAGCGCCATCAGGCCCGGGGGAACTTCCCTTTTAACTGCTGCGCTTTTGTCCTAGACCTCAAACGCGTGACGCACGACGCATACACTTCATTCAGCCAGACGATCAATGAGGCTATTAATCTACTGAATAACAGCCAGGGCAGGATTATCCCTAGCACGCAAAGTCATTCATGGCTCCCGTGGGCGTGGCCCTGTCCAAAGAAAGACAACAAGCGGCTATAAATATCTCCTAAAGCTAACGAGTTAAACACAAATTCAATAACGAGGTAACCGGTTCCACCGACGTGCTCGGCTTCGTTATGGAGTTGGCACAGTTAGAATAAAGGTGTTTTTATTATTTAATTTTTTTTTATTATTCCTATTGTCTCGACCCGTATTTAAAAAGAGGCGGCGTATGACAGGGTAAGATGAAACCGCGGTTATAAGTCTGTCTTCGGTTGCCTTTAGTCCCAGAAACATACATGCTTATAGTTCCCTTTTGGTTTTTCCAGGAAAGTTTCCGTACAAAAAAATTGACACCCCTGCGCTGTTCAGTTCTCTGATCAGATAGGCTAATGTTTCCATAGCAACAACACAACAATTTGGATCGCAGACGCTCCAAGATACATTTTAAAAGTTTTTTTTTTTTCCATAGAAACAAAGGAATTTGTTGATATGGTGAAGTTGATAATCAGTTAAGTACTAAAATATTGTGTATAAAATGTGTATTTTATCCTATCATCTAACAGCAGAGCAACTGGGTATGTCATGCACATGAGAACTACTGTAGTTCCTTGAATGATTCATAATATTAAATGGAAATCTAAAATCCTAAAACTAATGCAAAAGTTCTGTTCCTGCATCATCCAGGCATCGAAATTCGAATTCAGCCGATGCCACAACCATTCATGAGCAAATTTCTGACACATTGTGCTGCCTTGTCAAAGCGTGCTACTGTAGAGCAAACCGGTATAGTTACAAAAAAGATTCAAAAACGTTTTCTACAATTTTCTTCATCGCAACATTATCATCCAATGTTGTGCAACAAAAACTGAAATGTTTGCATCCTTAAAAGTCAAAGCCTTGCAATGAAAAAACAAGATTTTTTTTTTATGGTCAAATTTATTAGGTAGCGTATTTCGACACGTGTGCAGAACCTTTGTTCTTCTTTTTGTTGTTTAATGGCATTTGGAATCCAGTAGGTTGGTTACTTTACTGCCAACTGTACGACTCGTTCACGCGACCTCTTGAAGCTGATTTTCCAGACCTGCAATCCTTAAAAAATGCCCAATGCATCCTTCCCTGATCTTGTCTTGTCTTGGTGTGCAGAACCTCCGAGCAGAGCGATGCTTTCATAGTAGGAGGGGCATAGTCACCTGTCAATCACAGTGACACCAGGTGTCTGTGAACTCATGCATGTGCAAGTGGGTGGATAGCTCTTCCCTCAGGGATGCAGCTCTCGGGTCTCATGAAATAGACAGACACACACACACACACACACACACACACACAACAGCACTACCCATGTGCTATTTCTTACCTAACATCCACATGGTGCATAACAACGTTGCCTAAATGTTATAAAACAGCCAACATGAGGGAAACACTAATGTTGGAGAAACTCTCAGGTTGGAAGAATACTCTCTCTCTCTCTCTCTCTTTCTCTCTCCATTCTTTTCCGACTATCCATTCCATTATGCAGATTGGGAAACCATTCTAACACAGAATTCTGCACAATCTGGCAACCCTGTTGCTGATCTCCAGCGTGCACACTTTAGAAATAAAGATCAAACAAAAAACAAAAGCAAACAGCATTTCAGTAATGACACACGCGCTGTAGAGGAGAAGTACACGGAACAGGAATCGTGCATGGGCTAGTGTGTGTGTGTTTGCGCGCGCGCCTGTGTGTGGGTGTGTGTGTGTGTGTGTTGATCACACTGTACCACACTGTAACTGGAAGGATGATTACCTGTTGGCTCCGCCTCCTCTGCGCGCGCGTCGCTCCCTCTCCCAAGTTGTCGGTCCGAATGCCCCGGTAATCTCTCCCCTCTCTCTCCCTCTCCGGTCGGTACGGGTCCGGTACACTCTGCTGCCCCGCAGTGCGCGAGACGCTCCGTTTATTTCGCGCGGAGGCTCGAGAGAGAGAGAGCGCGCGCTCGCTGCGTGACCGAATCAGGCGCGGCGCCGAACCCACTGCTGCACGCGACCGGAGCGGAGCGCGAGCTCACAGCCTGCGAGCACAGTGGCGGCCATCGCGGTCACGTGACCACTGGTGGAAACCCCCCCCCCCACAACGCCCCGCCCACACCACCGCAGGCCCCGCCCACCGAGTCATTCCAGGTCAAGGGTCTTAATAAATGATAATATTAATAATAATAATAACATCTTTCCGTTATTATCTGCAAATTGTAGTTTGACACAAATCTATATCAAGTAAAAAGTTAAATAATATTTAAAAAATAATTGCAACTTGAATAATAATAATAATAATAATCATATACTGATATTATTCTAATTTAAGTCAAAATTATATAAAGCAAAGGATAAAATAAAATTTAAAACTAATAGAAACAGAAGAAGAAGAAGAAACTGCTATTAGTCTCATCTGCAAATAAGTCAAAACTATATAAAGTAAAAGATAAATAATATAACGTTGCTATTACGGTATAAAGCTTGAGACAAAACTAAAAGCTAAGATAATAAACTAAAATAATTTAAATGTATAAACTGAAACAAAACTCACTCATTGTCTTTACCGCTTCATCTTATCTTTATCTACCGCTTATCTCTATCGAGACTTAGGGCACGGGGCGGGGTACAGCCTGGACAGGGTGCCAATCCATCGCAGGGCACAAACACACTCATTCACACACACATTCACACACTATGGGCAATTTGGGAACGACAATTAGCCAATCTGCAGTTCTTTGAGGAAACCCACCGAGCACAGGGAGGAAATGCACAGGGAATCGAACCCGGACTATGGAGGTGCAAGGTGACAGTGCTAACCACTACACCACTGTGCTGCCATGAGTGAGTCGGAGTAAATTCTGATTATTATTTATTATATTTTGTACCTTTATTTTACTTTTGACATGTACTTTCTATTTTTGTCTCAATTACAATTTCAAGAAAAAGAAGTAGTGTGTATATGTATATATTTCAGGCCCCTTGTCCCTAGTGAAGGACAATCTTAATGCTTCAGTATATCGCGACATCTTGGACAGTGCTACGCTTCCAACTTTATGGCAACAGTTTGGTGAAGACCCTTTTCTATTCCAACATGACTCTGTCATTATTGTAAGGCACAAAGGTCAGCTGTTCTGCATCAGTTTTTACAAGAACAGTGTTGTGTCGAGTGCGTTTGTAAACCCCATCGAGCTCCATGATGAACCTGTCTCTCATGAAGACCTTCCCAGGAAAGCGAGACCAAAACTTACTGCTGCAGAGGAGAAGTTCATTTAGAGTCACCAGCCTCAGAAATCACCAATTAACCTCAAGCAGCACCTCAGATTAGAGCCGTTATGAAGCTTCACAGAGCAGAAGGAGCAGATATGCATCTCAATATCAACTGTTCAGAGGAGATTATTGCACATTTTGTTTAAGAATGTAGAAAGAAATAAAAACCACCCAGTCTGATCCCACAGAAAAGCCAATGCAGCACAAATCGCTGAGAAAGGTCAATTCTGGCCACAATAGAAAGGCACCAAATCAACCAGTATACCACAACCCACTGCACATGAGGTCCAGCAGGCAAAGATCCCAGGACCAGCGACCAGGACCAGCCTCTAAACTCCTGAGATCCCAATTCGATCGGACACCGATGGGATGCACTGGACAAACAAGTCCGGTCCATAGAGGCCCCGCCCTGCAAACCCACAGCACCAAAAGGATCCGCTGCCAGACACCACAGCACACCTCAGAAGTCTCGCAGAGCCACGCCCGAGGCGCCAGAGCGGCCCATAAGGGAAACCCAAAACCTGCGTGGTTAATGGTTTTAATCTTATCGCTGATCAGTGTATATAATTATTCATTTAATATTATTTTATAATATAATAGTTACTACAGTCAATTATTACTAACACAGTGAAACAGCATTTGTATGAATATAGCACAGTGTTACTATAATAATAAGAATAAGAAGTTTAAACATTACAATAATAAGATGAAAAAAATCTAATTATTTGAATATATTATAGTTGTTATTTCTGTAATTGTTTTGGTATTTAGATTATTTACTGTTTTTTTTTTTATTTCAATATATAAACTGTACATAATGACAATTGTATAGTTAATATTTTCCTGTAATATTAATAATAATGTTATTATTATTATTATTGTTGTTGTTGTTGTAATCAAAAATAAATGTTTTTTTTTTGTTTTTTTTTATTGTTCCTGTTGTGTGTACAATAGAGAGGAACTTAATAATAAAATAGAGTAAAAATAAAGAATAAAAAGAATCAGGTCAGATGTACAGAGCGGGGAAACCCACAGGGGAAACACACACACTGCGCATTAATAGAGTGAGTGTGACGGTGGTGTGTAGCTGTACCTGTTAGTCACATGGAGGTCTTTCACACTTTACACTTAGCAGACATAATGCCTGGTTTAAAGCAGGTGTGAGAAAGCGGCGATGGCAGAGGAACTGACGTGTGGCGACGTGTTTACAGTCGGCTGAGTCCTAAAGGTTTGGGAAACTGTTTCCTCCACACCAGAGGAAGAGCTCGGTCTGATCAGATTGGGTGTTAGAGGTTCTGTATGGAAGTAAATTATTGAAACCTTTTTAAATAAATGATGATACGAGCCATTAGGTCCAGAACAGAGTGTTTAGGGACTCATGAGCCTCCGTGGAAATTTATTCCCCACTTTATAAGTTTCGTCCTCATTCTAATCCTATTTTTGGGCGTGGCATGAAAATAAAAAGGGGCCTACAGCCCACTGTCGGGTTTACACACACACACATACACACCTCTGTTGTTTAAAACATGTCCAAGTTTAATTTGCATGTTTCCTGCTTCCGCTTCTTTCCACACGCTACGTTAGGAAATTAGCAAAGCAGGCTAACTGGACTAGCATTTTTACAAGCGTCCCAGTCGTCTCTTCTGCTTCCTGCCGATTGTTATGTTGTCCAAAATGTTTTTATGCACGCATGTAACGAAAGCAAACGATGGTCAACAGTAAAAATAGAACATTTTATAATATTGGTGATGTTGTTAGCATATAGCTAAAGTGACTAAAGAGTAAGAAACAGCGGTATCAAAAGTATGTCTGGGGCAACACTGATTAGCCCTGCTAGAACGCTACAGTGGACAAACGTTCGATCCAAAACAAAACCAAAAAAATCCCAGGACATTACAAAATGCGATATATATTCCGGGACAGGTCGTGAGAAAACCGAGACAGGTAGCAACTGGTAAAAAACTGACTATAATTAAGTCTAATTGCTGATCTTTTTGTAGACTAATGGGAGTGTGAGAAGGACAGCGAGCGAGACCGGGTGGATTTCTCTCTGCCGCGTTGAACGCTCATGTTTAATTCATCAGCGGTATTGTGTGACTCTGCGGTCAACCACAGCTGAAGTAATTGCATGAAGTGGTTCATGTGTTATTTCTATGATCTTCCCCATGGGAAGCTAATAAGCAGCCGGTGTGTGGTAATGCTAACACGCTAACCCTCGGTTATCTCAAAGTGCTCGGTATTTCTCGTGATTGCGTGACTTTGGCCAAATTAAGAACCTCTGCAGGAATGTCGGGGTCCGTCAAGGGATCTCCACAGGGGCTTTAGAGCACTCGCTTGAGCAAACTCCATCTTTGTTGCCCTTGTTTAATTGCGGCTTAGCCTTTTGTTCGGCGCGCCGGAATCGGCCGCGAGCGGGTTGTGATTTTGACGGGTCACGGGGCTTGACTGGGGGGGGTAGAAATTAGCTGGGAACATGCAGCTTGTGGAGATCCTATCTCAGCCTGGGAAAGACTTAGCACCATTAAGCGTCTTCATGCTACATCAAAGATGAGCATGTTAGTTTAAGTCTCTCTCGCACACACGCACGCACGCACAATGCCGCACCGCTCTCGCTGCGCTGTTTGGGCTGCGGGGCCGAGCTGTAAAAACCTCGAACGCTGTTTAATTATCTCAGCTGCGCTTTCTGAGAAGCGTTTTTTTTTTTTTTTTTTTTCCAGCGCGCGCCGGACGGTGAAATGGGCTTTGTGGGGTTCGGACTGTCTAAGCGTATGTGGTAAGCTGTATGGAATGTCTTAAATGACTCCCAGATGTGGGCAGTGGCCGGCGTTAACCCTTTAGCTGCTGACGCGGAGACAGAGATGATCTATACGTCTGGTGTGGAGTTGCAGTCTCAGGCTTTTCTGATTTGTGTGAAAATGAATGCAGAGTGAGGACTGCGCGTTTCTCATGAGCAAAGCAGCACTGAATCTGTCATAAGTGATACGCGATGCGCGTTAGGCATGTCTTAGCCGAGCGCAAGGTCCGTGCGGCGCACTTTGCCTTTGCGGCTGTAATTTACAGATTCTGGTTGAGATGTGCAACAAGCAAATACGGATGGGACACAACTGTCAACGTCAAATATGAAATGAAGCTAACGGGCCGAAAAACAACATCGTTATTCACATAAACGTGCGCGATGTGTTTCATTTATCCCTAGTAACCGCCTCGTCAAGGACAAAGCAATTATATTTGATAGAAAGACCACCAGGGGTCAAGATCAGGCTGTTCTGTCTGGGTGGGCGGGGCATCGTCTCTCACTCTCCTGTCAATCACAGCCACGCTAGCCAACTGAACGTGTGCTTACAATACGCATGCAGAAGAGAGTGGATAGCGTTCTCCTCCAAGCAATGCAGCATGAGCAGCATTTCGAAAAAAAGATGTCACCCTTACGTCCAGTTAAAATACTGTAAAGTTCTGCTACACTTATTACAGTATGACATTCTCATATTTGATGCACTGAACTGGCTCTGTGTTACACCGCGAGCTCAAGAGTGCAACTTGTGCAAATTAACAGAGGCAGGTTTAAACAGTTAACAACAACAACAACAACAACAAAAAAATCACCATCAAGTTGGAAGTTTCACTTTACGCTTCTTAGCATGATATCAAAATACTACGTTCCTGTTAATGATGACACGCGCTGGTCCTGCGGTGAAGAAAAAAAAAAAGCGTCTGGTATCAGACCACACGCTAACACCTGTGACGCTGGCAGCAGTAAAGGGGATGTGGAAGCGTTTTCATTCACACTTTTCTTCCACTTGACATCATTCATGCAGCTTTTATTATTATACATGATGCTATCTGATGTCACAGAGAATGGAAATGTGATCGTTGGTTCATTTATTTGCTGGATCGCAGCCCGAGTGCAGACGCGTCTTAGCAAATGAACATTAGCTACATACAGAAGGTAAGCTGCATTCACTGTACATCCACAACCGATTCAGGGTTTTTTTTTTTCCAATCTTCTGAGATTATAGTTATATACAAGGGGGTAAAAACTGCCTTTATTTCTCTATATTTACACTAATGCACTTATCCCAGTGTTTCACTAGCGCTTCGACACCGTCAAGGTAGGATGTTTTCTCAGGAGCCACGAGACACAATCCTTCACCAACACCAATTGCACATTACAGGAACTCGGCTGGGAGTTACTGACACATCCCCCGTACAGTCTTGACCTCGCTCCAATCCAGTTCCACATGTATGGAAAATTAATTTCTTGGGAAGTCGGCATTGCAGTGCGATAAGAAAATGTTCTACCTTGATGGTGTCCAAGCGCTAGTGAAACACTGGGGTAAGTGCATTAGTGCAGTAGGGATATCTAAGTGGGTTCAGGGGTAGCTCTGTGGTTAAGGCATTGGACTACAGTTCGGAAGGTCCCAGGTTCAAGTCCCACTACCACCAAGTTATCCCTGTTGGGCCCTTGAGCGAGGCCCTTAACCCCAGCTGCTCAGATGTATAATGAGATAAAAATGTAAGTCGCTCTGGATAAGGGCGTCTGCCAAATGCCTAGATGTCGATGTAGTAGGGGATTATATAGAGAAATAAAGAGAGTGTTTACTGTTCTGTTAGTCTGCACCAATCAAAAGTCCCACTTTGACTTGAAGCTCGTAGTTTTAACATAATAAACATTTTTAATCATATAAAATAAAGAATTGTGACTGTTTGAGATCAAGCATCAAACCGTATACATCTTTGATCTTCATAGTCAGATCAACCTGATTTATTTTTGCCTGGAATTTATGAGGACACACACACTCATACACTCATCTGGAGTGTGTCAACACATCCACTCATACACTCATCTGGAGCTATAGAACAGTATAACATCAGCCTGCTGCAGTAGCCGATGATGGAGGCGCTCTGCAGCCGTCCACTGGAGGAAACGTCCGACCTGTGCGGCAGCACCACGTGCGGAATCTTGTTAAACATCATCTGAAAACACTCGGGAAGCCGTCATAAAGCTTTTTCCCCGAGTTTTGACACATCGTCGTTGTTAACTTTATGACAACGCTTACTCCAGCTTTACTGTTGTGGCTGGCACTTTATAGGAGCACAAACACGCCTACGGTTATTTTACTGGAAGAGCAGCAAGCTTAATGTGTGTGTATTAGAGGCAGGAGAAATGTTCAGGAGGGAGGAGGCCACGTGTGTGTGTGTATGTGTGTGTGTGTGTGTGTGAGTGCCTGGGAGAGCGAGATGACTGATATTCTTTAGAGAAACGAACTCGAATGCCCCCTCTCTCTCTCTCTCTCTCTCTCTCTCTCTCTCTCATCTTTCTGCGGTCGGCTGCCTGCCAAGTCGAAGCAGTGGAATGAGGCCCATTAGATGGACGTATAACAATAGACAGAACCGAATGAACAAAGAGGAGAGGAAAAGTAAATGTTAAGAGAGAAAAGAGATGAAGTGCCGAGAAGAGAACAGAGGAGGAAAAAAAGAAATGTAGAGAAGCTAAGTGAATAAAAAGAGCAAAGTGGAGGAAAAGAGAATATGGAGAAGAAAAAAATAAACGTGTAGAAGAGAAGGTGTAAAATAAAAGGAAGTAAGAGAAGAGGAGCGATGAAAAGGAGAAGATGTTTGAGGATAGACAAGGCTGAAAGAGAAAAGAGCAGAGCGAAGCAAGGCTATAGAAATGAAATAAAGAAAAAGAAAAGAGTGGATTAAAAAAGAGAGAGAGAGAGAGAGAGAGAGAAAGCAATATAAAAAACATGAAAGGCTGTAGGAGGGAAAAAGGAAAAGAATCAGCTCTGTTGCTTTTAAGAATTTAAGAATCGCTGCTGCATCGCGTTTTCCTTTGATCACCACATTGAAGTCGTGCTACACTGAAAAGCAACAGCTATCTCTATTCATGCACATGTTTTATGTCTCGTTTATAGTATTTGCACGCACCAGTAAAGCTTACGTTTCATTTTTAGGATCTAATCTTAAACCAAAGTCTCTGCACGGAGCGAACCGAGGACGTTACAGTGAGCTGAAACTTGGTTTTCATCATCATGCTGAGCCACACTGTCTGCCAACGAAACAGACGAGAGGAAGGAAAAACTCACAGACTGGGGCGTAACAAGGCCTCAGTGCACTCTCACACACACACACACACTCACACACACACACATACGCACGCACATATTCACGAGCCCAATAAACCCGAGCAGCTCAGTAAACTGCAATTAAAGGTCCGAACACTAATTAGGTGGAAATTACAGCTTGTTAAACGAGAGCTGGCTCGAGCACACAGCGCTGAACAACATGGCTGCCACGTCTAGACACCTCGACACTAGAGCCTCGTCTCATATCACACAATCACCTGTTATTAGGAGTATAATATAAATAATGCAGTGGCACCACCTGTATCTGCTCAGTGCTAGAACTACAGCTATCTGTATTCGTGTTCAGATTTATACCTGAAGTGAGCTAATACTTTACTTTGCTACAACATTAGCTAATACTTTGTTAAGCTAAAACATTAACTATTATTTTGTCCCACTAGGACATTAGCTAATACTTTGTTTTGCTAGAACATTAGCTAATATTTTGTTTTGCTAATACATTAGCACATATTTTGTTTTGCTAAAACATTAGCTAATATTTTGTTAAGCTAGAACATTATTATTTTGTCCCACCAAAACATTAGCTAATACTTTGCTATTATTTTTTGCTAGAACATTAGCTAATATGTTGTCCTGCTAGAACATTAGCGAATATTTTGATTTGCTAAAACATTAGCTAATATTTTGTAACTATTATTTTGTCCCACTAGAACGCTAGCTAATATTTTGTTTTGCTAGAACATTAGCTAATATTTTGTTTTGCTAATACATTAGCACATATTTTGTTTTGCTAAAACATTAGCTAATATTTTGTTAAGCTAGAACATTATTATTTTGTCCCACCAAAACATTAGCTAATACTTTGCTATTATTTTTTGCTAGAACATTAGCTAATATGTTGTCCTGCTAGAACAT
>QMIH01001002.1:193191-214200 GCA_003987875.1 Clarias batrachus
CTCCAACCCATAACTTCCACGATCCAACCCACAACCTTTAAACTTCAACCTCCACACTCTAACCCCAAACTCCCAACCCCAACTCTCAAACTCCAACCTCTAGCCCCCACACTCCAACTCATGATTCACAAACTCCAACCCCTAACCTTCAAACAAACCCCAATCGTCAGACTCCAACCCATAACCTTTAGGATCCAACCCATAATCTTTAAAATTCAACACCCAAACTCAAACCCCTAACCTTCAAACAAACTTCAACCCTCACACCCCAATCTTCAGACTACAACCCATAACCTCTATGATCCAACCCCAAACTTTCAAACAAACCTCAACCCTCACACCCCAACCTTCAGACTACAACCCATAACCTCTACAATCCAACCTATAATCTTCAAAATTCAACACCCAAACTCCAACCCCAAACCTTTATACAAACTTCAACCCTCACACCCCAACCTTCAGGCTCCAACCCATAGCCTCCACGATCCAGCCCCAAACCTTCATTCAAACTTCAACCTTCAGACTCTAACCCCCAGCGTCCACAACCTAACCCCAACGCTTTAAACAAACTTCAACCCTCACATCCCAACCTTCAAGATCCAACCCATAACTTCCATGATCCAACCCACAACCTTTAAACTTCAACACCCAAACTCCATGATCCAACCCCAAACCTTCATACAAACTTCAACCCACATCCCAACCTTCAGGCTCCAACCCATAACCTCCACGATCCAGCCCCAAACCTTTATACAAACTTCAATCCTCACTCCAACCCTTAACCCCTTTAAACTTCAAATCCCAAACTCCACCTTCTCATCCCCCAACTCTAACCTCTAACTTCAAACACTCCAAACACATACCCCCTTTAAAATCCACCCCTAACCCTCAGTCTCTAACCTCAGACCCCTAATCCTCAAAACGTTAAGCATAGTCTTAAATCCTGTCACACAACAGACACATCAGCACTACAACACAGGTCTTCACATGCTGAGCCATAGGAATGTCTGCAATGTTCAGGTGCTGTTGATAGACACGTACAGTGATTGTGTTGATTCACAACTAAAAACCTCAAAAATGTTGACAAACTCATGCTCTTGTCCTCCGGGTCCATTTGAATCTTCTTGTGATCAGGATGCTGAGCTGAACAGGATCCTGGACGAGAGCTGGAGGATTAAGCGGGCGTACGGTCACTACTTTGACCTGAGCATCGTAAACGACGGCCTGGACAGGACGTACAGCGGTCTGAAGGCGGCCTTGAGGAAGCTGAGTGGAGTTCACCAGTGGGTGCCAGTGAGCTGGGTGTTTTAGAAATCTGTCCTCGTTCATGAACTTCAGCTCATTTCATTTAGTGACTTCATGTCGGCATTCATTTATTTATTTATTTATTTATTTATTTAGGGGGAAATCTGAGTGAGAGAGTGTGCTTTGTAGCTTCTACCTGCCCTTCTCAAAAACAGGCTGTGTCTCAAATCGCACACCATTCCAATGGCTATAACAGCAAACAGATGTAAAGTCTGATAAGCAGCCGATATCACAGTACACGACACTCTCTTTAAATGACATGTAACCCAACAAGTCTACAAGTCTAATCACTGATATTCCCGATTATTCTAGTGTTAATACGCATTATATTAGGACCTGATTAGGACATCAGGTGGCAGGATTTGATTTGAGACACGGCAGTGAAAAGTATTTAATAATACTCAAACACATGATTATAGCTAAAGGACAAAGGGACAGTAACAGCGTCCCAAACTCTTGCACTAATACATCAGGGAGAAAAAGACGCAGTCCGCTACCGAGGACACCGAGGACGTGTTATTGTTTGTACTTCGTTAATGTTCACTAATACAAGTTCATATAACTTAATATTAAGCTACTAATGAAGATCCGGAGACACCCTGCTCAAAACACACAAAACATTTCAGACAAAGCTACTGTGAGTGATATAACTGTATGGAGAATTTGTGACTTTTAGGTCATGTGACCAGATTTGACGCTTTCTATTGGCTCTCTGAGTAATCATTAACTCGTGACTGATTAGCCCACGTTTCAAATTCCACAAATGAGTGTTACGATCTCATGAAAAATACATACCAAGTGAATATAAAGTTGATGATGGTAAACTTACAGTACTGTGCAAAAGTATTGGCACGTGCAAGTAAATACCCTAGACCAACGATGCCTTTAAAAAGTATACAGATCCCAGGAAACAGTTATTCATGAAACAGTCAGTCACTTTAGTCTCAGGTACAATTTGTATAAAAAATTTTATTTTTAATAATTTTTTTTTTTTTAAATAAAGTTTTAGGAGGAAATTTGCTGCGACATTTTACTGAGCATCCTGCAGAGCCTCTCATCGTTCTTCTGAGGGCCGCGCCTTCTTCTTTTTTGCATGCAAAACCTTCCTTTTCTTTCCCTAAATAAAGTGCTAAATTCTTTTCTGACATTTTTAGGTAACTTAAATTTGCGGTGGAATATCGATTTTTGAAAATCAGACGTGTGACTCAATAATAAAGTCATAAAAATTTCTTTCGTCTGCTCCGGTCGCGGGGTCGCGGCAGCCGGATGATCCGATCCGCATACAAGTTGCCCTTCCTGATGCAACCCTCTATGAAATTATCAAATAAAATGAAAATAATAAAAACACAGGGTGCCTAAGACTTTTGCACAGTACTGTAGGTTTGATAGAAAAGTCAACTTTTGACCATGGAGTACATGGATTCGGATTTCACACTCTACTTTCCTAATGCTAACACATCGAGGAGAAATCAGAGAGCAGCGCGGTGACGTCAGCGCCGCGCTCGCACACGCAGGTGCGCCGCCGTACGATTCCGCACATGGAGTCATATACAATGTATCTTTTCTTAAAAACAAAAGAATCCGCGTAATATTCAGGACCAAATAATAAGGACCAAATGTTTTGTTTTTTGTTTTTTTTATGAAACCTGTTCTTGGTAGCGGACTCGAAGACACTACTGTAGTTTCCCTTACAGAAAAATCACACACATTTCACACGTGATCACGAGAAAATCATTAAACCAAGTGAAATCTCACGTCAGCAACATCGGTGGATCTCTTTGAGTTGAGAAAAATCACACGAAATTATGTGTGTGTGTGTGTGTGTGTGTGTGTGTGTGTGGGTGGGTGGGTGGGGGTGGACGTGATGGGGGGATTTGGCGACGACACACAAGTGCACAGTCATAAAAACCACACGCACACAAGCATGCGCTGTAATCTCGTTGTGATGAAGTTGTAACTTTTCTGTAAGGCTCAGTATTGAGGTAAAAACAGATTCAATCCTCAGATCGCTGTTTTTATAAGATGATAAGATGATACAAATCTGTAGTATTGAACCAGGGCAATAGTTAACGGTCTGGTGTTTTTCTACCAAATTCTATTTTATTACATGTTCGTGTTAAACTTTACTCGTCACGTTCTGGTAGTATTTGATTTCTCACACCATGGAGGCTCGTATTTAAATCCCACATTACATCTCTATTGTTTCATGGCAGAATGAGTGTATATACAGTACATATACAATATATACACACCCACTATAGCAGCTCATTGAACAGAAGCATACAGTACGTCAGATTCTGTGTCAGTGTTGTCGCTTATTTCCTGAAGTCATGGAGAATACAAAGTAAGCATGCCATCTGTGAAGTGTTTCCTCACTGCATGTGTCGATGTGGTATTAAATCCTCCACTTGCTTTGCATAAAAACAATAGATGTGTTACAGTATATCTGCTCTGTAATGATCTCCAGGCCAAGAATCTCATTCATGGAAGTTGTAAGCACTGATACCGGCAGCTATTATTCACACTATAAAGGGTGTAAATATACAGTACTAATGAGGTATTTAAATAAAGCTGACTTGTGTTTGTTCTTTCATGTTTTCTTACGTGATGTAGCTGCGATGAATGTGAACGCTACAAGGTTTTTTTTGCGTTTGTCCTGTTCTGCTTGTGATACCTTTTTTTTCCCTTCCCGGAAATAAATATCAGAAACAAAGTCTCTTGATGTCTCGATATCAAATGTACATCGTTTGAATTTTTCATGCTCGGATCGAAATTCTGCACGGCACACCCCCAGTGTATTCGTGCCACGGTTTTTGGAAATCAGTAACTTCTGGATGTTCACTATAAACATGATGACGCATTAACTTTAAAGCTTTTCTATAATTGCTTTACAACATTCAGAATCATCTAAGATTTGCTACACATGTACGTTTTGGTATAAATAAATTATTTAAATTATAAATTATTATTTTTTTTTTTTTTTACTTTTATAATACTACACCACAAGGGGGCAGAGTTTCTATGAAGCTGTCTTTATACAGTAGCAAAATTCTATCATTAAATATTCCTTTTAAGATTTTTAGAACTAAAACTTTTTTGTCACATAAATGAGTTCTTTAATATAAGCTCAAATACATAAACTAACATTCCTCTTTTAAGACGGATTCATTGTGAATTCTTAGACCTCGCTTATGGATTTTCTAGAAAAATTTCAGGAGAATTTCTCAAAAAATGACCAAATTCCTGACTTGTAAACTCTTGCAACAAATGTATTTTTCCAGTCAAAGTTTGGAATTAATATTTTCGAGATATAAAACAAATTCAGCATATTTCAGCATGCTAAGCAGTTAGCTGCGGGTCAGTGATACAAAATTCCCCGGGTAAATTTCACTAACCTAATCTCAGCATTATAACACAGTTACATTTGAGTGTAAAACAGCAAATTCTACTGAAATTAATGTAATTAAGAAATAGTGAAAAATGTGCATTATTTTTACTGCACATGATATTTGGGTTTGATGCAGCAAAATAAAAACAAAGTTACAACGGTATCCCGCGCAAAGCTGAAACTGTTTGTAAAATTGTTTTCAGCCAATTTTAAAGTTCTAATGATCTCAAATAAGAAATTGACATCAAATTGAGTGAAAGGCTGAAAGTGTTTCGCCAGACATGAGTGTCATCTGTAATTTTTATAGAGGAAGTGACATCACGAGTGATAAACATTGACTATCTGCTCCCAGAAGGACTCAGAAGTAAACATTATGTTGCTGTGAAAACAAATCACGCTGAACTTTGCCTCTACTTTCTCCAGGTTTTATTTGACCAGATGTACTAAACTTGGAGAAGCTGACTTATCATGTGATGATTAGATAGAGCTATAAGAGCTAGATCAGCTGCACTTATATAAGGGTGTTACTCACGTCATATGACCTTGTAATAATTACCGCTCACTTTATATTAGTCAATCTTTAACGTGGTCCTGGATTGGGATCGTGTATGGAAAGTTACGCTCGGGTGTTTACGAGACAGAAAGCCACACTGCTCGAGTTGAGTTAAAATTTAATCCCATACTTTATTTATTTATCTGTTCACATACTCATGCTGATCTTAATTTTTATGCTGCGTTAAATAATTCACAATCGGAAAACACGCTAGTACAGAGACCGAGAAGTGACATGGTGGTAAGAATCTGTAATAAGGTGTGGCTACACATGAATACTGTTTATTAACACCGTGAATAAATATATAGAAGCTACAAAAAATATACTGAGAAGAAATTTGAAAATAATGTATTAAGATTGCAATATTGAAAATAATCCATGATAATGTAGAGAGAGCACCAGAGAATCACAAGATAACATTTCAGAGCACTGAGTTGGTGGAATATTAACGTTGCAAGAGAATAGACTGAGATGACGAGATAGTAGATTAAAGCCCCAAGATGATAAATTGTGGTCGTGGCAAGAAAATAGTAGATTGAGGTCAGAATATAAACTGGGCCAAAAGGCAACAAATTCAAGTCATGAAGGAAGAATATACAGTACATTTATGTCATAAACTAAACTTCTTATGACCACAAGTTATATTTTTAAACGCCAACAAGTCATATTGTGAGGTAAGGAGATGAGGTAGTGAGGACACAGAGGGGTATATGGAGGTTACAAGATAACATATTGAGGCTATGATGTGATAAACGGATGACGAAAAATAATGTATCTTTAATATATAGAGGCGACTTAATTGATTGCTTATTCCCACAAGGTAATACACAATTTTGCCTAGCTAAAATTTCCTAAAATAACATTACAACATTACAACAAATATAAGATTATTAAGCTTATTTATAGTAGTCAAATGTTACTAAAATTTCAAGAAAAAGGTCTATCAGCCTCTAAGACCTTTTTATTGCATTTCTGTCTACAAACTAGCTTAATAACCGTATGATTAGTTTGTTGCAAACTTATTGTAACAAATTGTAGATAGTTTTTGGCTAGGTTATTTTTTGCAGTGTATTCACACAAAGTAAGCTTCTCGAGATCTACTGTATACTTTGGAATTGTTTACTTGATACTTAGTACATTTTTCAAAATTCTTTGATTATTTCAAATAAATGAATGTCTATAAAGCGTTTTACAGCAAAATGCAGATAAATCCAGATTTGCAATTTTGGAGGGCAAAAAGCCATTTGATTTGGAAGCTTATTTTGGAATTGTTTACCTGATACTTACATTCCTGCCCCGCCCCCCGCCCCGCCCCTTTAGACCCCAGATTTCACAACTTGATGATTGTTTAATGCTTTCATTACTACATTAGCAGTTTTTTTTCTACCCTGACGTTTCTTTGATACTTAAATTGAAAGTTGTGCCCTTTTATTTCTTAATACTACATTTTATTCAATAAATTAAAAACCTACACAATGTTCTAGTATTTAAACATTATTTACATGCTCGCTGCTCATCAACAAAACTGAAAACATATTTACACATCTTACAAATTTGTACACGATTTCGCCGCTCAGGCAGACCAAAATAGCAGCTATAGCTTTTCATTTCTGTCATTTGTTCATCGTTGTGTTGGAAGGAGGGACGTTTTCAGCTTTCTATTGCACGGTTACGGTTCTTCACTTCACACTCTGGGATTACTGAGGCAGCGGAGGGCAGGATGGAGTGATCTGACCTGGGACGGAAGGGTTGATCGGAGAGCTGATGACTTATGGGGTGGTTAATTAGCTCTCTGATGGAGTGATCTCATCTGGGACATAAGGGTTGAACGGAAAGCTGATGACTTCTATATATTCAGGAGGAGGAGTACTGGGGAAGTCCAGCTTTGGTGTCAACTGCAAAATGAAGAAGTGAGCGGGTAAGATGTGTGGTATTGTAATATGGGATAAATATTTTGACACTAGAAAGCAACACAGTGACTAGAAAGCAAGTGCAATGACGGTCAAATGAAAAAAATCACACATCGTGAAAGAATTCTTGGAATGTGAGTGGAGATCGATGGTCTTAGAACAAACCAATCAGTTATGGATTTTAATAAACACGCAAACTAAAATCCATTTCTTCATAGCTTGTTCAACATCCTCACGCCTCCCGATAAATTCAAAGACCAGCAGAGTTTTGCAGATTGGTGGGATGTACCTCACCTCGTTATAAGATGGAGGAGGAGGGTATTGCGCTTCCAGGTCGTCCTCGTCCTGCGGTTGTTCTTCGGCCTGTGAAATGGGGATGTTGTACACAGCTGGCGAACGTTCATGAGCACGTGGTCTCAGCTCTTCCTGATCGTCTGTCGGCCGACATTTATAGAAACATCTGCACAAAGCTATGCAGATTATAATCCCAACGACTGTCGGGACGGCAACCCTGCAGAGTAAAAGGAGAGAAAAAAAGAGATGGGGTGGTTTGAAATGTATTGTTTAATGATATATATACAGTTGAACCTTGGATTACAAGCATTATTCGTTCCAGAAGCGGGCTCATATTCCAAAAACACTCGTAAACCAAATAGACTTTTCCCATAAGAAATAATGAGAACTCAAATTATTCGTTCTACAGCTCAAAACAATAAATACATAAAAATAATTAATACAACATATAAAGTAAACATAAAACAAATTAACCTGCACTTAACATTTAAAAAAAAGTACAAATAAATCCAGACAGATAAGTGTTTCCGTTTGTGCGCGCAGACGCAGTGTATTTGTATGTGTGTGTGTGTGTGGAATTAGCCCCTCGCCTCGTCTCAAACAGTAAAACTCCTTCTCCCTCCCACACCTCGCTTTTTAAGTTTCACAACTAACATAGCAGCGCAAGAGAGAGAAAAATCATTGGCTCAGTTGTGATCACTTGCTGCTCGGTGTCAAAATGAGAGTCGTATGCGTGATACATGATACTCGGCGCTCGTAAACTAAAAACTTAAACATTTATTAAAAATCTTTGCTCAATCAGAGGAAGCTGTACTGCTAACCTTTTTTGTTCCAAAAAAAAGTCCCATTTATGAAACGCAGTGTTGTAGGCTGATTGATTTAGTTTACTTAAATAAACCAGGTCAGGCAATACGTACTTGAGTGGACAGCTGTTTGTGTATTTTACTGCATATGGCCCTTGGTGAAAAAAAGTTTGTGAAACCATGCACTGTAAACCCCAATAAGTTGGCAAAACTAAAAAAAATTGAGGTAATCGGTTGCATCAAGTTTTTTAAGTAATGATGTTTCCAATTTTAAGTGAACAGAACTATCAGTTTTTGGAGTTTGTTCTACTCATTCATATGAATCGATCTTTACTTGCATTACTGAGTAGCCTAACTCGTACTATATATTTTTTAGTTGTTGCATATCAAATAAATAGTCTTTCGCCTGCTCCTGGCAAATGGTCGCCACAGCGGTTTGTCACAAGTTTTTACACCAGAGGTCGTTCTGAACGCAACCCTCCCATTTTTATCTGGGTTTGGGACAGACAGGGTCTTTCACATGGCAGGTGAAACACCTACAGTACCACTGAGCCACCAGTGCTCTGGTACAAATCAAATAAGTATTATTTGACGATTTTAGGGTGCCCAGATTTGTAAAGATTATACTTACAGCATCATGTGAAGACAGACCAATCCACCATCTTGATCAAAACAATTCAATGTGGGCAGTTTACATGTGCCTTGATGGCGTCATACACAAAATCGCTCGGCTGAAAGATTTTAAGTTGGTGGAACTTTAAGGAGACTGTGGTTACTGTGGCTTAAAATATCAAACTTGTTCAGCGAATTTGAAAAGTGTCATTTCTACAAACTCATAAATACCAAAAAGTTCTAAATACTCAACAAGGTCTATTAATTAGGAAATGTATGTAAAATAATGCAACCTACGATAAATGTAAATGTATGAAGTTTTTATGTTTTTAATTTTTTTTAAATGTCCAAGTAAGGAATTTGATACAAATACAGTGGAAGCTTGTGAGTAACTCTCAATCCAAGCACAATTATTAAATAAATTTTAACCTGATATACGAGCGAGGTCTAAATATACGAGCAGTATGCATCCGCTTTGTCTGCCAAGCGTCACATGATCACAACTGAGCCAATGGTTCCTCTCTCTCTTGTGCTATGGGATTGTGGGTAACCGTCTCCCACGCTCATTCTTAGTGCGCGTGCATGCGTGTACTGTTTACTATAACATTGTGACCACATGTGTGTGTGTGTGCGTGTAAAGCATTTTTTTTATTTTGTGTCTAAGTGTAGTGAGTATTCTTTAGTTACTGTTCTGCAACAATGGCCTCTGTGTAGGAAAAAAGGCTGTAGCAGTGCGGAAGATAAATTTGTTTAGAGGAGTGCTTTCAGTAGTGTGTGTGTGTGTGTGTGTGTGTGTGTGTGTGTGTGTGTGTGTGTGTGTATGTGAGTCACGATTCTTTCCAAATTAGATTGCAGGTTAATTTGTTTAATTTTTACTTTATATTTTGTATTAATAATATTTTTTTATGATTATATTTGTGTGCGGAACAAATCATCAATGTTTTCATTATTTCTTATGGGGACATGCGCTTCGATATACAAGTGTTTTAATATAAATCGTACTTCCGGAACAACTTATGCTCGCAATCCAAGGTTCCACTGTACCTAAATTTTATACCTAACAAAATAACTTTTTATTAGCTTGTTAGATTTCATTGGTTTTGTAATGCAGCTATGAGAGCAATGTTGCTTACAAGTAAGAGCAGTTGTGTTGTATTTGATTTAAAGAGAACATTAAGAACATTTGAATTTTTATTTTAAGCCTTGTGTAGCATTGTATACTGTAGAACCAGACATTTATCTTAAATCCACTATTTGAGCTGTTTGTTATAATGAAGATTAGTATATACAATACAGAATGAAATGAGTCTGAAACACCACCACCTTCAGGGAGTGAAACTGTGAGATAAAGGTATGTGTGAGAACACAATACCTTTTTTTCTATCAAGAGACATTTTAATGTTCTCAAATCAATATACCGCTGTAAAGTGAGATTTTAGGAAAAGAAGATGAAAAGACACTTACTGCAAAGAGGTAATCAAATATGAGGACTCTGGATCATAGTAATCCATCTTACTTGACGTCGTCACTCAGTGGATCTGATGAAGAAACGAAAATGATTTTTGACCGTTTTATAGATATTGAAATCACAGCACTGTTGGGTTCTGAAGTCGGATTGCTCGGGAGCTGTGAATGATTTTGTCGTTCCTGGTCCGATCTCAATCTTAAATATTCTTAAAAGTCTGAAACCGGACACATTGGTGGACACAAGGATTAAGACACCATATGCCATGTGTTTTAGTTCTTACTGTGCATAAATCAGGTGATGTCACTAATTAGTTCTCTCCTGAAGAGTTCTGCTCATTAGAATCAGCTGGAACAAATATGTGGCAGGATTTTTTCCAAAACTCAGGAATTCCCAATTGAATTCACAAATTTTTGTAATGAGGATAATAATTATTTTGATAAAAAATAATTTGTTATAATCATCATCATCATCATCATCATAATCATTACAAATTATTGTTATTATTATGATTTAAAAAATGAGAATGTTCTTAAAACATTGAGAATTTCACTTTTGTCTCAATGCTTTTGTCCACCACTGTACGGTATAACAGCAGTGTGCTCGAATCCAGACATTGGAAAACCTCACTATTTGATCTGTCCTGCATTACATCCCTAATTAAAGATGGTGGCGTGGTATAATGGAAGGCTAAATTAAGTTCCCTGCCGCTTGATCAGACTTAAAATTTCTACATTTCAAATGAATATCATGTGTTAGTCAGAATCAGATCAGT
Source organism: Clarias batrachus (assembly GCA_003987875.1). Taxonomy (NCBI): domain Eukaryota; kingdom Metazoa; phylum Chordata; class Actinopteri; order Siluriformes; family Clariidae; genus Clarias; species Clarias batrachus. The sequence goes on from QMIH01001002.1 coordinate 204,297, forward strand.
AGCATTAATCCTTTTTGTTCATCACAGGCTGAATGATATGCCAGGAGAATAAGGAACGGCCGGGTGAAATTAATGACCTGTCATTAGATCATAAATGCAGCGTGATCATTAAGTCAGCCTCTCCCGTGATATTTTATTACCCTTTAAGAAATATCATGGAAAAGTCATGGAAATCAGAATCAAATAAATCTGAACTGTCTACTTTGAACTGATGAGAATCCATATCACCCCAAACTACTGTACATTCTGCACTGCAACAAAAATTACATCTTAAAACGTAAAAATATTCTTGAACTGAGCCAAACCTATGTATACTTTCTTAAAGTAAGTAAAAAACGAATATAAGATTATTAAGCTTATCAAAATGTACTAAAATTGTAAATAAAAATCAAAAATGCTTCATAATCATACATTTGGTTTGTTTAAATCTTATTTTAAGATTTTTATTGTTTTTAATTCCAAGTGCAGATAAATGTAATTGTATTTGTCCTAAGATTTTTTGCTGCGTGTTGCAGGTGTTTACAATTAATTCAAGCAAGATCACTAAAACTGTATTAAAACTGTATGTGAGTTAAAGTTGATAAGTGCCTGTTTCCTTATTAAAGAAAAAAACATCCTGAGATATCAGCCTTATACCGTATCAAGCTTAAAAGCATCAATCTGAAGATGATCAAAATGCTGAAAGCCTCAAAATACAATGAGCATGAACGTTTAACAATATAACTCATATCTCTCATCTTACCTGAAGGGCCGCAGGTGATCAGGTGGTCTCGTCTGGCTCACTACTTAGACCTCCTGTCATAAAAAAGGGCACTCCTGGATACACACACCTTAATGTTTATTACCACATTGTGCTGGTTAAAGGCACAGCGTCTGCATTTGTAATGTCTCCAAGCAGGTAGTTAGGTATGTTCCTGATCAATCATGCTTGGATATCAACCTGTATCTGAGTGCTTAGTCATTCCTGTTTATATATTTCAGTCTGTAAAGGACCGGTGTTTTTATTTATTTATTTATTTATTTATTACACCCTCTCCTGGCACATGAGAGAAATACCCATCTGGTAAAATTAAATAAAAATTCTTTCCTTTCCCTCAAGCACCCCAAGAAAATCAGTTTATAATAAATAATGCATTACATTTGGAACATGATATACAATATTTATGGGTACCGAATAAAATTCAACCATCAGAGCAGTTTAGTAAACGTATAGAAACTTTATTTACGATAGTGATCGAGAAACAGCAATTTAAAATTTAAATTCAAATTTTGTCATACACTCTTTCATACAACACATTCTGGGAAAGTCCCATTTCCTCCCATTTGGGCTTGATCAATCATGTGTCCAGTATTTAAAAACATTACTAAAGTTTTGAAGATGATTTCAATTTCGCATTCCACAAAGACTGCCCTTCTGTCTGTTACTGAGAAGCTGCATGCTGCTAGAACAGCTGTCATCTGTCCTTACCCTCCTGGACCTCTCAGCTGCATTTGACATACTGAACAACAAGATTTTCTTGTATATCCTTACAAGCTTTGGAATCTGTGGCATACAGTACCATGGCAATTGTTTACTTCCTAGAAGATAGGTTGTATGAAGTGGAGAGGATCCACTCTGTAATGGTGTCCCACAAGGCTCAGTACTTGGTCCTATTCTGTTCTACCTCTATTCCCGGTCTCTTGGGGAAGACCATATCCTCTCACAGCTTTTCATACTATTTCTATGCAGATGACACATAACTCATTCTCTCCTTTCTCTCCTCAGACACTCAGGTTTACACCCAGATCTCAGTGTTTCTGGAAGACATCTCATCCTGGACGACAGCTTATCAGCTAAAACTCAATCTCAGTAAAACCAAACTGCTGACCATCACTTGTGAACTTGTGATCATCCTGGACAAGAATCGGATCACTCCTTCAGTCACTGCCCACAATCTTGTGGTAACTCTTGGGGTAACAATCATCTGTCATTTTCCCCAGACTTTGCTATTCTTAATTGTTCTTGTCGATTTCTTCTTTACAACATTAAGAGGCTTCGCCCATTTCTTTCTACTCAGGTTATAAAGGTACTTGTTCAGTCTCATGTTATTTTAAAACTGGACTACTGCAACTCACTCCTGGCAGGTCTGCCTCTGTCCACCATTCATCCTCTGCAGCTGATCCAGAATGCAGGTGCACATCTCATTCAACCTTCCCAAGTTCTCCGACACAACATCACTTCTGCTCTGGCTTCCTGTAGCTGCCCGCTGATGCTTTCCTACAAAAGCTAAAAATAGCCCAGCACCCACTTACAGGTACCTCTCAGCTCTTAGCTTGTCCACTTCGATGCTTTCGTTTTTTGTTCTGGCACCTACTGTAGGTGGTGGAATGAGCTTCCTCTAGATGTCTCTGCTGATTAAATAAACTGCGACTTATCTGTTTCTTCAATATTTGAGTTAATCCTCTCCAAAAAGCCTTCTCTTCATTGTTTGACTGATGGTACTTTAGTTAGTAATCCAGTGAAAGGATTTATTCAATGACGTAAACTTCACAGCACTTTTGTAAGTCAGTCTGGATAAGGGCGTCTGCCAAAAGCCTAAATTTGTAAATGGGAATGTACTTTGAAACAGAGAGAAGGAAGTGCGTTGATTGATTCAGGTGCATGTGTATATTAGTTGGTCTTAATAAATATTTTATAAAATCAGTTTATATGATGTACACAATAATCAAACATATAATTTAGCATTTGTTTGAACACCACATAATCCATTTGAAAAAATAAATTAAATTCCATTTTAAAAAATTTAATCCTCATACTGATGCTCTGACCTAAATTGTGTTCCTAAAATGTAAAATAGATAATATGATAAAAATCAAATAGAATTGAAATTGAAAAACAATGTCCAGTCTTGGGCAGAGGAATGCACAAAGTTCCACTTGTGCAAAATGTAGACCATGTGCAAACATGCATTAATGGGCTGAGTGGTGTATGAGTAGAAACAGATCAGTGTTTAGTCCTATGTGGTGGTGTTATCAAGAGTCAAGAAGCTTCTCTTCACTCTCTCTGTGTTGGCCTTCAGGGTTCACAGGTGCTTTTAATTCAATTCAATTTTATTTGTATAGCGTAATGTATTTATTTTAACAATGACCATTGGCTCGAAACAGCTTTAGAGAATATAAGAAACATAAAAAAACAAAAAAGAAAAAAAGTCCTAGATGTTAGACGAAATCACCCTATTGAGCATATTCCATAGATGGTATGAAGAAGAAACATTGAGAGGAACCAGACTCTAAAGGGAACCCATCCTCATTTGGGGGACACTGGAGAGTGTGATAATAAATGATTCTAAACACCTGGGGATGTGATATAAACAAAGTTATTTGTTCAGTTACGTACAGTGTATAGTATGATGCAGATACAGCCATGATGGTGTCACCTGCAAACTTGATGGTGGAGTTGGTAGTGGCCACACAGTCATAGACGTAGAGTGCTTAGTGTTCTAAGCAGGGGGCTTAGAACACAACTTGGTATGGGCTCCAGTGCTGAGGGTGAGGGAGGCTTAGACATGTCTGCCCATTCTTACTGCCTGTGGTCTACCAGATAGAAAGTTGGAGATCCCAGGTGCTCCAGCTTGGTGGTGAGTGTGGAGGGAATTATAGTGTTAAATGCAAAATTCTAGTCGACAAAGAGCAGTTTATCATAACTCTCTTCTAGTGTCCAGCTGAGTGAGTGATGTATGAAGTAGGTGAGAGATGGTATCATCTGTTGAGCAGGTTGGTTGGTAAGCTAACTGTAGGTAACTGTAGGTAATCTCGTGTGTCAGGTAGTGAAGCATGATGATGAAGTCTCTGATCAGCCGCTCAAAGCACTTGGGGTTGGGCATTCTTCGGGCCGGGAACAATGATGGACTCTTTAAGGCATGTGGACCCAATTACCGATTGGGTTAAGGAGATTTTGAATATTTCTCTGAACACAGGTGCTAGCTGGTCAGTGCCGGCTCTGAGGACTCAACCTTGAATGCCGTCTGGTCCTGCTGCTTTCCTGGGTGTACACGCTCCTGAAGGCTTTCCTCACATTACACTCGTTTCCGTTGTGTTGGCATTCTCTTTCTGTCTGCAACCATTAGTACCGCTAGCATTAGCATTAGCTTTAGCATTGCTGTTAGCATCGTTAGCTGCAGCCTTGAAGCAAGAGTAGAAAGTGTTCAGCTTATCTGCCAGAGACACGTTTGCGTTCTTTCTACTCGATGTTGGTGCTTTATTGTCAGTTATTGTCCTTAGGCACCAGTGTCCTTTCACCTCTGGTAGGGAAGGTGATGCACTGATAAAAGTTTGGTGGTGTTGTATCCATGCAGCTCACATGAAGCAGTGTCCATGTGTGCTTGAGGTGGAATATAAACATCACTAACTGTGACCAATTTAAACTCCAGACGAAAGTAAAAAAATTTGATTAGTCAGTAGTTTCAGGTCGGGTCTGCAGGAGCGTGTGAGAGGTCCAATGCTCACACTGTTGCACCAGCTGTTGTTCACCATTAAACACAAGCCACCTCCCCTTGACGTCCCCAATTCCAGTGTTCTGTCCATGCAATGTACCGAAAAGAACTCGGCTGGCTGAATGGTGTGGTTCAGAAATGTCTCGGTGAAGCACAGGAGCTTGCAGTCCTGAATGTCTCTCTGGAACTTTACCCTGACCCTGAGGGCATCAAGCTTGTTTCCCAGCGACTGGACGTTGACGAGTAGGATGCTAGGCAGAGGTGTACGGTATGACTGGCTGTCAGCCTATTCCTGACACCTGCTCGTTTCCCTCGGGGCCGCCGGGTCGCGAGGGTTACTGCAAAATGAGACAAATCCAGCTTGGCAGTTTTGGGAAAAAAAGGTTGTTTTTTTATATAAAACTTTGAGAATATTTTGGAATTGTTTACTTGATACCTAGTAAATTCTTTGGTCTTGATATTTTAACCATATTACTCACATTCAGGTGATGATTTTTAACTCTTTATATGAAAGAAAATAGTATTATTCCTTCAATATTCTTGCCCCAAGGTTGAGTCCTTAAAGCCCACCTTTCCCAAAATTAAGTATATATGCAAGATAAAGAGTTGTGCATTTATTTATGGAAAAGATTCTTCAATTAAACTTTCTTTATTAGAGTCACCTTATAGATCAAATACAACGTGCAGTTATTTACTTTTTTATTTATTTGTTTTTTATTATTTCTGTCATAACATTTCTTTAATGCTTGAGCTTTCTAAGTACTAAATATAGTTGAATAACTTAAAACACGAAACTCCAAATATGTTCTAGTATTTAACCACTATTTACATGCTTGCATCTCATCCATAAAACAAAAAATATATTTATAAATCTTGCAAATATGTAGACGATTTCACCACTCAGGCAGACCAAAATAGCAGCTATGGAAGCTATGGGATTACTGAGGCAGCGGAGGGCAGGATGGAGTGATCTGACCTGGGGCGGAAGGGTTGATCGGAGAGCTGATGACTTCTGTATAAGCAGGAGGAGGAGCACTGGGGAAGTCAGGCGTCAGCATCAGCTGCAAAATGGAGAAACGAGCAGGTAAGATGTATTGTAACATGGGACGCATAAATATAAATCAGGTATTTAACTGGGCAGCGAAGATGCATTTGAGATGGTCAGATGTTTCTTCAGTTCCCACAAACAAATAAACATAGTTGATTACGCTGTGTCTCGTTATTAGCAATGGGATGGACCTCACCTCGTTATAAGCTGGAGGACGGGCGTATTGTTGTGGCAGGTTGTACTGCTGTGGTCCTTGTCGTTGTTCTTGAGTCTGTGATGGGATGATGTAGACGGCCTGAGCACGTGTTGATGCTTGTGCATGCTGTGCCCGTTCCCCTCTCATTTTCCGACATTGAAAGAAACATTTACACAAAGCTATGCTGATCATGATCCCAACGATTGTCGGGATGGCGATCCTACAGAGTAAAAGGAATGAAAAAAGGGGTGAGGTGATGTAATGTCTATTTTAATAAAAGTATATATACATTTGTGAAGACTGCATCTTTTTAAAAAAATTTACACACAATATACAATTTGCTTCTTGTTTAAAAAATGAAATATATACAGTGGAACCTCGGATTGCGAGTAACGCGGTTTACAAGCGTTCCGCAAGACGAGCAAAGATTTTAATAATTTTTGACTTGAAAAACTGAGCAAGTCTTGGTTTACGAGTGCCGAGTATCACGTATCACGTATGCGCAACTGAGCCAATGATTTTTCTCTCTCTTGTGCTGCGGAATTGTGGGTAATCGTCTCCCCTTAGTACTCACTCTCTCGCCTTTACACCCCGCTCCCCGGCTTCACACGCACATACCGACACACACTCTATGCTTGACAAAGAAAACTCAGCTCTGTCGCGATTCATTTCAAAGGTAAAGTGCTGGTTCATTTGTTGTTGTTTTTTTACTTTACAGCAGTGATTCTGTTAGTATACGCTCATGCGAGTGTCATTAAAGAGATTTGTATCTCTCTGTGTCACTCATCTGTGTAAGATGAGGTGAGGGTAGGGGCTAATTCCACACACACGCACACACACACACACACACACAAATACACGCCGCCTGCACGCACAAACGGAAACACTTATCTGTCACAATCTTAACTTTTTTTAAAAGTTAACGTGCATGTTCATTTGTTTTATTTTTACTTTAAAGAAGATCGTACAAATAAATAAATAAATAAATTATACAAATACATTTAGTTCACTTCACCATCAGCACTGCTCGCACTTCAGTAGGTGACTACTCCGTTTAGTGCATTGGTAAATACAGTATTTTCTTGGCTTCAACATTCTTAAAAAGTCCATTTAGTTCATTTGAAGGCAGCAGATCTTTTGGCCATTCTGAATTTCTTTGCTTCACTGAGCATACGAAAGAAAGAAATGATGCGACCCTCTTCATGGACACATCTCGTTTTGCTGCAGACATTTTACCAAATATTGGTAAGTTAGAAAAATTCTAAAAGCAGTTTTTCAAAAATAAAGATTTGTTATCAACAATTTTGTGTCCCTGAGGACAATTATTTGCTAGAATGAGTGAAAGCCTGAAAATGGCATTTATCGCATTTTGCTGTAAAACCTCATATGCAAAAAGTTAATTTCTTAACTTTTAAAATAATATAAAATGCATATTGAATGTATGAAATCAATATCTACGGGATATGATTATAAGTTGTAGAAACACTGCCACCTTCAGGAAGTGAAATGTGAGATAAAGGAAACACAATGCCTCTAAAATCACCTTTTTATTACTTTTTACTATTCCTGTCGAGTTCCTGCTCTCACATCAATATGACCTTGTAAAGTGTGATTATAGGTAAAGAACATGGAAAATCACTCACTGCAAATTGTTAATCAAAGTGTTTGAGGGCGCCGGATTAAAGAAATCCATCTTACAGGACGCCTTCTCTCAGTGGATCTGCTGAGGAAACGAAAATGATTTTTTATAGATATTGAAATCACAGCACTGTTGGGTTCTGAAGTCGGATTGCTCGGGAGCTGTGAATGATTTTGTCGTTCCTGGTCTGATCTCATTTTTAAATATTCTTAAAAGTCTGAAACCGGACACATTGGTGGACACAAGGATTAAGACACCATATGCCATGTGTTTTAGTTCTTACTGTGCATAAAATCAGGTGATGTCACTAATCAGTTCTCTCCTGAAGAGTTCTGCTCATTAGAATCAGCTGGTTTATTGATGGATGGAAGAAATACGTAGCAGGACATTTACTTTCTGAAGTAAACTTTCCACCTCTGCACCAAAACGGCTAAAACTCTGGAATTCTCAAGTGAATTGTAAATTTCTGTGGAAAATTTCTGTACATGATCATTAGGAAGAGATCAACGAGGCATGAATTGAGCGAGTGGCACCAGAGAACTGCAGGGTTTTTAGGAATAAAATACTTCATACTTCGTACATACAGAATGTACTGGTGGGAAACACGATCAAGAAAACTATTTTGTTGCACACGAAACATTTTTTTCCTACATATTGTTGAAGATCGAGAAAAAATAAATAAATACAAATACATTCAGTTTACTGCACCATCAGCACTGCTCCCACTTGACTACTACGTTTAGTGCATTTGTCTGCACTAAATAACAAATTATTCTTATTATCATGATTTTCATTATTTTAAAAAATGAGAATGTTCTTAAAACATTGAATTTCACTTTTGTCTCGATTCTTTTCTCCACCACTGTATACTGTAACAGCAGTGTGATCAAATCCAGACACTGGAAACCTCATTATTAATTACATCACTAATTAAAGATGGTGACATGGTATAACGGAAGGCTAAATTAAGTTCCATGCCTCTTGATCAGACATAACATTTCTAAATTTCACATAGATTTAAATATCATGTGTGTGTCAGTCAGAATCAGGTCAGTAGCATTAATCTGAACGATATGCCAGGAAATAATACAGGAATTAACAACCAGTTGGAAATGAATGACCTGTCATAGTTCATAAATGCAGAGCGATCTCTACGTCAGCCCCTCACGTGATATTTTATTACTGTTTAAGAAATACCAGCCATGCCAGTCTGGAAAACCTAATGGAAGTCAAAATAATTTCACGTCTGAATAAAAATCTACATGGAACTGACAAGGATCCAGATCAACCCAAACAACTTTCTGCACTGCAACAAGAAAAGGGTCGAATAGTCTTGTCTAGTCAAACTTATCTATAATGTCTTAAAATAAGTTTACAAAAAACAAACAGCAGATTAAGCTTATATCTAATCAAATTTTACATGAAATGCATACAAGAAATAAATTCATAACTAGCTAAATTCTCTGCTGATAGAACAAGAAATTGCCGATTTTAGAGTAGAATTCTATTAGAAATAAATTTAATAATCTTATATGTTGTTTGTTGAAATTTTATTCTAAGATTTTTTTTTTATCATCATCCATATTTCCAAGTGTAATTTGTGTTGATTTACAGCTAATGCATACAAGATCTCAAAAAACTGGTAATAAATAAATAAATAATAATAATAATAATAATAATAATAATAATAATAATAATCAAGAGAGGTCTGCCTTAATTTTTTTCCAAAGATGATGATTTTTTTTTTTCTCCAAAGATGATCATGTGATTGAATTTTGAGCGGAACATGTTTATGAACAATACACCTTTTTCAATTGTATAAAGCTCTTAACACTACACAACACACACAGTAAACACACGTCTTACCTGAATGGCCGCAGGTGATCAGGTGGTCTTGTCTGGATCGCTTCTCAGACGTCTTATTATAAAAAAGGGCACTTTTGGACACACGCACACACACCTTAGTGTTTATTACCACGTTGTGCTGGTTAAAGACACAGTGTCTGGATTTGTAACGTCTCCAGGCAGGTTATGTATATTTCTGATCAATCAGGCGCTTGGATATCAACCTGATTCTGATTCTTAGTCCTTCCAGTTTATATACTTTTTTTTATTATTATTATTATATAGGTTGTAAGCTTATACAGTCTTTAACGGAGAGTTGTGTAATTTTTTCCGCGGTCATATTACCATATAGTAACATGTTAACGCTTAATGTGTTTAATGCGTTAATATTTTTTTTTACTGCAATTTAATCATATGTCCCAGTTTGACCCTAATGGCATCCCATAATTGCAGTGCGGTTACCCGGCTGTGTGAGATAACGGCACGGTGAACACAAATAATAAGATGACTAAAGAAAGATCACCAGAACTTCATTATGAAGAGCTTCTAGAAAACAAAGTCGTGTGCTCGGGCTGCCTTTAAGGGGAATTATTATTACAAGAATACATTAAATGTAAGACACTGAAAAGGCTGTGTGTGTGTGTGTGTGTGTGTGTGTGTGTGTGTGTGTGTGTGTGTGTGGCTGTGTGCGTGTGTGTGTGTGT
>QMIH01001002.1:218224-237020 GCA_003987875.1 Clarias batrachus
TACAGTATATACTATAACTCTATTACCAAATGTATTTTCTGTTTGTGTACCACATTGTATTTATTTATTGTAAATAGGCCACTTATGCACTTCTGGTTAGATGCTAACTGCACTTCATTGGCTCTGTACTTGTACTTTGCGCAATGACACTAAAGTTGAATCTAATCCGATTTGATTTTAAGGGAAAATTAGGTACATTTCATTTTTCCCAACTTTCTGTTTTAACCATCATGTAGTATTTATTTATAAAGGTATTTATTTTAAACTCACTATTTGAGCTGTTTTTTTAAATGATGATTAATACAAAATGAAACACTGAAACACATAGAAAACATAGAAACACTGCCACCTTGAGGGAGTGAAACTGTGAAACACAATGCCTCTAAAATCACCTTTTTATTGTTTTACAGTTCCTGTAAAGAGATATTTTAATCCTCTGACATCAATATGACATTGTAAAGTGCGATTTTGGATAAAGAAGATGAAAGGAAACTTACTGGAATATGCGAAAAACCATGGGTGTGGAATCTAGTGTCAGGAAATCCATCTTACAGCACGACTTCTCTCAGTGGATCTGTTGAGGAAATCAGAATCAGCAGGTTTACTTAATGGATGGAACAAAAATGTTGCAGGACTTTTACTTTCTACATAAAACGGCTAAAACCCGGGAATTCTCAAGTATAGTGTAAATTTCTGTGGCAAATTTCTGTACATGATCTTTAGGAAGAGATCGAGGAGGTACAGTATATAGCACGGACTGAGCGAGTGACATCAGAGACCTGCAGACGTCTTTTTGTACTGATTGTTGTAGAGCAGTTTAATTTCACAAAATAACACATTAACTCAACTCAACTCTCAACTCATCTTTATTTGTATAGCACTTTTAAAAAACAAGAATGCCCCAAAGTGCTTCACATAAATAATAAAATAATATAGTATTATTATAAAATAAAATAAGGAACTAAGTTAAGAAATTAAAAATTATAATAATAAAAATAAATAAATAAATAAATATTTAAAAAATAAATTTAAAAATTTAAATTTTTTAAAAAAATTAAAAATTAAAAAATCATAATCATAATCATAATAATCATAATAATAAAATATTAAAAAGGAACATAATTAAAATCACATCACACACAATCTCATGTTGGTTTAAATGCCAAAGAAAACATGTGAGTTTTGAGATGGGACTTAAACACCCTCAGTGTTCTTATTATTGTGCTTCTTGTTATTTAAAGAAAAATTGAATGTTCTTAAAACTCAAATTTCACTTTTGTCTCGATGCTTTTGTCCATCACTGTATAACAGCAGCGAGCTCAAATCCAGACATGGGTAACCTCACTATTTGATCTGTTCTGCATTACATCACTAATTAAAGATGGTGATGTGGTATAATGGAAGGCTAAATTAAGTTCCATGCCTCTTGATCAGACTTAAAAATTTGTGAATTTCAAATGAATATCGTGTTTTAGTCAGTCAGAATCAGGTCAGTAGCATTAATCCTTCTTTTTTTTATCACAGGCTGAATGATGTGCCAGGAAATAATACAGGAAGGAACAACCAGGGTGAAAATTAAAGACCTGTCATTAGCTCATAAATGCAGAGCGATTGCTAAGTCAGCCTCTCATGTGATATTTTATTGTCCTTTGAGAAATACCGGCCATGCCAGTCTTGACAAGTCATGGAAGTCAAAATCAAATCAACTTTACCTAAAAATCTACTTTAAACTGATAAGAATCCGTATCACCCCAAACTACTCCCTGCACTGCAAAAAAATGACATTAAGTGAAAATTTTTTTTCATTTAACCAAACCCTCTCTCAGAGGGAAGGGATGAGAGGTACTTAGCGCTCCCACATTAATCACGGCTCTACAGCCAATCAGGGACGTCTGTGAGCTCACGCGAGCGGAAGGAGCAGATAGCGCTGTCCTCCGAGTGTGTGACTCCGCCCCCAACGCTGTGTGAGCGAGCAGTTCGATGGTCGGCTGGCGTCACGTGGTTTGAAGGAAACACGTGATAGTCTTCCCTCACTACTAAGTGGTAGTAGTAGCCTTAATGTGTGCGCCCCCTAGTGACGGGGAGGAATTGGACACGACTAAATTAGGGAGAAAATCGGGGAAAAATCTTTTTTTTAAAAAAGTTAAAGAAACAAAAAAAGTTTCCAATTAAACAAGTATAAAATAATTTAGATATTTCTACTCAAATTTTACTTGCATTTTTTATGAAAATTTTGTTTTTTGTCATTTTATTGTAAGATTTTTTTTTACAGCTAATTCAAGCAAGATCCAAAAAAACTCTATTAAAATATGAAACTTGTTCTAAGAGTTAAAATTGATAAATGACGGTTTCCTTCTAATAATAATAATAATAATTGTGTCGCCTTCCAGGCTTAATGCTGTAAAGACTTTTATTTTAAAATGCTGCGTTTGCTGATGTCACTTCCTGTTTCCGGTTTTGGTGTTGTTTGAGGAAGCATGTAGTATTTACACATGTTTTTGTATCCAGTGCAATCCGTGCTGTAAACCATACTGAAGCAATGTTGTAAGTTTGTATTTTCATAGTTCATTTTCTGAGTTAATGTTACAAACATTATTTATGTAAAAAGGTATTTAAATTGTTTTAAAAAAAAGTGATTTGTTTGCATGTAATTACAAAAAGCAGTTGAACAAATTGTGATGGTTACATTTTGTGTTTATGGCAGTTTTCACTTTATCTGTAAGATGTAAGAGCCACAGTAAAAGGAAAGAAACCTAAGCTACGACTCAAGTCATCATTTTGCAGAAAAAGTTTAGCTGGTTGGATAGCTGTTGCTACTACGCTACAGTGAAGACAGCACAGTGAAAAAACATTGAAAGCTGGTATCTACAGTGTGGTACAATGGAATCGATACAGAGTGACAAGGCTTCCGTTGTGAGTGGGAGAAGCTTACGGTCGTCAACATCATCTACCTCACTAGTAAGAGCCCGAGCTAAAGCAGAGGCAGCGAAAGCACGTGCGACATTCGCGGAACAAGAGGCTAAAGCTAAAATAGAAAAAGCTATCAAAGAAGCAGAGTACCAGAAAGAGAAGGCTAAAAGAGAAGCTGAATATGAACTGGAAAAGGCAAAAAAGGATGTTGAGCTGAATACACTAGCTATACACAGAGAGGCAGCAGTTGCAGAGGCTGAGGCGGCTGTGTGGGAAGCAGCAGATGCAATGGAAAACTATGCTGTTTTGGATGAAGTGGGCACATCAGAGGAAGCCAAAATGGAGCGGACAAGTAAGTACGTCCAGTCTCATGTCAGCCCATATGCACAAGAAAACAATCCATCTACTGACTNCTTTGAACTGTTTGACATAAAGAGTAAACCATACTCTTATTATCTGAGAACGTGCTCTGGCACAACAGAGACATCTGGACGAAAGGCTGAAGACTTTGTGGCTGAGTCACTCAATGGGAAAGTTACAATCCCACTACCACCACTCCTTGAGTGCGATGACATAATGAACAATCGTTCTGAAATTCCGACACCGAATGCAGCCCTACATCACCCACAMCTTAGCAAGGTGGCACAGCACATCCCAGAGATTGACCCCACTGCTAAAATCCTCTTGCTGCTTGGCAGAGACATAATAAGGGTGCACAAGGTACGAGAGCAAATAAATGGCCCTCACAATGCTCCCTTTGCCCAACGTCTTGACTTAGGCTGGGTGCTGGTGGGAGAAGTCTGCTTAGGGAAAGTACACAAACCAACGGTTAATGCTTTCAAAACCACTATCCACGACAATGGACGTTCCTCACTCTTTCAACCCTGCACAAGCCTCTCACAAATCAAAGATAAGCTCTATTGCCATGCAAATATGCGAAAAGAGATGTTAAGGACCAATAAAGCCATAGAGGAAACACTGGGCCAAACAGTATTCAATAATGACAATCATGACAATAAACTAGCATCATCACTTGAAGAGGAGACCTTCTTGAGGTTAATGGATGAGGAGGTTTACAGAAATGAGACGAATAGCTGGGTAGCCCCACTTCCATTTAGACAGCCAAGACAACGCCTGCCCAACAATCGAGAGCAAGCAGTCAAGCGCTTTGTATCACTCCAACGGAGTTTGCAAAGAAAGCCAAAAATGCAACAGCAATATGTGGCCTTCATGAGAAAGATCTTTGAGAGCGGCCATGCAGAGGTTGCGCCGCCTTTGGAAGAAAATGAGGAAGGATGGTACCTGCCAACTTTCGGGGTGTTTCATCCACAAAAACCAGATCAAATCAGAGTGGTCTTTGATTCAAGTGCCCAAACCTCTGGCATATCCCTCAACAATGTGCTTCTTACAGGCCCCGACCTCAACAACTCGCTTCTTGGAGTGCTGATGAGGTTCCGGAAGGAAAGAGTTGCTATCCTAGCAGATATACAGCAGATGTTTCACTGCTTCTTGGTGAGAGAGGATCATAGAAATTTTCTGCGATTTTTGTGGTATAAGGACAATGATGTGGCAAAAGAAGTTATCGATTTCAGGATGAAGGTCCATATTTTTGGAAACAGCCCATCTCCAGCTGTAGCTATATACGGGCTTAAAAGAGCTATTAGAGAAGGCGCACAAACATATGGAGCTGATACTGTTAACTTTGTAGAACGGCATTTTTATGTGGACGACGGTCTTTGTTCTTTACCAACAGAGGCTGAAGCAATCGACTTGTTACATAGAACGCAGCTTTCACTAGCAGAGTCGAACCTTCGGCTTCATAAGTTTGTTTCAAACAGTCAGGAGGTTTTGGAAGCTTTCCTACCTGAAGATTGTGCAACAGCCATAAAAGACATAGACTTTAGTGGGGAAATTGAGCCCACTCAACGCAGTCTAGGCCTTCTGTGGGAGATAAAGAGTGATACCTTCACTTACTCTGTGTCTAGCGAAGCTAAGCCATTCACTCGCCGTGGAGTCCTTTCAACTGTGAACAGTGTTTTTGACCCCTTGGGGTTTCTGGCCCCAATCACAATCCAAGGAAGGGCCCTTCTCCGGGAGTTAACAGCTGGGTCATCAGAGTGGGACACACCTCTGCCTGAGAATAAACGCAGGAAGTGGGAAACATGGCGAGATTCTCTTCAAGGATTAAAACAACTTCATATACCTAGGGTCTACACTGCAGCCTCGTTAGCCAAGGCAGTACGAACAGAGCTGTATGTGTTCTCTGACGCGTCCATTAAAGCTATTGGTGCTGTAGCGTACTTGAAGGTTGTAGGAGAAGATGGTCAAACACACATTGGATTTGTCATGGGGAAATCGAAACTCGCACCCCGATCTGAACCAACCATTCCAAGACTGGAATTATGTGCTGCAGTTTTAGCGGTAGAAATGGCTGAACTTATTCATGACGAACTGGACTTGAGGCTAGACTCCATCCAGTTCTTCACTGATAGTAAGGTTGTCTTGGGCTATATCTTCAATGAATCCAAACGCTTTTATGTCTATGTCCATAACAGGGTTCAGCGGATTCGTCAGACCACAAGATTAGACCAGTGGCACTATGTACCTACAGAGGACAATCCTGCTGACCATGCGTCAAGGTCAATTCCAGTCACGCACCTGATGCAAACCACATGGTTTACAGGCCCAGCCTTCCTGCTTAAGCTTTCCCAAACATCAGAATYGGCACAGTCCTTTAAGCTAGTTGAGCCAGAACTGGACATGGAGATTCGTCCTCAAGTGAAAAGCTATACCACACAGCTCCAAGAGAAAACCTTTCGCTCAGAACGCTTTGAAAGATTCTCTAAATTTGACTCTCTTGAACGGGCCATAGCTCTCCTGATACACATCGCAAGGTCTTATAAATCCTCTAGAAATGCGGACAGGTGTAAAGGGTGGCATAAATGTGATTTACCTCGCACTCCAGACGAAATATCCCAAGCCAACCGAGTCATCATCAAAGCTGTTCAGGAAGAAGCATTTGCAAAGGAGTTTGAAGCTTTGACAACAAACAGACCAATCCCTTCATATAGCAAACTTTGCTATCTGAGTCCAATACTACAGAATGAACTCATCTGTCTTGGAGGCCGACTGAAAAATGCTAATTTGGACCTGGGAGAAAAGAACCCAGTTATTCTGCCTAAGGACAACCACATTTCCTTATTGCTCGTCAGACACTACCATACCAAGGTAAAACATCAAGGGCGTCATTTGACCGAAGGAGCTGTCAGAGCAGCAGGATATTGGATCTTAGGAGGAAAAAGGCTCATCAACTCAGCATTACATAAATGTGTGATCTGCCGCAAACTTAGAGGAAAGACACAAGAACAATTCATGGCAAACTTGCCTTCCGAGCGTCTAAAAACCTGCCYTCCATTTACGTACGTAGGGTTGGATGTCTTTGGACCATGGTCCATCAGCACCAGACGTACCAGAGGAGTACAAGCTGAGACCAAACGCTGGGCAGTAATGTTTTGTTGTATGAGCTCTAGAGCAGTTCACATTGAGGTCATTGACTCCTTGGATACCTCAAGCTGCATCAATGCTATACGGCGGTTGTTTGCAATAAGAGGACCTGCGAAACAGCTCATATCTGATTGCGGTACAAACTTCATAGGAGCCTGCAGGGAACTTGGCATGAGCAACAATCAACCACATGTCAAAGTACAGAGATATCTCAGCCAACAAGGGTGCTCCTGGGTCTTTAACCCTCCACATGCCTCACACATGGGTGGTTCTTGGGAGCGTTTGATTGGACTAGCAAGGAGAATTCTGGACTCAATGTTCCTTGAACAGTACTCCCGCCTAACTCATGATGTTTTGTGCACATTGATGGCAGAGGTAACAGCAATCATAAACGCTAGGCCACTAATTCCAGTTTCAAGCGATCCTGAGAATCCTTTCATTCTGACACCATCGATGCTCCTGACTCAGAAAGTTGGAGTACCGCCTCCACCAGGAGACTTTTTAGATAAGGATCTTCTTACCAAGCARTGGAGACAAGTTCAAGCTCTTGCCGACAAATTCTGGAAACGTTGGAGCCGAGAGTATCTGCCTACCTTGCAATGCCGAAAGAAGTGGACCAAACCGCACCAAAACTTGGAAGATGGGGATGTTGTGCTTCTCAAGGACAGTAAGGTTGTTCGTAACAACTGGCCTATGGCGGTGGTTACAAAAACCTTCCCTGGAGAAGACGGGAGAGTAAGGAAAGTGGAACTGAGGACCACGGATCAAGGGCACTCAAAGACATTTTTTAGACCAGTAACAGAGGTGGTCTTACTTTTGTCTAAAGAACTGATGTCCACTTGATTCATAGGTTAATTATGTGATGACCTTACTGAGGTCAGGCGGGGAGTGTGTCGCCTTCCAGGCTTAATGCTGTAAAGACTTTTATTTTAAAATGCTGCGTTTGCTGATGTCACTTCCTGTTTCCGGTTTTGGTGTTGTTTGAGGAAGCATGTAGTATTTACACATGTTTTTGTATCCAGTGCAATCCGTGCTGTAAACCATACTGAAGCAATGTTGTAAGTTTGTATTTTCATAGTTNATATATGTTTTTTTACATAGTATGATGGTCCAGAATGAACAATGGTTTGTTTCACTACAGCAGAGTTTGTGTTTAGAGAGAGAATTTTCAATGAGAAAGATTTTACAGTAACGTGCACCATATCCACATTGTACTTTTACAGATTTAAGGCATATTTAACCCCAGTAAAATCTGGGATTTTGTCTTATATGTATGTAATTGAATTATGCAAGATTATTTCTATGTATTACATATTGTACAACAGTTTACAATATAGCAACATTAATGCACGTTGTATATCATTACTAAAGAAATGTCAAAGAACATTGATTAATGCAGAGTCTGCTTGAAATATTTGCAAAGTTATGATTAATCTAATGCACCTCCTAAACCATGGGTAAAAAAGGGCATAAATAAATGGATTAATGGTGGAATTAAGATAAACCAAGATAACAACTTTTTGAAATATTTCTGGCTGTGGCTCAATAACACCACCTAATAAACTGTAAATAAAATATGGAAGTAAACACATCAGAAACACAGACACTAAAATGCCGAGGACTTTAGCTGCTTTTCTCTCAGATTTCATTGAGTGTGAGGTGATTTTCTGTGTTTTAAGTCGTGTGTGATTATTAAGCTCTCTGATAGCAGTGGCATGTTTCTTAGCAATCACAAAAACCAATACATACAATATGATTATGACAGAAAGAGGACATATAAATGAATGTACAAGATCAATTGCTGACCAAACTCCATCCAGAAAGTAAAAACACTCTCCAGGACACATTACAGAACTCGTCAAGTTACCATTAAAATATAAGAGGGCTATGACATACACTAGGCACAAACACCAGTTAGAATAAACCACAATTACCATAGTCCTCCTACTGATTGTGGTTGTGTAAAAAAACGGGTTTGAGAGAGCCAAATAGCGATCTACAGAGATCAAAGCGACATTATAGATGGACACATTCTCAAGAAAAAAGGAAGAGATCATTAAACAGATGCAGAAAGTTCTATTAAAAATCCAGCATGACTCAATTGTCCATATAAACATAGGCAGCATCACAAAAATGCCAATCAGGAAATCAGACACCGCCAGAGAGAGCACAAGTGTGTTCGTCGGTGTGTGAAGCTGCTTGAAGTGAAGAACAGAGATGATGACAAGCATGTTTCCGCACATATTCAGCAGAACCACAGCAGCTAAACACATGTACAGTAAGATATAAACTGCATGAGAAACAGATCTCTCTGGACAGGAGAAATGCTCACAGCGATCAGACTGATTAAACTCGGTCAGGTTCATATAGATTTGCATTTTGATTTTTGTAAAAACAAAGAAGTCTAAAAATTACCTTATTAATTGATAGTACCATTGTAAAACACATTAAATGAATTATAACCCAAGGAGCTCTGGGGTTATATAGTTTAGAAATTGACCACACCCTCAGAGACTGAGTGAGGAGAGGGGTGGTGGGGAGGGGGGATCTATATTTGCTATAATGCAAAATTGTATTGAACAAAGCTTAAACATCCAAATAAAGCCCTTGGGCTAAAAAATGCTTTATGCATAAGGAATATCTCAAAAATATATGGTCTTTATATTGATAATTTATTTTAAAAATAATTTCAGGCATAAATTCGGACCCATGGGGTTAACAGAACTAATAACTCAACTCAACTCATCTTTATTTGTATAGCACTTTAACAACAAGAATGCCCCAAAGTGCTTCACATAAAAAATAAAATAATATAGTAATATAAAAAAATAAAATAAAATAAAATAAGTGAATTAAGAAAAAAATATAAATAATAATAATAATAAAATATTAAAAAGGAACATAGTTAAAATCACAGCACACACAATGTAATCAAACAACATGTAAAATCAACATCACATCACAGAGAAAACATGTGAGTTTCAAGATGGGACTTAAACACCCTCAGTGATGTGGCCTCACGAATGGTCAAGGGTAGTTCATTCCACAGTTTCGGTGCCACCATAGAGAACGCCCGATCACCACTGAGCTTGCACTTGGTCTTGGGTACCATCAGCAAAAGTTTATCTGATGATCTGAGTGTCCGAGATGGAGCATATGACTTAAGCAGATCCGAGAGGTAGGGCGGGGCAAGGCCATGTAAACATTTAAACGTGACCAAAAGAATTTTTAATTTGTTTGGTACTTTACCGGGAGCCAATGAAGAGAAGCCAGAACTGGAGAGATATGTTCTCTTTTACGTGTCAATGTTAATAGTCGAGCGCAGAATTTTGGATCAGCTGTAGCCGATGTAATGCTGCTTGAGAAACCCACAAAAAACAGGGCATTACAGTAATCAATGCGAGTGGTGATGAAGGCGTGGATGGCTATTTCGAAAGGCCTAAAGGACAAAAACAGGTTTAAGTTTTGCCAATTGCCTTAATTGAAAGAAACTGGACCGAACCACAGTACTGATCTGTTTATCAAATTTAAGGCCATGGTGAAAAATAACATCTAAATTTGACACTGTGAGTTTAACATACTGCTCCAAAGCTCCTAAATCCAGAGGTGGAACTCTACCTCTGGCACCAGGACCAAATACAAAAAGTTCTGTCTTTTTATCATTAAAATTTAAAAACTTTGGGCTAACCATGCCTTTATGTCATCTAGACATGTTAACAGAGCCTTGACAGAGTAGACGTCCTTCTGTTTTAACAGGAGATAGATTGACTGTCGTCTGCATAGCAATGAAAGGAGATGCAATGTTTTCTCAGAATATAACCGAGCGGCAACAAATATAACGAGAAAAGAAGGGGTCCAAGGATGGAACCCTGTGGGACCCCATATATCAGAGGAGCTGATGAGGACTCCAAATCTCCAAGACTAACCGAAAATGTTCTATCAGTAAGATAGGACCTAAAGGTATAGAGGTATAGAGCTGTGCGCCTAATTCCCACCCAGTGTTCTGAAGTATGTCATGGTCTACTGCATCAAAGGCAGCTGTTAAATCAAGCAGCAGAAGAATCACAGAATCACCGGAATCAGTAATATGATAGATGTCATTTAAGAACCTTAACAGTGCTGTTTCAGTACTGTGAAGGAAAGAGAAATAGGCTCAATCTGGTTAAAAACAGCAGAGCTAGAGCCAGAAATGGAGATAGATGGGTCACATGCAGATGTAATAAGAGCCCTCAATAAAAAACTGGAGAAAGTTTTCACACACTGCATGAGAGCTTTTGAAACTGACAATTTGGGGACCATTAAGAATTACATTAAATGACTGAAATAGGCTTATGACAGTTAGCTAAAATGATCTCAGAGATATGTTTGGGTTTTGCAGCTTTTACAGTTTTCTGATAAAGACGCCAACTTTCTCTCAATGAAATAAAAGACACTTGAAATTTGTCCTTTTTCCATTTTCATTACATTTTGCTACACTCACGTCTGACAGCACGAGTCTCATCGTTTAACCATGGTTCATGATTTAACTTTTGGGCGCCTGATTTTTAATGGAGCCACAGAGTCCAAGGCAGCCTTACAGGTGGAATGGAACCAGGATGCTAGTGATTTAGTGTCAAAGCCAGCAACAGAGGTGTACTATGAGATGCCATCATCACAGCTTTGGTTAAACGCATCAGAGAACTGAGTGGCGGTGGAGGAGTTAAACACGTGACAGGCCATACAGGGTTTAACATCATTATTCGGTAAAACCTAAACCAGTCTAGAGTCAAACAAAACAGGCATATGATCAGAAAATACTGCATCACAGACTTCAATGTTAGAAATAGATAATCCATGAGATAAAACAAGATCAAGGGTGTGCCCCTGCTCCTGTGTGGGGCCAGACATTGACTGCACAAAACCAAACGAATCAATTAAACTTAAAAAGATTTTCAGGGCAACAAACATGAACATTAAAATCACCCACAATAAAGACGATTATATTCAGGCATCATTTCAGCCAAAAACTCAGATAAGTGAGTTAAAAAGTCCTTACTATACTTAGGTGAACGATAAATCACTCCGAACAGCACTGTGTGAGAGTGGCCAAGCTCAAATAAGTTCAGCTTAAAGCTGGAAAAAGTCAATAACAACAGCTGTTTACAATAGAAGTTATCCCTATAGACCACCGTGATTCCTCCTCCTTGACCCGATGTTCTTGGAGAATTTAGATAGGCATATTATGAGGGGAGAAGTTCAGAGAAGGCACTGTACTCACCAACACTCAGCCATGTCTTTGTAATAAAAAGAAAATCCAAACCATGTGAGGTGATAAACTCCTTTAGAATGAAAGTTTTGTTATTTAGTGATCTAGCATCTACCATGCCCATCTTCATCATCCTGTTTAGAGTCGAGGGTGGGTTGAGATGAGGCCAGGTTGCACGACACAGCGAGTGCAGCTTCCCTCTATTCACCCCTCGCAGCCGGCGAAAACTCGGAGCACTACGATGCGTCTGAGAAAATTCACCCAAGCCAACCATAGGTACCAGCCAGGGTACAGCATCCGTTACATCCCGCGACATAATACATTACTGATTGGTTCCATAGATCGGTCGGAAGGTCTCAGGAAAACATGCCAAACAGGCCTTAAGCCTCACTTGATGACCACTGCGTTTGCCTCGGCGAAGGGAGCGTTTTCTCCGGCAACCTGGGCCTGCACAGCGGTAGAGGTGAGCAGGTATTCCCGATAACAGTGGGGGCAAGTGATTTTGCTCATTATTCTCAAATCTTAAATCTTCCACAGCAGGCCGAAAGTTCAAGAGTATTTGGTGATAATAAGTCGTCAACTAATGTTTTAAATAAATTGACTAATGTGTCAAAATGTGTTTAACCTAAAATGTAAGTAGACTCATTTAACAAATATGATACAAACATTTAGCAGTGCTGATGTGCATTTTGGGATGAAGATGTTCACCCATGAAAATATTTTCTGGGAGGGTGAAATTAAATCTACTGAAGAACAGGGACCATCAAGCCTTGAGCCTCTTGGTGCCCTGTAGGTATTCGAGATTCTTATGATCGGTCCAGACCAGGAAGGGAACCTCTGTTCCCTCTAACCAGTGTCTCCATTTTTCCAGAGCTAACTTGATGGCCAGGAGATCATGATCGCCAATGCCATTGTTCCCTTCAGTGGGAGTTAGGCGGTGTGAGAGAAAAGAACAGGGGTGCAGCTTATTGTCGAGTGAGGCTCTCTGGGACAGGACATGCTCTATCCCCATTCTGGAGCAGTTGACCTCCACAATGAGTCCAGGATGATTAGAATGAGGGCAGACATGAATCACCTCTTGAGTTCAGCAAAGGCCCTCTCTGCCTCCAAGTGCCACTAATTTCTTAGAAGAGGTAAGAGTTGTTAAGGAGGCAGCTATAGAGGTTTGAAGGTATGAAGGTTTGGATGGCTTGGAGTTCCATCTTGATGCCTTTAGGGCTAATGATGAACACGGGGAACGTGGTGGACATGAACTTGCATTTCTCGGCCAGTAGCCTCTGCAGCACCTGCCAAACGTGGTGGTGGTGTTCTTCCAGGTCCCAAGAGAAGATCAAGATGTCGTTAAGGCCATTAATGGGAGAGGGTATCGCTTCTTGACTGTGATGTCATTTAGGCTCCTGTAATCAGAGAAGAGAATCTTTTTTGCCCAGGAAGAAGAATCCGGCCCCCGCTGGAGTGGAGGAAGGGCGAATGATCCCTGCTGCAACGAACTCCATGATGTATTGGTTCATTGCCTCGCATTTCCTTGAGTGAGAGTGAGTACAGGCGGCCCTTGGATGATGTGGTGCCCGGGAGCAGGTTAATGGTGCAGTCGTATGGGTGGTGGGGAGGCAAAGGGATGGCATGGGATTTATTGCAAACCTCCTTGAGGTCTGGTATTCTGAGGGAACGTGGGTGAGGTCCGGTGTTTCCCCTGTGGGGGCAGGGCCAAGGCATAACATGGTGGCAGCTCGTAAGCAGGTCATGAAACATGATGAGCTCTAGGCCGAAATGGAGTTCCTGGCCCAATCGATCTGCGGGTTGTGGCGGATTAACCAGGGCAACCCCAGAATGATCAGCCCTATGGTGAGATCCCACCATGATTTTTGACAACAACATAATCTGCTCTGAGTGGTTGCCGGAGACCCCAAGGCTGATGAGAGAGGTTCTGTGAGTGATAGATGGGAGCAAACTCCCATCTAAGACCTGAACCTTGAGTTGAGAATTTGTGTATGCAGAGAGTAAGAATAAAAATAAAAGACAATAAAAGTAAAGGACTAAGTAAATTAAAATATATGAGTTCCAAAATACTGTTTGTTTGGTTATAGCATTCCTTGTTCAATGCATCAAGTAAGGCACTGTATTTAAAATAATCTGTTACCCCCATTACAATAATCAGCATAAGATGTTCCACTAGGACAACAGTATGAAACAAAATGCAAATAGATGTTTAAAATTCTTAATTGCAGAAAAAGAAAAAAAGAAACAAACAAAAAAAAACCCTTTGTGCATTAAAGTAAAGACTTACAAACAGAGCTGGGCCTAACCTTTCTGGAGCCCTAAGAAAAACAAATTGCTAAGGGACTTTGGTACTTTACTTACACACAGTAATACCTGACACCCCAATGTTACCACTTCAATCATACCCCAATGAAGCTTCAGCACACAGCAGAATTAGGTATGAATAAACAATATTATAATCACATGATGCACAAACATTTATCCTTTTCAAGGTGCAAGCTAAACCCTATTCAGCCTTGGCATTTTTCAAATAGTTTTGCTGCACCCTCACTTTGTTCATGCACAATGTCCTGATAAAACCAACCATCCATCCAACAACACACATACAGACCAGAATCTTGTGTGGTTGTGCATTGAACTCTACATTTTCTGGTCAGTAATGTTACAGTGGCACGGTGGCATAGTTGCTAGCTGTCACAAAGCAACTGAAGGATGATCAGAAAACTAGCAGTTAGCCCGTGTAGCGTGGATGGTAACCCCAAACGCGGAAGTAGCGTGAGCAGGCAGGATAAGGATGCAATTTATTACTAGAACTCTCACGTAGAGAGCAAGAGTTTACACAATTAAACCAGCATACTAACAACACACACTCATGTCATGCGCATGACAGTACCCCCCTGTCCAGGACTGGCTCCCGACAGTCTAGGATACCCGACGATGSTAGTYCCATATCAGCTCGGGGTCGAGAATGAACCGAGCAGACCGTTCTTTGGGGCCGTGACCCTCCCAGTCGACTAGGTCCTGCATACCTCTGCTCCGAGGCCGTGAGTCGAGGATCCGGCATACAGTATAAGCGGGACCGTCCTTGATGATCCGGGGAGGAGGAGTAGGGTGGGTGSGTGTAACCATAGGTRAAGTGATGAAGCGTTTGAGTTGTGATGTGTGGAATACCGGGTGAGTTCAGAGCGCCGCAGGCAGCTGGAGCCGGTAGGTGACAGGGTTGATCTGGAGGGTGATGCGATAGGGGCCGATGAACCTGGGTGAGAGTTTGTGAGATTCTGTATGGAGGTGCAGATTTTTCGTTGATAACCAGACCTTGTCACCTACATTGTACAATCGTCCAGTAGTGGATGTTGGCACAGCGAATGGCTGCTCTAGCTTGTTCCCACAGTTGCCGGCACCTACGGACCAACTGTTAGGCCGACAGTACATCAACCTTCGGTTCTTGGTGGTCGAACATCAGAGGCTGAAAACCGTGGCATACCTCAAATGGGCTTAGCTCGGTGGTGGATGAGACATGAAGATTGTGGGAGAGTTCAGCTCAAATGAGGTAGCGGGCCCAGGATTGCTGTCGATCGGCGATGAAGCACATCAGATAGCGTTCCAGTTGTTGGTTTGTCCGTTCCGTCTGACCATTAGTCTGAGGATGGTATCCAGRGGAGAGACTGCAGGTGGTGTTAATCAGACAGCAGAAGGCTTTCCAGAACCTGGCAATGAACTGGGGCCCTCTGTCCAAGACGATGTCCTTCAGGAACCCATGCAGGCGGACTACATGCTCGGCTGTGTCTTTAGCTGACGGGAGTCCGGCGAGGGCCACCAAGTGCACGGCCTTGGAGAATCGGTCGACAATGGTCATGATGGTATTCTTTCCTTYGGAATCCGGCAGGMCCGTGATGAAGTCAACGGCAATGTGTGKCCGGGGCTGGCAGGGAACTGGGAGTGTTTGAAGTTCCCCCAGTGTTGGTTGGTTGGTGTCTTTGGCCCTGGCACACACTGCCTGGACGAATTCCTAGACATCCTTTGTCATGGAAGGCCACCAGAAGTCCCTCTGAATAAATTGGAGGGTGCAACAAGTACACAGGTGTCCCGAAATGAGGGAGGAATGGCCCCATTGAAGGATTTCCATTCTGATGTTGCGGGGTACGTAGAGATGTCTAGGCGGCGCACCTGCCAGTTCGAACTCCGCAGCCTGTTCCTGGCGAACCCTCGTTTCCAAGTCCAACCAGAGAGGGGCGATGATCTTTGACGACAGGTGTGGRGTCTGCCCGGGGAACATCCTCCTCATGTTGCCGGAAGAGGGCATCGGGCAATGTTCGAAGAAAAGAGCCCTCTGTGCCTGCCTCGGGTTGAGCTGTTTTAGGTTCCGGATAGTGATAAGGTTTTGATGGTCCGTCCCAATGATGAAGGGATCTCTGGCGCCCCTCCCAGTTTATGAKCAACAGCTCACGGTCCCCTACCCCCTATTGCTGCTGAGTGGGGTAAAATTTTTGAAGAAGAAGCTGCATGAGTGCAGCTTCTGGTCTGGACCTCGTTGGGAGAGAACGGCCCCGGCACCCACATCCGAAGCATCCACCTCCACAATGAATGGTTTGCTCTTGTCTGGATGGAGGGTGAAGTGGTGAGAAGATGGTCATGTCAGGGCGGTTAAAGGAGCTGCAACCATACTGTAGTCCCGGATAAAGCGTCGATAGAAATCCGCAAACCCGAGAAACAGTTGAAGTTGCTTGAGGGTCTTGGGTAGGGGCCAATAACACACAACTTCCAGTTTCTGCGGGTCCATGAAACGTGGTGAAAAGCGCACTTCTCCAACTTACAATACAGTTGATGGGCAAGCAATCTCTTGAGGACCGCCCTGACGTGTTGGACATGTTCGTCAGCAGGAGTATATGAGGATGTCATCTAAGTACACAAATGCCCATTGGCCTCGCATGTCTYTGAGGATGTCGTTAATGAATTGTTGAAAGGCGGTGGGGGCGTTGCAGAGTCCAAATGGAATGACATAGCCCTCTCTGATGCGCACCAAGCTGTAGGCGCTCCGTAGGTCCAAATTTGTGAAAATGGTGGCACCAGAGAGGGCGTCCAGGGCAGAGTTGGTAAGAGGGAATGGATGGTGATTCTTTATTGTGATGTTGTTGACCCCCCTATAGTCGACACATGGACGTAAGTCGCCGCCTTTTTTCTTCACAAAAAAGAACCCTGCGGCAGCAGGTGAGGAAGAGGGCCAGATGGTGAGTACTCATGAAATGGAGGAGATAGCGTCAGAGACAGTGCCATTTTGCTTCATTTTATGCTTCCTGAATCGCGACCGTATTACTTCTGGGTCCTAATGCCGGTCACGGTGAGTGCGCATGACACTAGCACTGTGTCCTTGTATGCTGAGGGTTTGATTCCTGTCACAAATACTCTGTATGTGTGGAGTTTGCATATACTCCATTGTGTGGAGGATTCCCTCTAGGTGCTCTGGTGTTCTCTCACAGTCCAAAGACACCAAATTCCCAAATTGCCCATAATGCGTTTACATTGCGATGGATTGGCATCCTGTCCAGCATCCTAACATGCTATAAATGTCGCCCTTGAGTTGCCAGTGATCCAGACCCCTCTGCCCTCTGGACCTGTCTAACCCTTCCTTGAGTCCTGCTTCTGGTTGAAGATCTCGTCACATGGATGCCCCGTGTGGTCTGCCTGGATGCACGTGATGAGTGGAAATGGTTTCTACGAAAACTGTCCTGTCCTCRAATGATGCAGCCAGCTGTTCTCTGGGGACCTGTGACTTCAGTTGTTCGATAACTCAGGACTGGAATTTCCTACAGACTACCTGAGTCTCCAGGAACAAACTGGACTCCATTTAATTTAAACACATCTCCTGTTATACTGAACTTCCAGTCTTACACATTATTATGCTAATCAATCCCTGCTCTCCATTGAGAGATGAGGATGGGTTCCCCATTGAGTCTGGTTCCTCTCAAGGTTTCTTCCTATTACCATCTCTGGGAGTTTTTCCTTGCCACCGTCACCCTCGGCTTGCTCATCAGTGACAAATCTTATCATTTTGATTCATACACATTCACATTTCATACAAACTTACTTCTTTTGATTGTGTAAAGCTGCTTTGCGACAATGTCAATTGTTAAAAGTGCTATATAAATAAAATTGAATTGAWTTGAAGGTTATTACTTTTATTGGGAAGGTTAAAGTCAACTTCAATTAATGTACATGAATTCATGGCCAACTGCAACTGCATTTAGTTATCAGGCAAGAAAAAACATCACTTTATTGTACAACTTTGTAAAAAGATAGGAAGTAGTCAGTTTGGTGTTGCACAGTACACTGTAAAACAACAGTGGTAATAGAACAGCATTGCTCCTTTACAGAAAGCAGTTGTTTCCACTAGGTGGTACTCTTTATTACTGATCCATGCATAGATTATAAATATACAGAACATTTACAKAAATGCAAAATATCCTTCAGTCTGTTTCTTTAATTAATATAGAGAGAATGATTATTAAAACACAATGGTTAATGAAATAGTTAATTATCCTGTAATTCTGTTCAGTATTACTCTACATACAGTATGTAGAGTATAAACAGTTTATCCATAAGCTACAGTGAAAATTTGAGTAGGAGTTAGCAATTCATATTTTTATCTTTAACTCATAATTGACATTGTGTTTTAAAGTAATTTGTCTGACTGTATCGACTATGTTCTTTTTATAAAAAAATGTTTACATTAAAAGGTAAATATAATAGTACTGTTTCTTTTTTATTGTCTTATAAAAGTGTATATAATAGATAGACAAACACACACACACACACGCACACGCACACACACAGGGATGAGTGTACCAACACACCATATAATGTCAATATCAGCGTATTCATTTGGTCATTTGGACATTTAATGTGTAGTGTATTATGATTTAATAATTATTTGCATGTTTTATTTAGTAGTATGCAGGGTCAGCCATGAAAATGTATACACACTTCAGGAAAAGGAAACTAGTATGGTGAATATTCTACACTGCCCAGCTTAAAAAAAATGTCACCACCTCAATTTAACTAAACAATTACTTAAGTGTTAACAAGTTAAAAATTTATGTAATCCTTGCTGATGCAGTGAGTAGCTTCTCATTTCTTAAA
>QMIH01001003.1:1413-16741 GCA_003987875.1 Clarias batrachus
TATTTTTTTTATTATTATTTATTTATTTATGAGTCTATTAGACATTTTGGAACCCCGGCTTCCCTTGCTGAACTTTTCTGTATTGTCTCACATAGAGAGCAGGCTACATCTACATTCATGACATGTGAAAATGCTGAAAGGATTCAGGTTGTTGAGTCCAATCTGACCTCACAGTGCATAAGCCTGTGAAATAAACAAGCCCAACACATAATGGAAATAAAAATCGGTGCCAAAGATCCACCCCAGACCTCTCACTCGCATTTGGGCCAGCGACCTGGAGCCGGTCTGCCCGACCGGCTCCCTGTGTTGGGAAAGCATTTATCAAGTGTGCACACATGTCATGTTGGAAATGAAAAAGGAAGTGTGTGGATAAACAGGATAAACAGCTGTCAGTCACTGGAGATGGATCAGAGGCGTAGAGGATTAGCAGGGCAGTTTTGATTTGTTTTTAATAGTGCACTCGTGCACACTTAGGTATTAGTATGCGGACATGCATCCAGTGCATGAGAGCTGAGCAAAAGAACAATGCTATAAATAGAAGATGGTAATGAGGTGAAGTAGTACAAAAAAAGTGCCAGATGGTGGCGCACTACTCTAACACTTGCGAAAATGCTTTGTGTTTTTCTATTAACCGTAAAAATCGAATACCTCAGATTATACAATATATCTAAATATAGAATGTGCTAGTGTTCTAATTTTTTTTCCAAGTTTTTTGCCATTTTTTAAAAAATGTAATAAATACTGTACTGTTAATAATGTTATCCTGTTAATTGCTGGAAACCAGACTGTAGAAGCAATTTGTGATCAAATCTTGATCATTCATTTTATTTATTTATTTATTTATTTATTTATTTTGACATGAAATTCTTTGTACTAGCGTATTAATTTGGCAGCTCTGGAAAACTGCATGTATACACTGTCATGATGCCAAGAAGCAAAGTGATGTGTGATATTAATTCCATTATAACACAGCGACAAAGGATGACATTGATTAATTGGAGAAAACTTAAGATTGGATGATTTTGTCTACTGAAACAATTCATCCGTTTTCTCTTTTTGTTCGCTCTCCGGCTGTATAGGCAGATGATGATAATATATATCATTAACCAAATACATTACATCTATACATACAATACATACATGAACATTAAGTAATGAGGAATTTGAAATAGCCTTGAGAAAGGTCAAATTCAAAGGATGACTTTTATCTTACACCCCTGTTACAAAATCAGAAGGGCGGTTACAGTCATATCTTGTATTATAAAGCTGAAGAGAACAAACAGCTCTTGCAACTGACATTGGCGTCATCGCAAACAATCCCTCTGTCTGTAGCACAGAACTCATCGATTTAACTGTGATAGATAAGACAGGAGATTAAATCATGTGTCCTGCTTGGGTCTTGATTCCAGGTATATGCCGTAAAATCCCTGATGTTATCGCTTTCATGTGAGCAGATGACAGCAGATTGTGAAAAATGCCTGACAAATTTTCTGACTTTCACTCATTTTTGCAATTATTCTTCTCTGGCAGACAAGGTTGTCTATAATAAAACGTTTAATATCAAACCCACTATGTAACCTTTTGAACGCTTCTTTCCATCACATA
Source organism: Clarias batrachus (assembly GCA_003987875.1). Classification (NCBI taxonomy): domain Eukaryota; kingdom Metazoa; phylum Chordata; class Actinopteri; order Siluriformes; family Clariidae; genus Clarias; species Clarias batrachus. Next base: position 3,019 of record QMIH01001003.1, read on the forward strand.
GTCAGTGAAGTGAAGATAAAAACACAGTGGTGACCACAAGTGGTTTATAAATGTGTTCAAATGGTTTTTGAAGAATGTTGAAGCCAAGAAAAGGAGGTTTGCACTTTGTAATATTATTCGGTTTGGATGTTGTTTGAACACCAGGTTATATACTGAACATGGTTTAAGCACGGCAAGAAATAACTTGACATAACTTTTTATACATAACTTTTTCATACATTACTTGCTTTTACTTTATCTGGGTTTGTCCAATGTTACTGCAATGTCAGAATCTTAGAGGCATCAAAGGACTATGCTTACAATGCTGTCAACTGTAAACATGTTTTTGTATGATGTTTCTCATGATCTTCAACAATCTTGTGTGCAACAAGGCTCAACACTTTGTTCCTTGATCAATTTTTTTTTGCCACTATTTACTGTTAGACTCACCACAAAATCACAACCCAAAACATGATACGTTGGTAAGGTTTTTATTAAAACGCTGCATATTATTCACAGTAAATGGCACGCTTAAAACACCACCGTATGTTGATTTTCCCATTGTACTAAAATTGCATGAGATGAACCCTTATAGCGTTTTGAACAATCACTCAATTCACAGTTATATAACCAAAAAAATTTCGGCAAAATCTTTTGGCATCTGTACTCTAACACCCTCCATCGGTTTGAATTCACTTGTCTTACTCCGGGCTGCAAAAATTGAGTTTTTGTCTCATTTTGCTATCAAACTGGTCATATGAGTCCAACAAGACCTACATAAGCATTGTAGGGTGTTAATTTAAGTCTCTGGGTTTTAATTCAACATTGAGAATTTTGCGGTATATACTGTATGTGTACATGTATTTATTTATTTGTTTGTTTATTTATTTATAGGGGTGTGTTTTTGGCTTTGCATTTCAAATGAACAGATTTTCATTCAAAACTAACAATTTTTTTTTTTACTTGAAAGGTGATATAAATATGGAACAGTCATCAAAAATGCAAATAAATTGCTAGTTATGAATTGCAAGCACAGCTGGTATCCATGAGAGGACATTCAGAGCCTCTTGTTGTTTTTATACAGTAGCTCTACAGCATTATGCCATCAAATGAAATAATACCAAGAACGTAGGCAGGAATGTGTGTGTGAAAGCCAACGACTTACTGTGTGCTGGGTCAATGTCCTGTTTGAGACCAGACTGTTCCCTTTTGGAAGGATATTAACTGATTTGATTTCTCTACTGCATCCTAGGCACAACGATCCTGATAGTGATGTATAAGGAAATAAACACATCACAGCTGAGCAAAGCTGCCCCGTGCCAAATGACTCGAATTCACAATATTGTTATTGCCCATATTGCTACCATGGAAACTGTGTGTATTTGTGTGTGGGGGGTGGGAGGTGGTGGGGGGGTGTATATTTGTATATGTGTCTGTGTGTATGAGAGAGAGAGAGAGAGAGAGATGAAGGAAAAAAAGAGACACTAAGAGCTAGAGAGAGAGAGAGATGGGGTTGGGAGACTTGGACTTTTAAGTACAGTACTTTTTATTAGCAATTATGCAGGATGAGCTAAAGTAAATTATGGACACGAAACTATTCAACCATCATCTGCTACTGAAAATACGTCTTGTAGGCACACCATTTGTTTGTATGGCAGCCTGCCACGTCTTGGCCGTGTATGCAAAACTGACCTGAAGCATACAGCCTCCACATTACGCATGGTAGATTTACTGTAATCAGAGTGGCACCAACACCAACAGCCTTGAGTGTTAACAATTATTATACATTAATATATTAATTTAGCCATGTTGCATACTCTAAAATGCTTGTCAGGCTTCAAATGAAGTAGAATGTACATCATGTGCATTACTGTGCAAAAGTCTTGAGTCTCCTCTCATTTCTTCATATTTTGCTCCCAGAGAGACAGACCTTCTTGCATTTTTTAATGTAGTCTTGAGGAATAGTTCTCCAGGCATCCCGAAGGACATTTTTGACAGGTTTTTGGTTTCAACATTTTCCTTCGAGTCCCTGTACCAGAGCAGTTTCAGAGAAATGTTTTTTTGCTTGTTAGGCCACACAGTAACCTATGAATCATTCAAGCATAAAAAACATGAATCAGTGAGAAACAGGTGCCGACGATGCGAGATGATCAGGCCGGTGATTAGTATACTGGCGATGCTGAATGCTGAGGGGTTGGAACAGACAAGAGAGGAAATGAGGTTGCTGCTGAGGTTGTTACTTAAACAACCAACTTTTAAATTGTATCTTTAAGCACTTTGCAGCCTGTTGCAATAAAAAAATTTGTTCCCATTTTTAAATTAAATTAAATTAAATTAAATCAAGGAATAATTGGTGGCTTTTAAAAGGATTTTACACAGTACTCTAGATACAGTATAGCTTTATATTGTCATTTAAAATTACTGTACATGCAGGATAAAAATGTTCTGATTAATTGTGTTCATATATATAAAACTTATTCATTCATTCATTTGCACGCCTTCCATTTGGCCTGGTGTTTGTTGTAATGTATTATTACAAATGATATTAGTTTAATTTCCTTTAAAAGTCTTTTAAAAGACTTTATAAGCCTTCTCTATAAATTGAATCACATGAAACTGGGTGAGGGTGTAGTGCTTTAAATTCATGCAAAGGAAAATCTGTGAACTCTTAGAACCTTAATCAATGTCAATTTTCAAATTCCAATTCAAATTTAATACACAATACAATATGCAGTGAAAATTTACAACAAGAAATAAATTATGGAATAAAGAAGAAATAGAAACAAAGTATAGAAAGACTTTAGCTATAGAAAAATGTATATTCAGTATATATATATAATAGAAATATAGCAAATATAAAAACTTATCTATACAATTATAGAAAACATAGAGACCTATAATCGGCTAGGTTGTAAACTTTGTTCTGCAGAACTGGATGAAATAGAGTTTAAGTGTCCTGGAAGTGTGCAAATGTGCATGAATGTATAGATGTACATGAAAGAGAAAATGTCCTGGGTGTGTACATTAAGGCGTAGATGTACAATGTGCATAAATGTCCATAGTCCGAAATGTGCAAAAGTGAAATGGACGTTCAGGGTGAGTGCAAATGTGCTTGAACAACAACAAAATGTACAATGCCCATGAATGTCTGGGGAATGTGCATGTGTGTACAGATGAGCAATGTCCATAAAGTGTTCATGAAGTGACCATAAGTGTGCAATGTGCAAAAATGGTTTAGTCCCGTTTGTGTGTAACTTGAGGTAAGTAAAAGATAATGACTTATCTGACTTATCTAATGACATCTGATTCATTAGATCAGAGGGAAAAAATGGCACGTCACAACATTCCATTGATTATTTTCACACAGCAGCATGCTCTATTGGGTTTTACTTCATTGAGGTTTTCCTTATTATTATTATCCATGTCAGATTCAAAGTCTTTTGCACTGGACATGTTATCAAGTGGTATTTGGAATGAATGCACGCCTCCAGCACGCACATACATACACACCTGTATGTACTCTATATACAACACAGATGAGGTCATAAGTGTAATGTACTGCATAAACCTGGGCTACTATTTCCCTTCTTTAGCTGAAAACATATTTTGTGACTGTGCTTCAACAAACATTTTCCCTATATCGCCCCTGCTAAATCCTATCAATGCAAATACTTTCCCTTTGAGCAAAGTGGAGGACGGAGGCCTGGGAGAGTGAGCTAATAATAATAATGAGTGTGGCTTGGAAACTTGCCTGGAGGAGAGAAACACATTTCAGTGACTGCCAGCCTTGCCATACTGGAATGCTTTTCCTGCCTGGAATATTTTAAGCATAATAGTTTAGAGAAATGGTTGAGTACTGATTAATGACAGTACTCTTGTCACAAATACATGCATCAGACGCACAAATATCTATACAGGCCAAATAATCATAACACAATACAATATTCTTGCATTGGAGATGCAAGGAACTGAAACATAAATATAGGGAAAATGTTTCTAACAACATAGAAGAATACCATACAAATACTTTACGACATTGCCAAAAGTATGTGAACACCTGACCATCCTCAAATTATTGCCCCACACAGTGTGTGTGTCTAGAATGTCTTTGTGTACCATAGCATTACTTCACTGGAACTCAAGTGCTCAAACCTGTTTTATCCTGACAGCAAACATGGACACAGAAAGAGAGATTTAAAGACACGTTATGGATATGTTATAGATTAGCAAATTGCCATAAACAACTTTCCAAGATATAGTCACCCCATATACTGTACCACCCCATCCCCCCTCATCTAGAATCGTCCCTGATGCATGGTAGGATGTGTGACTCGCAACTGAAAGGGGGCATGATAGGCAGAAGTCTTTCAAACATACAGTATGTGATTGCACTGGTATGATGCAAGATTCTGAGGCCTTTTTCATAAGTGTGATGGAGTGGAGCCTTATGGAACAAGGGTGACACAATATCAGCAAGATTTTTGAGGTTTTTGAACTTTTATATAATTCATGGATAGATAAAAAATGTTCGGTTTATAATGTACCTCAAAAAAATCATAATAAATGTATAACCATTTTAATAAATGGACGTTAAAACAGTGATTAAAATGTTTAGTTTAAAAAAAGCTGTGAGATAACTTTATATGACATGACATGTGACATTATATGAAAGAATCCCTGCCAAATAGTATTAATAAAGACAACATAAATATTACATAATAATAATTTGTTAATTACAAATTTATAATGTAAAATCACTAATATATTTCAATATTCTGCACAATTTTAATTTCTTTAGGAATGGCATTGAATATTTTGTATATTAACCAAATTACATTTATTCACAAGTTATATGCAGTACATTTAAACACTATACATTTTGTAATGTCATTAGTTATTTAAAAAATAATATATAAATATAAAATATATATTTAAAATATCTAAAATTATCAAATATAAATTATAATATTATAAAATATATTAAAATAAATTGTAGCTCAGGTGTTAGCTCTGTAGCCTCGCACCTCCAGGGTCGAGGGTTTGATTTCCAACTCTGTGTTTGCATGTTCTCCCTGTGCTTGTTGGGTTTCCTCCAGGTGCTCCAGTTTCCAGCTACCAATTTTAAATTGGTATTTCCAAATTGTGTGTGTGTGTGTGTGTGTGTGTGTGTGAGAGAGAGAGAGAGAGAGAGAGAGAGAGAGAGAGAGAGAGGGACCCAAAGCTATCATTACTTTTAAAATTATTTTACCACTACCAAAATATGGGAATGATGTTGCAAAAATGTCGAACTCATTAAATACAGGTACAGTATTACTATTTTCTGTCATAGAAACAAGTTAAGTCAAGCAAGTCAAGCAGGCTTTTACTGTACTATTTGAACCGTATGACGTTCAGTACGCAGTGAATTGAAACAACACTCCTCTAAGACCATGGTGCTAGAAAAACATGAATTTACAACACAAATGAACAAAACTAACTAAAACAGAACCTAAATAGCCGACTAGATAAGACAACAAATTAACACCATAAGATTAACAAAACTATCTAAGAACTATACAAAAAGACAGCAAAAAGATAACAAAGTGCACAGGCAAATGTGCAAACAAGAGCAATAACACGACATGTGCAGTACTTATATTATCACATTTTATACAACGCATAACATGTGCAGTACAATGTGATAATGAGTTAGCATAGTGGAAAAAAATGTCCATGAGTCGATAGTTGAAAACAGTAAATGTTTCTTGTTAAAGTGGTAGCAAAGGGAAAAAAAAGTTCTTGTTTAAATAACTGCTAGTAAATATTGTGCTAAAAAGCATTTTCATGTTGGTGTGTGAAATCGCTAGATGGTGTTCATCTGAATGAGTCTGTGAGTGTTGGTGTTATTTCTTTGCTCATGTAAAAAAAAAATGTTTTTTTTTTTTGTTTTTTTTTGCTCAGTCAAGTTGGCATAGTTGGTTAAAATTAAATAAAATGAAATTCATAATTCAAAATATTGTCTAGGTTGTGCTGGAAAAAAATGGCACGCTATATTGCTCAATCCTGAGCCCATATTTATTTATTAAAAATAGTAATGCAAAAAAACTTCTAAAATGCTTGAGGATGCTCTCCAAAAAATAAGAGGGGAGAGGCGGCCAAGGCTTTAGGTCGTTGGTTTGGGGATCTGAGGATACCACCCAGCCACTGCTTGCCAAACCTGGTTATAAGATGATGAGAGGGTTGTGTCAGGAAGGGCATCTGGCGTAAAACCTGTGCCAAGTTTTGTGTGGATCGAATGGTCCGCTGTGGAGCAGCAGAAAGAAAGTTGAATCTTCTTTAAGAAGCACAGGCACACCCCAAGCAATAATATTTCTTTATCCTTTCATCCATCTATCCATCTAATTTCTGTACTGCTCCGAACACCCCAATCAGCCTACAATACATTTGGGAGAAAACCAGATTATCCAGAGGAAACCAACGAAGCACATGCAAAGATTGTGGCAAGATTCATTCACGCAATTCCACAGAGCTAACCACTAATCCAAAGTGTCTTCCTTTCTCTTTACAATCCTTTCACTAGATTTAATAAATGTAATTTCTTTTAATTGGTTGAATTAAAAAAGATCAATAAGAACACTTGCATTCATAGTTACACAGTACAAAGAACCACAGCTGCCAGGGAATCTTTTGAGAGCTGAAAGAGCCGACTCCATTTAGTGATCTGCATTTAAAATTTACAAACCGATTCTAAAGCTCGCGCCTGTGACGGTTGGTTTTAATCACGAGCGCCCCCTAAAGACAGGACCACCCGGCTTACACGTGTACGTGCGCGGGCGCGCGGCGCGCGTTGTCTATCGAGTGCTCGTGAGCGGTTGTTCTGGCCTGACGGTTTCAGGAGTTTGGAGTGAAGCGAGGAGTCGGGAGGAGCTCACTCACACACTCTCACACACACTTACATTCAGAGGCGTCTCAGGATATTCACAGCACGAAGACATTGATAAACAACGAGTGGGATTTTATTTTAAAGTGCTCGTTTAATCCTCCGGGAATAAACTCGGCGTCCTGTGTGTGTGTGTCAGTCAGTGGGAGGTTGTTGTTCCAGGAGCGTTTACAAGTTCAGAACTTTTTTCCCGGATGTTATGGTGAGCTGAAATTCCCAGGTGAGATATATATTGTTGGAAGCCTAACTTATTTTACAGAGTGCTATTATTGTTTTATATTATTTCTGCAAAGTGTCTCATGTTTAGCTGTGAACTAGAGACAGTATTTTTGTTTTGTTTTGTTTTGTTTGTTGGTCACCTGGGCAGTTTTATTAGCATTGCTAGCTTTAGTCAAGTTTTAAAGGATTCGTTATTATTTTTCTTTGTTTTTTTGGACTCTAAAATCTACCCATTGTTTTTTTTTTTTTTTTTTAAAGAATAAATATATATAGGGCAATATATAGTGACATTTTTTTTTCTCCAGTTAACCGACTATAGAAAACATGAGGGACAGACAAATAAATAAATAGTAATAATAATTTTTGGTTATTTCTATAACCAAAAAATAAATAAATAATAAAGATATAATTTTTAATACAGGGGTACTCAGGGATACTAATATAATCCGTTCCGGAAGTGAGTGAAATTTTGTATTGCAAAATAAATTTTTCTATAGCAAATAATGTAAATGCAGATAATCCGTTCCAGCCACTCAATTACCAATATTATCAATTTCCAACACTATAATTATATTGTTGCCTTTAAAACCAGTCTCAGCATTTGGAAAAGACATGTAAATAAACTAAATTATGAAATAAGTAGACATTAAACCTCACTTAACCGTAATTTATGATTCCTCTTTCCATCGGATGGTTTAAAAATGAAAAATTGGAAGTGGCTCCATTTAATTTATGCTGCCCTCCTTGATAACGTTATTGGGACCCATGGTGCTATGTCTTGCACAAAAGGCAAAAAAAAAAACGGTTACTTGTATTATGCAAAAAAAAAATGTCTCTGGCGCTCATATGCCGAAAATGCATTGCGATACAAAAGGTTTAGTTCTAAAGGTGAAAATTCGCAACATACACAGCATTCATATTTCACAAATTCTGATATTGGTAAAATTTACGTTATAAAATTAATGATGATAACTTTCTTTCTACTTGACATATCCGAAAAACCAACCCTTACAGGGATAAAGAAATATATATATAATTTTTTAATCATTGTTAAGCTATCCTGTGTTGACAGCACAAATTTGTGCCACTTGGGTTTTAAGCTTTTTCAGAGCGGTTATTTTAATGAAAAACTGCTGCTTTGACCTTGAGTTAAAATGTCTGAAAGCGTCTCCAGGTTTCATTGTTTCCTTAACTGTCATACTTATAATTACCTTCATCACCTTTCCTGTCTCCTGTCTCAACTCCTGTCAGCTGACGAAATACGCCAAAAAAACATCTCCATACTTTAACAGGATAAAATCAGCAGCTCTGAGTTGCATGAAGTCAGTGAACGGAGTCATTTCTCAGACAACTGTTCATTTCCTTACTGACTGAACTACAAGCAGAGTTCATTGTCTTCGTATACTTTGCACAGTCATCTATGAAATGAAATGAAGTAACATGCCTTTCAGTGCACTATGGACTCTGGCAAAAAAAAAAAAAACATCACCTCCTTGATTTAACTAAGAACATTCTGTTGGATAATTGATGCAGTGATTAATAACTAATTTCTTAACACCATGTCAGAAGACATATCCTTTGGGTGGTGGCAAAGATTTTACTTTATTGCTTCAGAAGGGTCAAATTATTGGCCGTCATCAAGCAAAGAAGGCAACTAAGGAGATTGCTGAAACTAGGAATGAGATTAAACGCTTGTGTATCTTTAAGAAAACTGCTTATCAGTAAGTCTAATTCGGGGGGAAAAAGCTTGATGTTCCAAGAGCATATTCCAAGATGACAACGCCAACATATAATGTGAAATAAATGAGAATGTATATGAGAATATAGAATATATGTGTTAGGCTTGTCCATGTTCCTGTTTCTATGTGGTCCTGTGTGTTATCCCAGAATGCGGATGTTAGTATCTACCAAAAGTCGTCCAAAGAAGTCCCATGTGTGGTCCTTTAGTGATGTGTATGGGGATCGAATGCTAGATTATCTCACATAAGGGTTACTGTAGCAACTTCCTGAAACATTAATGTTGGCTGTGATCTAAAGGTGTCAGAACACATACAGTGTATCACAGCTTGGTCAGATCACCCATGCTGAAGTCTTTTCACTGCCTGCAAAAGGGCATGTAAGCATCATAACCAGAGCATGGAGCAGTGGAAGAAGATGCCCTGGTTTGATGAATCAGATTTTTTTATTTCATCATGTCTGTGGCTCGGCAAATGCATTGCTTACCCAAGGAATAGATTGCACCGGGATGCACTATGGGAATAAGGCAAGCCGGCAGAGGCAGCGTGATACTATATACTCTTTCAGCAGGGTCATGTGCCCTGTCACACTGCGAAAAAAAATTTCATTATCTAAGTTTGAACAACATGATAAAGAGTTCAAGGTATTGGCCTCCAAAGACTACATACACCCTTTTGGTATGTGCTTTACAAACAAGTTCGATGCAGAAATTTGAGGACCCACCAGTGCCAGATACAACAGCACACCTTCACAGGAGCTCATGACTTGATGAGAAGCTGTTTTGGCAGCTCAAGGCTGACTTGCGCTATGCTGTATAATGCAGGATGTTTTAATGTAATGGCTGATTTGAGTAAATATTTAAATAACAGCAAACCTAAATATGACTGTGCTGCGAATATTATTGCAGTGGTGGAAATATAAAACTCTAAACCTAAATATTAAAATAGTCATTACTCAGTAACAATGATAAAAACAAACAAACAAATTAACTTTGGTCTAATGGTCTTATACAGCAGGATGCAGAGTGGAATTCCTGTGACAGTATGTCCGTTTACTTTTTTTAAACAAATTTTGCCTTTTACTTTCAGACAAATGTTAGAGGCTATAAAGTGCAAACTATTCTGCAGACTTTGCCCATGGCAGAAAACATATACTGACCATTACGAAGGTTTGACATTACCTGCGAACATTAATTTGCATAACAGCACACACACCTCAGAGAGTAGTTCTGGCTGTAACATGAGTTGTGGGTTAATATAAATGTGATCGTTTTAACCACTCTGTACTGTAGTGGTGAATAGAAAAACATCTCAGAATACACAACACGTCAATCTCGAAGCAAATGGGCTACAGCAGCAGAAGTGATGTAAACCTGTGATGCTGACCGGACTACAGCACGGGCGATTCTAGAGGGGGAGCTCTGGCCCTGCCGAAAAAAGATTGCGTGCCCCCTCGCTCCCCCCTTCGGATCAGAGCGATGTCAATCACTCACTGAGTTAGAGCGCCGTCACTCACTGCTTGATTTGCGAAAGGAAATAATCATTTGGATTTTCAATACGAAAGAGAGAGAGAGAGACGCACACGATGACTCAACCACGACACGTCACACTGTTAATGGTGTTTAAACAGTCAATTCTATTTTTATTTTATTTTTATATCGCCCTGATAGCATGTTTGTCTGATTATTTTCACATGACTGACCGGCAGACTACTGATTAGACATGACTTAGCAGCAGTGCTCATCACCACATAAATAGTAAACAGATAAATGTGACTTTATCAGTTTTTTAAATTTTTTTCATAAATGTTTAATGTTTTTAAAGCCATTATATATTTAAGCCATATATACCCCGACTGGTTCTTGGTCCCCCACTTACAAAATCCTATAGAATTGCTCCTGAACTACAGACAATTAGGCAACATCTAACAGATGTGAATTAAACATTGCAGTGGAATAAAGTGTGAATCGGTATAAACTGTGATCGAGTGGTGCTGCGATTTAAATGTTCTTCTAGGTTGTTCTAAAATGCTAATAATCCACTAGTAAGATAGTACAAAAGTGCAAGCTCCTTTAAATTGTCAATGTTTATAAAAATACATTTCGATATTTGTTTAAGATGGCCTCCAGTGATTATAAAGAGGAAACAGTTTTCAATCTGGAATTTTACAGTCTATAAATAAATTAGTTTCCGAGACAGAGACTAAACTGTGCCTTTCCAGGAACAGGTACCTCAGTCATTGTCTTAAGGCTGTTTCCTTTGTAGCTTCGGTAAAAGAAACAGAAGGATCTTTAAAGTGCATGTAGGCTGCTCTGTCAAAATTTTACATTTGCATCATTTGTCCAGAAACAGTGGGAACAGAAATGGATTTGTACAGTCCTACATTTCTTGACAGTGGTACACAGAGCTTCACCTACATACAGTACAAGCTTGGGTTGCACTGTATGCAAGGAATAAATCATGCTGGCATAGACAGAGTTGTGTGACCCGTCCTGTTACCCGCATCAATGCTGATTATTACACTCGTGCTTTTTTTCTTTATTCCTCTTCTACAATCAACCATGCATTTTTTTCATTTTTAATGAAATGTTATAATTTTATCGTTATTGTTACGTCTTGAATCTTTAGCATCTCCAAAATAGACTGTACTGAAGTGAAAAGACGAACAATATTACCTTGTTGTTGTCTGTGAGTTTATTTCTCCTGAAAGAAACTAACATGCACACTATGAGCCTGTTGATTTGTCACGGTATATGTAATGTTAGTGTTCGAAGTGTGTGTGGACCGCCTTGCTGTAGACAGTGTTCATATCGTTCACACAGATTCTCAACCTGGACTTCCGTAACAAATAGTTTGCTCTGATCAGGATTTTTGGGGCCAATACCGATCACCAATTACAGGGTCTACTCGAAGCCTTATCATGTAGCATTATTTATTAAACTATATCTAACAACAATGTAAATTAAGTATTGAAATTACAAGAAAAGGAATATCATGAATTGACAACTGCATGTGCAACACGTCAACTTAAAGCGGAAAGATGGAAACGTAATCACAGCGCCAAAACTTGCAGTGAATCATGATGAACCGTACTTACGGCCACCGAGCGAAACCGCGGAGGTGAGATAGGGGAATTACCGACAGCTGAGTGAGTGAGTGGCGGTGCGCGAGTTCCTGAGCTCTCCCGCTCTCTTAGCGCTAGACAACTTTGAAAACTGCTCATGTTCCTTTACGTCATCTTCAAATGTCTGATGAGGTTCGTGGTGTTAAAATGCTTTGGGTGCTTCCCGCCTCGTTGAATTGGCTTGTTACACAGGTTGCAAATTGCTAATGTATTGTCTTTTTCACACAACACGTAGAATTGCCAGACCAGTGAAGCAATTTTAGCAGAGTTTTGCTTCATCTGATCGGCTTTTCTATATCGGCAATTATAGAGACTGCCGATCAAACTTCCAAAAGCAATCATCAGCCGATTATGATCGGCGACCGATCAATTGGAGCACCCCTAGTAACAAAGGCCGCTGCAGACTCCTGCAAAAGGAGATGATTTGCTCGTGTGATGCGGTTCTTGGCGAATCTTCACAGTTGAACACACTCTTCTTTAACAGTCCTCACAAGGAATTGTTCTGCTACCTTTTTCAAACTCAGTCCCTCAGTCAACTACAGTATGAAGACTTTTTCCTTCCACCTAGAGACCCATTTCCAACAACAACTGAACAACACAACTTCCTTTTCACTAATGGGAACACGTGTATCGACAATCGCATCTGCGCGTCTGAGATGCGCGAGTTTCAGTACTGTATATTTTGGCGGTATATACCGTACTTTCAGTTCAGCACGTTCCTGTTATCACTTAAATGTGATATACTCTCTCTTTCTTTCTCTCTCTCTCTCTCTACATTTTTGTAGCTCAAAAGACAAACTGATATTTCTGTGCACAGCTGCCCGTCTGATATTTTTAACCCAATGGTAAATACTTATCACATTGATCCTTGTCTGCTATAATACCTTTGACTAGACAGAGAAATAATCTGGTACTGTAGCTGTAAGCTGTTCTAATATGTTTGCTACAGATATCTTGTATCTCTTGTGCACAAAAAAATTATAACATTTCGCATCTTTCGCACTATTGTCACACATAGTAGGGTTGCACGATTTGATGATTACAAAAAAAAAAAACACTGTGATTGTTTTGACACGTTTAGAGATTTAGAGACTTTTACAAATGCTTTGAAGTTTGTATCATTGGATAGATCCTCCACTGGTTACTAGGTCACTATCACTCAAACACTGTTAGGAAGTTAAAAATTTTTTTTTAACCCAAATATCTAAGAAAAGGAGGTTTTTGTCATTGCTTAAAGATTACCAGTGTTTGTCTGTTTAGCAACTCAAACTTATAAAAAAAAAACAAAACAAATGCATAAATTCCTGACTGTGTGAATGTTACCTGTAATAAATTGCAGCCATTTGCGATTAAATAATTTCAGTTATTTTCACAGGTGCAATTTTTATTTTCATGCAATTAATTGTGCATCGTTAAAACCTTGACAATGAATCTAAACTAATCAAACTTCTCTATATATACATATATATATTAATATACATATATTTATATGTACATATTCATATGACACATATATTTTATATGACTATTTTTGGGTTGTGAAATGAATCGTCAGAGTTTCCATTATTTCTTATGGGGGAAATTTGCTTTGATATACGAGTGTTTTGATATACAAGCATGCTTCTGGAATGAATTATGCTCTCAATCCAAGGTTTAACTGTATGTATATGTGTGTGTATCTATCTATCTATCTATCTATCTATCTATCTATCTATCTATCTATCTATCTATCTATCTATATATATA
>QMIH01001003.1:16880-37091 GCA_003987875.1 Clarias batrachus
ATATAAAATTTTTTTTTTTAAATAGTAATAATAATAATGTATTAGCCTTTACTGTGTCCATTACAGTTAGATTGGTTGTAACCCAGTATTTTGTAGCTGTACATAAATCATTAATTTGAGATTTAAGTTATCGCACCAGTTATTTAATGTTGTAAATTACGCAGTTAGTTAAGAAATAATAATAATAATAATAATAAAAAACTTTAAAATAATGTTTTCATTTCACTTCATCAATTTGCCACCAAGTACAAAACGTGTGTATTTTCCTAACCTCACGAAGAACATAAGCCATGCTTATAAAGGCAGCGTTGGAAAAGGTCGCACCCGTCATGTTTCACGCCTGTCTAGTCGCGGAGCTTTCATGGCCCACGGCTGCTTGCTTACGTTTCTCAGATGCCTGGCTGCCAGCGCACGCAGCTGTTACCATAGTTTCCTCTTCCTGTGTGTGTGATGATGATGATGGTCATGATGATGATGTCAGCGTGCATGCTGAGCCGTCCCCTTCTCTCTGTCTCTGTCTCTCTCTCTCTCTCTCTCTCTCTCTCTCTCTCTCTCGCTCTCTCTCGCTCTCTCTCGTTCACCCTCCCCTTTCTCTCTCTGTTTCTCATCTCTCTCCATCTCGCTCACCCTCCTGACTCAGTGGCAGCAGAGAAGCAGCTGTCCTCTCGTCTCTCCCTGGATCTTGTTCTGCTCTACGTTATGAGCAGGTAAGAAGCCTGACAAGGGACTTGATGCTTTTCCGTGGGTGTGTGGGGGGGGGGGGTGAGGGATGCTTTAGGACTCACCTCTGTTTGGTTTTCCACTGCGTGAGCCTGTGTGTTTGTGGTCTCTTTATAATATATGATGTGTGTTTTTGAAAATTATCGAGAAATTTTGTATACAGTGCCGAGGCTGTGTGAAAGGTTGGGTAAGCCTGGGGGAGTAGCTCCTAATTTAGTCTTCAGGATGTCTTTGGGGAAACTTAGCTGTTTTTTTGATGTTCTCAGAGCTGAGAGAGCGATCGAGAGAGATGTAGGGATCAATAGAATTGGCTTGTTTTTTTTTTTTTGTCGTGTTTAAATTGTTCTTGTGTGCATTCCTTGTCCATGATTTGCCAAATTAATTGCATACCTTTGTTGTTGTACAGTACGTGCACTTGTTAAAATCGAACTTATCAGAGATTCTTATCTGAACCATCAGAGATTGAAATGCAACGTGGGAACAGTTACAACATGATCTTTAACTCTGTCATTAGTAAAATGATACGGGTCATTTTTAGACCTTAAAGTTCTGTTTGATTTTAAGCTTAAAGTCAAAATGATGACGAAAGGTCTGACTTTAAACCCCGCAGTCCGAGGTTTTTCTTCACTGTTTTTGTATACTTTTTTTATTTCTTCTTTTTGTTATGCGTTAATTAATTATTTAAGCGTGTTTCTTCTCTCTCAGATAAGCTGATGTGTCTTGGAAGGTTACAAAGATGTAGTCTCTGCTTTGCGCTCATAATCACCTTCTGCTTCAGGAAAATGTAATATAAATGTAAATGAATTACTGAATGTATACCTTTTCTCCCTTACAGTGTTTCATTCTGTTGGTTATTGATCTTAAGGGATAGATAATCAAGTTGTTCCTGTTTTTGAATGTAATCTTTAGAGACCATCTGTTAGCGTCTGTTTCTTCAAAAACAAAAAAAAGGAGGGGGGGGGGTCTGCAAAACAGTGATGAGGTGGCGAAACTGAGACATGTCTACCACTTTTTAGAAATTAGGGGAAAAAAGCTTAATATTTTTAGGATCAGTTTGTTAAATGATTGATTTGGTAAATAAAAGTGAGTGAATTACACCTCACTTACGATATGACACCTCACTTACTGCTTCATTAAGGGAGTCAGGTGTCATTGTTTTATTTCAGTATTGACAGTTATTTTTTAACAATAACAATATTTTTTTTCCCCTGGTTGAAGGATGTTTCACGTTTTTTTCTTCACCCGAGCTCTGTTTTTTTTCTCGCTTGTTTACTAGTTAAACAGTGTCCTGATACTAATGGTGTAGGCTCATGTTATCTCATAAAATACACAATGTTTTTTTTTCCATTGGCTCTAAGCTTCCTGCTTGTGTCACAATGAGGTTAGCGTCATGTTGGCATATGGGCAGTTCCTGCTGTTGGAGTGGCATCTCCGCCCCCAGAGCTGCTCTACAAACACACAGGCTCCTCATCTCTTTCACGTTTCCTCTCTCCCTCTCTCTCTTTCTCTCTCTCTCTCGCTTGCCTTCTCCCTGCCCAGCTTTTGGCGCATGACTTGTCTTCGCCTTCATGCTCTATGCGTTTCATCCTCTTGGCTCAGCGGAGCTGCATTGGTGCAGTGGGACAGAATGATTTCCAGAACTCGTTAATTTTAACGATCAGATGTGGCGGACAAGAGTGTACAGAAATTCCAAACATTCCACAATGAATTCCACGAATTAAAACCAAAACACATGTTCCTGTAAAGCGGTAACAGATGAACGGGAATGTTTCCGCGCTCACTGAGCGAGCACTCCAACATACAGCAGGGCTTTTAATTCTAAGAGATTAGTGGAGAGACAATACAGTAATTGTTCAACATGTAAAAACACCTGTCTTCCATTGCCAGTGTGAATGAGCAGAGGGACCAGGGCGGGCTGTTGTGCTGCTATGCGATGAATGGATGTTGTAGGAAAAAGGCCTTATTTACAATGCCGAGGCCAGGAGGGCCGGCATGCTGTCAGTCTGGTGAAGCGGCAGGGATGCACAGGGAAAAAAAAAAGCCGGTGAAAGATCTCAGACGAAACAACGTCTGTGCCTGCAGCACTCATTCGAGCATTAAATACAGAAAGTGTTCAAGCCACCGTGCTTGTCAGCTAAGTGATTTATAAAGCTGTGACATGGTGAGAAAGATGCACCGGAGTGCATAACGTTGTACATGCGCATGCTTATCTATTCAAAGGGCTAATGAGCTTAAATTATTGTGTTATTTGTATTGAGTAATTATACAATTGCATACATATTAGTAAGTGAAACTATATGCTCAGGCTTATTGCTTTGTATCATATTTTGTAAAAGAGAGAAAGCTGAAGCTTTTGCTTCATATTGTTAAACCGGTGAAGCTCGACTCCAGTGAAATCAACAGGCCTTCAATGGCAGCAAGTCCGCTCCTTGAAACCTAATATTTCACTAATAATGGAGGGGAAAAAAACAGCATAATCTGAATAAAAAAAGAAAGAAAAGAAGCATCATGCTCACACCTCAATCAGAACAGTCTGACCCGATCGAATGGGGGTATAAATCTCTGATAAACCTTTCATTAGGTAAATATTAGCCATATCAGCACTCGATTTGACTGTTTTTCCTCTTTGATGGAATAAATATATTCTTCACGTGCATGTTCGTCCCATGTGCAGGTAACCCTAGGTGACTCAAATTTGCATCCGTTTCCAATGTGTAAACTCCCCGAGAGAAGCTTTCTCTCTCTCTCGCTCTCTCTCTCTCTCTCTCTCTCTCTCTCTCTCTCTCTCCTGCCTGTGTTTACTTTCATCAACAGGGTCTCTGGCTGAGTAAGAGACACTGATTGACCCACCATTTCATATGAAGTGAAGCAGCTGAGCAATCATAAATGTAGACTGAATTTTCGCAAACAATCATAACGCAGAAGGCAGAATTCATGAGAAAATATATATAGTAGAACAGAAGCCTAAACTAATTTTAAAGATCGAGGAAAAGAAAAACTTTAAAATGCCCTTTAAATGCCTCCCAGCAGGCAGAACCACTTTTCGCTTGTCAAAGAATAATTATATTTTGATTAAATGCTTTGAGCATGCAAGCACATCTTTCCTGATCAGCGTCCTTGTAAACAGTTCAGTTGGACTCTTTAGTCGGATTGATTTCAGTCAGAATGAAGTATTGTCTGTGTAAACGTAGCTGTTATGCTTGAAGAGAAACAGTACTGTATCCGAATGATACGATAACATGTTAAAGCGAGTGCATGAATGTAAACTATTGTATATTACAACTTGAGATAATGTTTGTTCAGAACAAATCAACACAAGCATTCATTCATTCATTCATTCATTTCTATACTGCTTATCCTGTACACGGTCGCAGGAAGCCTAGAGTCTATCCCAGGAAACTTCGGGCACAAGGCGGGATACACCCAATCCCAATCCTTCGCATGGCACACATGCACACTCCACACACTCGTACACAGACTACAGGCAATTTGGGAACTCCAGTTATCCTGACCTGCATGACTTTGGACTGTGGAAGGAAACCCAACAAGCACAGAGACAACGTGCAAACTCCACACACACAACTCAAATTTTTTTGTTTTACTATCATTCACAAATTAACAGTAGTCCAGTTTTTCTGACTGTCAGATTTTTTTTCTTCCCATTTTAAAATGTATAAAATCTTATTTCACTGTAAAGGACTTTTACTCACCCAGCTCTCTCTCACAACCAAATTAACGATGGACTTGAGGAAAAAAGGTTGCTGTTAAATCAAAGTAAAAACTCATACATGTATTACCTCTAAAACTTTGCAAGCAAATTTGTCTCATCACACAAGCATTAAAAACATGCATCAGTCTCAAAACACTGTGAGTGAATTAGCCTCAGAAGACACTTATGTTGGGGTCAAACTGCAAGCACAAATTAGTCTCAAAGCTCGTGCGCATTAACCATCCTCCAACCCCTCTCAGTCAGTTACCGCCACACACACAATCGATTTCTGTGGGAAATACGGAGTCGGCTTATCCCTGATTCTGAACAAAGTTGGTCACATATCGATCGGCGGCTTTTATCATAAGACAGGACGCTCAATGATCTCACCAGATATTATCGCCATTAAGAACAAAAATTCTGTGGAAGTCTAAGGTTTCCAGCGTTACTGTTGTTTCTGGTGAAGTTCAGAATTATTTTTGACTTGAAATTATAGTTTAGGGGTTAGGAGTATAATTGCAAAAGGAAATATCATTATTAATTGTTAAAGACTTTATTTATTTATTTATTTATTACACCATAGCAGATGAATTAGGATTTTATAATAAGCATTAGGATTTGAGTGAGGGGGGAAAAGAAACTAAGCCTAACATTCACTGTGTGAGCAAAGTACGTTTTAAACATTTGAATCACACAACCCTCAAAAACCCTGACCCGGTGCGTTTACTGTACAAACACTGAACTGCATTGTACTGAAAGTTTTTACTGTAAGTGCCTCATAAAGGTCTAAAGTAGTACTCCATACAGAAAGAAGGCGGTCAGGTTAATTTTTCCCTAAGGCTTTTCTTGTGCCATGTGTAAGCAGACTGAGGAAGGAAGGCTCGTTCGTGTTTACTTTAACTTTTATATTCTCGTCCATTTTACAGGTACTGCTCATCTCCTGGTGTGTATATACAGTATATATACAGTACAGACCAAAAGTTTGGACACACCTTCTCATTCAAAGAGTTTTCTTTATTGTGTTCTTTATTGTGTTCTTTAGCCCAAACGCGTCTCTTCTGCTTGTTGCCTGTCCTTAGCAGTGGTTTCCTAGCAGATATTCTAGCATGAAGGTCTGATTCACACAGTCTCCTCTTAACAGTTGTTCTAGAGATGTGTCTGCTGCTAGAACTCTGTGTGGTATTGACCTGCTCTCTGATCTGAGCTGCTGTTAACCTGCGATTTCTGAGGCTGGTGACTCGGATGAACTTCTCCTCCGCAGCAGAGGTGACTCTTGGTCTTCCTTTCCTGGGGCGGTCCGCATGTCAGCCAGTTTCTTTGTAGCGCTTGATGGTTTTTGTGACCGCACTTGGGGACACTTTCAAAGTTTTCTCATCTCAGCATGCACAACATATTAAACCTTAAGACTCCACTCCTGTCAGCCAAGAACAAGAATCTGTGGCTACCATGTGAATAGACATGCAGTGTATTTATGTATAGTATCTCACAAAAGTGAGTACATCCCTCACATTTCAGCAATTGTTTTCAAGGAACATTACTATAGAAATGAAAATTGGGCATACTTTAATCAATGTTTGTATAGCAGTACAGATTTACTGTCCTCTAACAATAATTCAGTTAAACTCTGTCTAAATAACTGACAGCAAAAATGAGCTCACCCTCAGTGAACATGTCAGAACCGCGTCCAAAGTGTCGATATTAAGAATTATGAGCACCGTTTATTATCTACAGTACCGTGGCCTTAATCATCCTAGACATGTGATTCACCAAAGCTGCACATGTTGTTGCTGGAATCCTCTTCCGCTCCTCCATAATGATATCACAGAGCTGCTGGATATTGGACACATGGCGCTTCACCACCTTCCGCTTGAGGACGTCCTACAGGTTCTCAATTGGGTCCAGGTCTGGAGACATACAGTACTCGACCACCGACAAACACATGAACATGATGAATAGGACACGTGACTTTGCATGGTTAAAGATGTACAGCTTACATCACTTGGGGTGTACTCACTTTTGTTGCCAGCTATTTTGACAATAATGGCTGTATTTTGAGTTATTTTCAGAGAACAATAAATCTACACTGTTACACAAGCTGCCCTAAAATATATCCAAGTTTAATTTCCACAGTATTGTCCTTTGAGAAGATGTACTGAAATGTTTGCTGAAATTAGAGGGATTTACTTACCTTTGTGTGTGGGTGTATGTATTTATGTATAGAAAAATCAAATCAAATTAAAATGTAATTTGTTACATAAACAATCAAACACAGTACGACGTGCAGTGAAATTATCAACATGAAATAAATATTGAATAAAAACTTTCATTGGCAACCAGGTACCAGGTTATTGTGTGTTAATTTGCAAACATCCTCAGTGTTTAAGTAACATAAAAAGCTAAAATGCCCCTAATAATAGATGTTCATTATTACAACCTGTTACATCAAAGAAACAAACAAAAAAATTAATGCATTATTTGTAATGAGAGTTTGTAAACAGCTTATAAAGTTTCATTCTGACTTTCGTTCCAAAGTCCTAGCTTGAAGATTCAAACCGCTTCAGTGTGTGGCTGAATTGGACAAACTGTCTTGCTGAAAGATGTTATGAAATGGGTTTAAAGATCACATTTTCACCCTCAGGTTGGAAAGTTAAATCACTGACAGCCAGAACCGATCCAGTCTTAAAGTGAATTCAGCACTGAGCTGTCCCTTGTTGAGAAAGCAGTTGGATATGAAATGTCAAAAATTCTGGGCAAAAGTTTGGAACATTTCCTGCATAAATAAAAGAAATGTTCAATGTGTTCACAATGTGTGAGGATGTGAATAATAAAAAAAAAGTGTTCATTTCTACAGCTGAAAACGGAGAACTTGACGTGACTTGTCTTTAGTCTCATGCTGTTCTTGGCCACCCATGCCAAGAATGACAGAGCTGGGCGGAGCTTACCAACGAGCCAGGGGAGGGGCTATGCAATTTATTATTATTATTTTTTTTCCTTTTAAAATCCAAACTTGTCGTCCTGTAATGAAGAGCGTTCACACAAGTGTATCGTGTATGCTGTTGGTCGCGTAGCATTAAATTTCCCGTTAGACTATAATCACCATTGCAGTGATCAATAGCAGATTAGGGATTTTATAGGACTCCATTTGCTGGCAGCTTTTTAGTGGTTAGATCAGTGCGCTGTGATGGAGGCTGTCTTTCATCTTAATTCTTCTGCTCGTCATCCAGACTGCATGTATTATTATTATTATTATTTTTTATATATAAAGCACAAACAGCAGGAGTGAAGCTTGACACTGTGGGTTAAACATTCTAACTTGCTTATTTGTCACTGTGTGTGTGTGCGTGCTTGTGTGCAGGTTGTGGAAGAAGGCTGACGCTGTGTCCGTGATATGCGCCGTCTAACCTGAGGACGAGTGTGATTCTGCACGTTCCCGCTCTCCTCCTCCTTCTCCTCCTCCTTCTCCTCCTCCTCCTCTCTCATTTTGCAACCTCTCTTCATTCTGCCCTCTCTCTCTCTTTCTCTCTTTTTTTTGTTTTTCCTCATTGTTGTGGCAGAATACCCAGTGTGACTTCAGAGTAAACAGAGCTTCCAGACACGACACTTTTTTTTTTTTGAGCTGAGTGACTGCGAGGAGGAGGAGGAGAAGGAGGAGAGAAGAAAGCAAACCTGAGGGCAGTCCCACCTTTGCTTACCTTCGAGCTGTAATAACAAGAGGAGAGGAGAGAAGAAAAGAGGGTGAAGCAGAAAGAGCCGGGAGCCTTGCAGGATCTAATGCTCGGTGTGTAGCCAGAGCAGGTTTGATGCAGTGAGATAAGCAAAAGATCAGCTAAACATACGTTCCCTTCGCTGAAACAACTTCGAAAGAGCGCGAGAGAGAGAAAGAAAGAGAGGAGTGAATATGGGAGTCCTGCTGGGGACCGTGCTTGTGCTGGCTCTGATCTGTCAAAATCATAGCTACAGCGTCAGAAGCCCTCTGGACAGATACAAACGGTAAGAGACTTATTCCGTCAATTAATAAATAGTCACATGTCGCTATTAATAATATTGATAATTCATCATCATCATATAATCTGAAATCCCCCCCCCCAAAATGCCTGTTTTTTTATTTCAAGGGGCTACTCACTATATTGTCTGCTGTTTCTAAATATAACTCAGCATATACACGTTGCACAAGGTGCAGTATAAAAGAGTGAGTAAGTCACTTTGAACGCGCATAAATGTATATCAGCAACTTTTCTATGATGATGTAATAACAATAATGAACTGAATTCTGCCACTTTCCTGACAAACTCTGATTTAAAGCAGGTTATTAATGTTAATATTTTGTGCCGTTTCAGCTATTTACTGTATATAATGCACGATTCTTATTGGTCGGTAGGGGTGCATTTATTTCATACAACATCACAGTTAGTTCCAGCTGAAACAGGAATAATAGTTTAATAATTCTGTGCCGTTTCTATAGAAACACAGGGGCTCATTTGGCAGACTCTCCACATAACATAAGATTAATAATAAACAGATTTAAGGACACGTTGTTTAACAGAGCAACTCTTTACAACCTGGTGATGTGGTGAAGATTTTTCCTAGGAGAAATGTATTTAACGTTTAAGAAAGGAGTCTTGGTTGTAAGCGCTGTCGTTTTCAGTTTTCTCAGTAAAATTACAGACTGTTTGGAGTGTGAGAATGAGGATGGAAATTTATGTTTTCAGGAAGTGAAAACTGGAAAAACACGGATCTTGGATGCTCCACAAATTTGTGTCCAACTTGAAACCATTAAAATATGTAGTGTAATTACAAACGTAATTGTTGGCAAATCGTAGTGATGTAAGCAGAATATTTTGAGCATGTCATTTTCAAAAGTAATGTTCACCCGACACAACAACCACAATATATGTTGTTTATCACAGAGGTTTTCTGATGCACTTTTTCCCATATCGCCCTAAATTGTTTTTTTTAATTCTGTAATCTGACATTATAATCTAACTAGATTTTCTAGGAAATTTTAGTCTTGAACTGTAATTGCCGATGGACGACCTGTGTTTGAAAGGACCTCAATGTCTTTCATGCTCTTCAGATTTGAAGAGACGGGATGGTCTGACCCGAATGATTGCTCTCAGTCCAGGCAGTCTTTCATCCAGTCCAACCCTTACAACTTCTCCCTGGACATCCGCATGCCAGGCGTCACCCCAACAGTGGTAAGAAAGCTCAAAATGCCTGTTTGATTGAAGAAGAAGATGGTTGATATCTATTAATATAATATAATATAATATAATGTATAATGTGTAGTAATGATAAGTGTCAGACCTCTCATGGTTTATTTGGATGTTGTATAGTGGACAGGATGAACAGATGTGAGGGTATATTTCTGTGTAGTGAAGCCCTGGAGCTGAATTGACTGTTTTGGCAGGAGGTGGAACTCATTTCTGGGCCATAAAATGCGAACAAGCCGGCTTCAATGCCTACTATGATTATGAGTCAAATAACATGTTATTTGATTGACACAAGAACCATTAACAAGCATTTCAGTAATTCCTACTTGATCTTTAATGCAGTTCCAAAGCACTAATAAGGCATAGCTTTGCATTGAATACACAAACCCCATTATATGTCAGTGTAGTTTTTTTAAATCCAGTTTTATCCCATGTAGTCATACCAGTTCTCACCCGTTGCTTAATCCTTCCTTATCACGTTAACCAGGAAGTGTAACGGCACACACGATTCCTCCAAGTCGTGAAGGTTACGGAAGTGTGTTAACCTTCTTCATATTTCTGAGCACAAGAACGAGTCCAAATGGAGATTAAATAGGGGAAAAGAGTAACGTCAGGCCAACTCCGTGCCAGACAGAGACATGACTATGGATGGCATTGCTGGGAATTTGTTGTTTGTATAACCTTTTAAGACCCCTTTTTTCATACTCTTTTTTTTCATACTACTACTGTTCCAAAAATCCAGTAAAAGCATTTCATCTCTGCCCTGCCTCGGCATGCGGCGCTCTGGTCCTGTGGCTGCCTCCACTCAGGAAGGCGTGCACCGTGGCCTGGCCTGGATCTCCTGCAGCGTTTGCGTCCTCCGTATCGATTTGGCACTAATGTAGTCATTAAAGCCAGACTCACTGCTGCAGGCCGAAGCTAATTGGCCCTTGCAGATGCCTCGGACGCTGCCGTGCTTCGCTCCATAGAAGAGGGGAAACCTTAACGTGAAGGAAAGGAAGGATTTTCTCTACTGTAGCAAAGTCGAGGCACATTTTGAGAGCTTCTCTGCCTCTACAGATTGTGAAAGTCTCAGGAACTGGGGAGGGGCTGATGGGCTGCTGCTATTATTATTCTCCTTACAGCTCTATGACTCATCGGCAAGTGATTCATCGCAGGCTCTCGTTGATAACTCGGGCAAGGGGGGGGAGGAGAGAGAGTGGGGTGTGCGAATGTAATATCACCGAGGAAACAAGAGTCGAGCCGGAGCGCTCTCGGCTTCATCCATATCGAGCTATTGATCAGCTGATGACCTTTGCCCGGCTCAGGGGGGTGTCTCTGGTTGTTTTTGCTTGCTGTTGCTTCTCTCCTTTTCGTGTACGTGTTTGTGTCTTAACTTCGTTAAGATTGATTTGGACAGGATCTGTATCTTGGATCAGGCCTTAACGAACTTTGAACTGAATCTCTCAATAATTTTTTCCCCTATTCTTTTAGATTTAACATCACTTCTGATGGAAGCTAAAATAAGTAAAGCTGTGCTCCTGACAGTACTTCACTTAGCAAATTGCCCTGTATTAGTGCATTAGTTCACTATTGCCACAGCAGAATGAAAAATTGATTCAGGCTTGTTGCCCTAAAGCAGGAAGTGAGAGAGCTAAATGACAAGCCAAAGAGCTCTCAGCTGTGGCCAAGCAATTACAGCATTGCACTGAAAATGACTTGCTGTCATTTTTGTTAGTAATCCCACTGAATGGCTGTTTGAACTCCATTTTGCAGCGAACTACATATTTTTTTTCCCCTTCCTTATACCCATACACGCGTTCACCTTTGCATCGTGTCACTTCTGGTGTGAACCCGATGAAAAAATTTTTTTTCGAGACCCGCGCTGTGACTTGTCTGAGCCGATCCCTAGCGTTAAAGGGATCAGAGTGAGAGACAGCAGAAAAACAAAACAACGCTTCTGCTTCTGGGCAGGGTTTATCCAGTCATCTTGGTTATTGGATTAAGTGCATCGGGTTGTGCCTCCCACTTAAATCCAGCCCGATTGTGGCATGTTACACAAGGTTGACGAGGAAGAGCCAGAGTAAAACCGTATTGCAGCGCTGTCTGTATCTCATCATCCTGTTTGCTTCTCGCTGGCTGGTCGCTCGAGTTTGAGATGCTCAGGACTGTTGAGACAGCAGCTGACTGAGATGTAATTATTCGTTTCAACCTCAAAGCTTAATGAATAGTGGCGGGGAGGGGTGAGCTAACCGTACGTAACTCACCGTCACAATATTTTGACAGTAAGGAAAGATCGACTTCAGCAAACACGCATTGTGTTGTTTTGCCTTCAAGTGATGCATCACACTGTCAATTTCACCGCAGCCCAGACACACTAGGCATGACTCAAACACAAGGTTTCACACGATATAAGTTCTATTTTGGTTGTGTTTGTGATTAGACGTACATGCTGGAGTTGGACTAGACAATGAATCACAGGTTTTTGCTTCTCGTCAGTTTGATGAGAGTTGATAAAGTTGGTTATGGCGTTTCTCACCAGTCACATTGTTTCCATTCCTTTTATTCCTTTTCCTTCCTCCTTTGTCTTCTTACTTTCTTTTTCCTCTCTCATTTGTCCTCTTGCTTTCTTTTCTTTTCCTTTCCCTTTCCCTATTTTTCTTTATTTCAACTCTTAACCTTTCCCTTTGTCCTCTTGTCCTCATCTGTTATTTGCCCTCCCTTCATTTTCCTTTCCTTACCTTTTTCATTTACTTTTGCTTTCATTTCATTTGACCTTCTGTCATTTTGCCATCAACATTTCTTTGAATAAAAAAAAAAAATCTTCATTTTAACCCTTTGTCCTCTACATTCACTTTTGCATCTTCCCTTTCCTTTTTGTATTAATTATTTTCCTTTCCTTTCTTTTTCTTTAATTTTTTCTTAATTTTCTTTGTCGTCCTGTCCTCATTCTTTGTTTCTTTGTTTCTTTCTTTTTCTTTTTTTATTGTTTTATTGTTTTATTCATTTTTAATGTTTGTCGTCCCCTTCCTTTGCTTTGTCATTATTTCCTTCCTTATTCTTTTCTTTCCCTTTCACTCATTTTTCCTCTCGTTCTTTTTGCCATTTCTTTTTTTTTCGCATTGTTATCCCATGTTCCATGACTTGAATAAATATTTTTTCTTGTACTGTTTTTGTCTTTTCCTTTTATTTCTCTTTCCCTTCCTAATTGTCCACATTTACTCTTGGATAGCATTTAGATAGTTTTGTTTTAAACATGTCAAGGAATAAAGGCTAGAAAAGTTTGACACATGTTTCAATTTCATGTTTTTTTGTGATTTTTATCTTTTTCTACACTGTAAAACAATTCTGAAGGTGTTTAAAATATGTCATAGTTTCCTTTGAACAGTTGATATTGACATGTGTCTGCAACTTATGCTCTGTAAAGCCTTTATAACTACTCTTTTTAACAACAAATGTTTTGATGCTGGTAACTCTAAGTGAACTTCTCTGTTGCAGATTTGTTTCATCACGGTGCTTGATGGGTTTTGCAAATGCTTTTGATAATACTGTTCTTGCGAGAACTATTCCAGAACAGCTGACCTTCGCCCTAACAACTGACTGTCATTGTTGTTGTTGATGTTACTTAATTCCGTAATAGCACCTTATTTCATAGTTTTGAAAAAGTCGGATTGTTCTAGAACGTAGGAAAGTTAATCCACACTTTCAATCCATACTTTTGACAGGTACTGAAATGTTTAAAATACAGTGCTTTTGTGGTAAATTACTAAATTACTGCTCATATTACTGTAGCATTAATTAACATTTTGGCCTTTAGCATACTTTATATTCCAAATCAGTCGCTTATTTGCATGTAATGATGTAGTCTTCTTGTTGTGTTGCAGTCTGACTCCTATTACTGTATGGCTGTTCCAGTGCCAACATCAAGGGAGGTCTATATAGGTGAGTAACAGCTGAACACTAATTGATATACATCTAGTAAATCCGTGTATATTCATTTTCATTTTTGAGACATCCTTGAAGAAAGTGTTTACATTAATGGGTTCACCTTTTTATAATTTCTAAATATATCCGAGAGAATTCATTCATGACATTTAACCTCATCAAACCAGTCCAGTTTCCCCCATATTGGATTTTTTACATTTTTTTTTACGAGATTCTGTTTGCTATTGGTAATTCCTGTCTGTCTCAGTATATTCGCTCGCCGATATCGTCTTCATTCGACATCTTTGCACAGTCCGGTGAGGCCGAAAAGATTTCATAACAACAAGATGACCTGTAACCCTATAAGAGGCTGCAGTTTCTTTTCGCTCCATTCAGTATGTCTCAGCTTCCAGGCTTTGTTTGTGCAGTCCCAGCAGAATGAGATTACCAGCTATTCAGCTGCATTCCTCCTGCACCATCACTAGCAGGACCATAAAGAGAGCGATTCTCCCGTCCTTTTAAATCTTATTGGACAGCCTCTCGCAGAGAGGGCGAAGAGAATCACATCACGCACTTCACAGCTGTAGTCAGAGCATTAACAAACCTTGTTTTTTCGCCTGAGTGCTAGTTACAGCTTCAATTCTGCTCCCCAATCACAGTACTCCGTTTTAGTTTAAAAGGACTGGCCAAGATGACTTTCTGTGTTCGAGAGGGTTTTTCCCACAGCACTATCATCAAAGCACTCTGTTTTTTTCTCCTCCAGGGTATACACCACAAGACATGACTAGGGTTATTTCTTAACTTCATTATTAGAAAACGAAAAAAAAATATAGCTGTTATTTGGTCCTCATGTACTATATATTCAGTATTTCCATTTATAATGGAGTTTTGAATTCAATACATATCATTAACTGTGAGATTAAAGTCCAAAATATCAGATGTTATTTGCTGTAATCATCGAATCATCTTAGTTCTTTTAATACGCATCCTTCTCTATTTCAGGAGATGGTACAAATGCACATGATCTTAAGTAAAATCGACATGTTTGGTAGTAAATCCTTTGCAATCAATGCCTGCCTGAAGCCTGTAAATCAGTAAACATTACAAGATGCTGGGCAAGAAGGATGCTCTGCCAAGGCTCTAAGGCAGCCATTTCCAGTAGCTGCTCATTTTTTTTATTTATTTATTTATTTATTTATTTATTTATTTTTACTTTTGTGGACTTTTCTGATTTTTTTACTTTTCAAATTCTGATAACTTCTTATTATAACTCCTTGTATTTTGAGGTCTCTGGCTGGATTTGATGTTTCTGTAGAACTCTGTTGCGGTTCCTGACAGTCTGATTGTCAATAAAGACAAGCGAAACCAAGTCTCCTGGCAGCCCTACATGTCCACGCTGTCATATTCTCCAGATGAAACGATGTGCCGTGGACCCTGAGCGATATGTTTCATCCTCCACATATTCCTCTTCTTGTCACTCTGGAACACATTGCTTTTCTGCTCGTCCATCGAGGCCGAGGTCGTGCCTGTGTATTTCTTTTTGTGGTTAACTTTGTGGTTCAAGATCACTGAGCAGTTTTTCTACATAATTCCCGTTGTAATGTGCCTGACGCGCGGGCACGGCATCACAAACAGGGACATGAGGCGAGGTCCTACGGAAAAGGGGTGATTTTATTGGAGTAATGGGCAAGGAAAGGGTTAAAAGAAGGGAGGAAAGGACTGTAGGCAGTGCTTTTCTGGCATGCGGACACAGGTTGGTGAGCGGTGGCGGTGGGCAGAATGGCAGAGTGGACCCGCGTGAACAGGGGCTCCTGCGAGATTCCTCAGTCGGCTCATCTCGTAATCAGCCAAACCGGGCCCTTCTAGCTCTCATTGGCGAGGAGGCAGCCAGATATCTCCTTAACACTCCTCACCTGGGCGGCTTTCCCTGCTGGCACCGGAGGCCTCGATGTGAAACACACAGCGGCCTTTTCCTCTCCGGTGGCAGGGTCACGAAATCCGTCTCTGTTTGAGAGTGCCACGGGAGCTCCATCAAAGGCGGCCTACCATCCTCGCCTTTTAGCGTGCGCTGTGTGACTTTGCCCAGTAGACCTGTACTGTCCATCAGCAGCAGACACCATCTATATATATATATATATATATTTTACAGCTGCAAAGCTAACTAGCTCCTAAAACAAAGCTAAATTCCAAATCACTCTCAATTACCTGATCAAGGACACTATGTGGTGAGACGATGAATTGTACACTCTACATAGCACACTAACTTCATATTTAAGGCTATTCGGGATTTAACCGCAGAAGCCGAAGTTAACGGAGCCAATATTCTAAAGTGGAAATATAAAGATAAACTTATGTGATTTATAGATCTGTTCCTCACATCCAGGGTTTATTCTCCTCACTTTCTGCCTACAGGGTACCATTAAGAATTTTAAAACTATTTTCTCCCCTGTTTAATTATACTAACCGTTGGAGGCCAGTTCCGGCAATCGCGGTTACAGTAGTTTCCCCAATCGTGGAAGGATGTGCGTTGGCGGAGCAAAATAATTGTTAAATAAACAAACATGTGCCATAATCTGCTGATGATAAATGGTGGTTGCGGAACTGTTGTATGAAAGCAATGTCATGCTCGAGGTTGTGCACGGCTGTGATAAATCCAGCATGACCTGCAGTGCATGACCTCAGTAATGCTATTCTGGCTGAATGAAAATATCCCCATAGACACTCCAATATGCAGTGGAAAGACTTCCCAGAAGAGTGGATGTTATTAAAATAACAGAGCGGGACCAAAATGAGATGTTTGGTGAAATTATTTGTGCTTCCATAACTTTTCAGTCAAGAGATTAAGAGACTTGCTGAACTTCTGATTAATAATCCAACTTTTTATTGTGTAGTTATTTCTACACTTGTCTTCTTTCATGCTCTATATATTTACTGATCATTTAGAATTTGTTGCCCACCTGTCCCAAACTTCTCTCCCTGAAATACCCATGTCCATTTTTTTTTGCCTTTGCGTCCACATCTGCCAGCTCAGGTCTTCACATTCTTTTCAGAGGTCTAAACATGCTCGTAGTGTTACAGCTAACTGTTTCACTGTTTAGCGTTGAGCAAGTGTCTCTTCCTTCCTCAAAAGCCTGCCCTCAGATTCACACTGGACAAGGTTCATGTCAGGCTTTCTATGCTTTATTGTATTATTTTTTGTTACTTTGCACTTGTAGAAAATAGCACTTGTCTTTTGTCCTTCAGTTTATAACTCCATGCAGATTCATCTGTCAGCACTTTTGGAGTCGCTCTGCATAACATTGTGTGTGAAATGAAAATGTAAATTCGGGATGTTTTTACAATATGGTGCGAAATATAGGGCAAAGTTTATGTAAATCGATTTATTTTCTACCCGCATTGTGATTTTTAATAAGCCTAAAAGTCACTTCTGGAACAGCATCTGTCTGCTCAAATAAGTATGAGCAAAATAATTTTGCTATTGTTATCATAGTGGAATAATGGGAAATATAATTCGGATAGGGATTTGATGTCCATAATTTGATTGCAGACAGTATAAGGTGGCCAAACAAGCAGCCAGATGAAAAATAAAACTGGTTTATTCAGGCACGTGTTGTTTGCTCGCATAATGTGAAGCTTTCGCTTTATAATCATCCTCACTGTATCCAGTCCAGTCCCTGCTCATTCTGGGGGGAAAATAATCAGAAAAAAAATTAATTGCTTTTTAAGTATTGTTTGAATCTGTTCTTGTTTTTGAACTGTGCACTGAAGAGGTCTGGAATTAACTTTAGACCTTTTCCCCGCTATCATGTGCACAAGTCAGTAATCCAGTGGCACAGTTGGCCGAAAAACCTTCGAGTGGCAATTACTTTTGATCCCTTAAATTAGCAGAAGAGTATAAAAAAAAAAAATAAAAAAAAAAGGCTGTAATTTCCCACAGCGTGAACATAAATACCAATGAATAAGCCTGACTGTCTGCTAATTAACATCATAGAGATTGTGTCAGATAAGTAATACAAATACGTGACAGCTGTAATAAGTATATTTTTACTTACATTTGTTATATGTTATACTTACAAATATCTGCTTAAAAGCCGAGCTGTTTTGTTCCGGCTTAACATGTGTGTTAAACAATTTTTTTCTCACAGACTTCATCCATCATACAGCGGCCGTACAGGATTTGTCGCTTTTTACGTTTAAATACAGGCATTTAAGTCACGAGTCAAATGAAGTAATTTCGACCCTGTACAGGTAGTTTGTATGACATGTACAGTTGAGCTTGTGCTTGTGTTTGTGACTTTCCTTTTTCCTTTCAAGCCATTGTTACATGAAGCAGACCTCATCTATCACTATCAGTTGTTTGACACTGCACACACACACACACTCACACAATCAGCAGCAGCATTCAGTAATGGTTTCTATTCCTCACAGAAGTGCTTCATCAGCCTGCCTGCTTTTCCTCTCCGTCATGTCAGCTATCCCTAGCTCCTATAATGGAATCAAACACCGTTATGGGCCGACTGAAGGGAGATGAAGCCGTTATATATGGACAAATCACAGCAAAATGCAATATAACTGACTATCTGGGCCACGTGTTTTGCTTAGCTCTGAATAAACTTGCAATAAC
The DNA here is from genome assembly GCA_003987875.1 of Clarias batrachus. Taxonomy (NCBI): domain Eukaryota; kingdom Metazoa; phylum Chordata; class Actinopteri; order Siluriformes; family Clariidae; genus Clarias; species Clarias batrachus. The sequence continues at coordinate 35,047 of QMIH01001003.1, forward strand.
TCAGCGACACATACTGTACACATGTTTCTGCTTCGAAAGCAAAACCTCGCCATTCTCTGTTCACAGGGAAATTAACACCAGTGAACCAGGAGAGAGAGAGCACTAAGTAGGTTTTTGGGGGGCATATTGTGATTAACTTAAGCAAATTGCTTTTACAATAGATTTATTTTGGGTCTCTCGTTGAGTGCATTTTATTTAGGCTCAGTGCAGCTTGAATAATTTAGGCCCTGTACACTTGTTTTAAATGGGAAATGTCTGCGAATATTTGGTATTCCACACCTGAATATATTTTATTGTGATGTATAATGTAGCTTTTACATAAATATACATTCATAGTGGAAATTTTAAATTTTTATTTTTTATTTTTTTAGGACTCAAGTATTCTCTAGTACCAGAGAATCTAGCTGAAGGAGTAGTGTAGATTAGTAGATAAATGTGTAGATTTAAGAGCTCTCTATATAAATAGATGCATCTTGGATAGAATGTTTATTGTCATCTAATTTTAAGTCATTTATTTAAGGAATTACAAACTGCGCACTATACAATAGTATATGTATATTATTATATTCTAATTAGGGATGTGATGCAGCACAGTGGCAGCTGGCTGATGCTACACCCTGGAGTGTATTATTTTCAGATATTAGTTTGGTCTGCAGTGTAGTATTGTGCTTGTACAGTTATCTTTAATGTATGGATGTGGCTGCATAAGGCTTTTTTGGTGTGCTGTGGTGACTGGCACCAGGACATTGTGAGGACATCCTTTTGGTGGTACGGTTGTGGGATGGAGCCTCAGTGAATTGAACAAATTACTGCAGCAAAGCGGCGTGGCATGGAATAATCTGTGACTGCTTCCAAAAAACACTGCTGAGGTGTTTTTTAGACGCCCAGGTTGCTCTGATATCGGCCTTCAGCTTGTCTAAGTTGTTGGGTCTGATGTCTCGCATCTCCCTCTTCACAATATCCCATAGATTGTCTATAGGGTTTTGGTCAGGGGAGTTTGCTGGCCAATCAAGCGCAGGGATACATGGTCCTTAAACCACTTTTGGCAGTGTGGGCAGGTGCCAAGTCCTGCCGGAAAATGAAATCTGCATCTCCATAAAGCTGGTCATCAGAGGGAAGCATAAACTTCCTGGCAGATGGCTGCGCTGACCTTGGACTTGATAAAACACAGTGGACCAACACCAGCGGACGACAAACCAACACCCCAAACCAACACTGACCGTGCAAACTTTACACTGGACCTCAAGCAACTTGGATTCTGTGCCCCTCCTCTGTTCATCCAGACTCTGGGACCTTGTTTTCCAATAAAATGACTCTGATGTTTGTCTTTGGTTCAAGAGTGGCTTGACACAAGGAATACGACAATGGTAGCCCATGTCCTGGATACGTCTGTGCATGGTGGCACTTGAAGCATGGTAGTCCACTCCTTGTGAATCTCCCCCAAATTCTTGAATGGACTTCATTTTACAATGCTCTAAAGACTGAACAAGTTATCCCTGTTGCTTTTGCACATTTTTCTACCATGTGTTCACAACGTTCACATTCAATTTTTCATTAATGTGGACAGCCAGCTTCTTTAGCAATGACCTTTTGAGTCTTACCCCTCCATGTGCAGGGTGTCTGTGATTGTCTTCTGGACAACTTCTCCATGATTGTGTAGCCTACTGACCCAGACTGAGACACCAGGAAAACTTTACAGGTGTTTTGAGTTAATTAGCTGATTACAGTGTGACAACATAAGTCTCCAATAAGTCTCCAATATTGAACTTTTTCACAATATTGTAATTTTCTGAGATACTGAATTTTGCCATAATCATCAAAATTAAAAGAAATATATTAGTGTGTGTGTAATGAATCATAATGAGTTTCACTTTTAGAATTAAATTACTGAAATAAATGAACTTTTTCATGATATTTTAATTAATTAAGATGCACCTGTGTGTGTGTGTGTGTGTGTGTGTGTGTGTGTGTGCGCGTGTGTGTATATATGTGTGTGTGTGTATATATTTATGTGTGTGTGTGTGTGTGTGTGTGTGTGTGTGCGC
>QMIH01001003.1:37171-95190 GCA_003987875.1 Clarias batrachus
ATATATATATATATAGCATGAAATATATTTAACTTAATAGACTTGATAAGTGATGTTATGATATTCCATTTGTACAGGAGTAGTTTTAGTTCACTACAGATGGTTTGTGTTTGGGCATTTTTGCAAGTATTCTGCCAAGTTTCAGATCAGATGTCCATTTGGCGTTTCTCTATTTTCTTTAGCTTCTGATCCAAATGATCAACATATAATACAGTATACAGTATAGCAGGAAGATCTTCCCTAGAGGTGACAGTCTGGCTTTAGTCAGTTGGTTCCACAGGCTAGAGGAAATTAATTCCTGAGGTACAAATACTTAAAGAATTATTAAATGTTGACATCTCTCAAAATGGTCATTTCCTCAGATTGGAGAACAGGATAAATCCTTTGTTTCATCTAAATATTTGTTTCCTTTGCACCAGACATTTAGCCGTATTTATTCAAAACAGTTATGGGAAACAGCATCTCTATTTACTCTCACACTTCAAGATTTCATGGACCACCTTTAGCCCACAGTGTTGTGATGAATTTGTGCGTGAAAACCATTCCTCATGGTCCCAGAACCACATTTTCAGAGCTCGAATCCTGGAATATGCCTGTGCCTTCACGGAAGAAAAAAAGTCCATAGATGTGATAACCTGGTCAGTCAGTACATTCAGATCATCAGCTGCATTTTATTGCCACATAATGTTGGTGAGCCTAGACCTGACCAACTGAAGCAACCACAGATCATAACACTGCCTCCAGAGGCTTGTATAGTGGACACTATAGATGTCGTGTGCATTGCTTTATGTGCTTCATATCTTACCCTGGCGCGTCCATAACTCTGGAATAAGGTCAGTCTGGACTCATCAGACCATGTGACTTTCTTCCATTGCTCCAAAATCTAATCTTTATAGTCTTAGCAAATGTAATTTTTTTTTTTTTTTTGTGATTAGTCTCAAAATTCTATGGTCACACAGATGTTTAGTCCCAATCCTGAGAGTCATTTACACATTGTGCATATGGAAATGCGTTTTCTTTTTTAAACTATTAATCATAGCTCATATTTCTACTGGCCATTTTTTATCTTCATTAAGCCTGTCGGTCATCTCCATTCATGTTTTCTTTCTGACCACATTTCTTTCATGAAGGTTCAGCACCATCCTTACAGGTTTTAATAATGTGTTGGGCAGTTTTTAAACTAATTCAATATTATTAATTGTTTTGGTGCAGGCCAATAATTTGACTCTTTTGTAGTGGTGAACTTTTTTTTAGCCGGCTAATGTATTATTATTATTATTATTATTATTATTATTATTATACTGAGCACACACAAAAATCTGCCATTTTTTTCGTATGGATGGATGTCCCCAAAGATGTGTGGTTGAGTAAATTAAATAACACCAGGACATTTATATTTTATTCCTTACATCCAGTACTGTGCAAAAGTCATGCCACCCCCATTTCTTCATGTTTTGTTTCTAAAGAGCCAAGCCTTCCTGTATTTTAGTGTCATCTTGAGGAATAGTTCTCCAGGCTTCCTGAAGGACTTTTTGGCTTTTATTTTGGGAAGTTTTTGACTCTCATTTTCAGACCAGTACCTGTACCTGAGCAGTGTCAGAGGAATGCTTCTGTTTGTTAAACCACACAGTGACCTATGACTCATTCAAGTATAAAAACCATCTAACTTAAAGCACGAACAAGTGATGAGCAGGTGCAGATGATGACAATTGATCAGGCTGGTGATTAGTATACTGGTGATGCTGAATGCTTGGAACAGATGAGAGGGGAAATGAGGTCCCAGGTTGTTGCATCTTTAAGCACTTTGCAGCCTGTCACAAGAAAAAAACATTTCTTCCCATTTTATTTAATTAACATAATATAATTTAATATGAAGAAATGAGACGTGCCTCAAAAACATTTGCACAGTACTATATATACAATATATATATATTAGAGCTACTACAGTACGTCAGAGTAATACGACAGAGTCCTACGTCAGAGCTACGATTTTTCCATCCCATTGTGGGGTTTCATTTATAGTCCATGATGGGTAGATGTTTAGGAAAATATAATGATCTCAGGCTGACATGGTGCTTGTGCAGAAGCTCTGCTGTGTGCTGCACCTGTTGTCATGACCTTGCTCCTGTCATCCTAATCAAAACTGAGGTGTTTGCTGCTATATTAGTCCTCCTGCAGGGTAGATTACAGAAGCGCAGAAACAATCCTGTAATGCCGAAAAACCAATCAGCTGCATTTCATCCACCTGAGCCATCTTCAGCTAACGATAGCATTGATATTAGGCAACAGTTGCAGACAACCATAAAGATATCTATTGTCTGGTTATGGTTGTGTGTGTGTGGGTAAGTGGGAGTCTATAGCTGGGGGATGCAGTGCTGCTTGACATGTGATGACTTTATCCTGTCTTCTTGCTGTCCAGGCAGGGACTGAGAATTTTCTCCTGAGCTGTGATTAATGACAAAGCATTGTGCTACTTCATTACAGACTGCTCTCACTGAGGACTGAGTGTTAATGGTTAGGTGTGGGTGCGAGAGAGGGAGAACTGTGAGTAAGAATTACTACCCACTGTGCACACAGATCCCCCCCCTTCTGTCAAAGAGGATTTGGCCTCAGTCGAGTCTCAAAAATCTCCTGTAGTATCTTTGTGTAATCTTTTTCTAAGTGGATTTTTATTGAAATGGGGCACACTCTAAATGAGAAATTATTTTGCCAAATATTAATAGTCCTGAATCACAGAGACATTATCCTGTTCTGAGAGTTTTATATGAATAGTTATATAGTTTTATATGAATACTTTTTTTCCCTCACTTTCCCATTTCCACCCCACCAGCCCACTTTCCTCTTACACACTATTGTCAGAGAACAAACAGAGACTATCATCTTCTTTCTCTGTGTGTCCAGACATGTGTGTCAAACTACTGCTGTATCACAGGGTGGTGGGATCTCCACAGAGGACTGCACTGTCTGCCGTCTTCTGTGTACATGAGCTCACAGACCCCTCATGATTGGTTCGTGCCTCTGCGATTGACAGGGGAGAACATATGCTGTTCCTCTGAGAGGGCACAATTATCTTTCAATCATGTGTCATCTCTATTGTAGCTACATGAGCCTTCTCCGGTGCTTCAGTGCAGCTTCTGTAACATCTCACTCTATTCAACAACATTAAAAGTTCATTTCCACCTTGTTTTTATTTATTTATTTTTTCTTAGTACGAGTGCTCAATGTGTATAAAGGCAAGAGCTGAGCTGTACCTGCTCTATTTTTGTAGCTTTTCATTCAACTGATTTAGGAATAGCCTGTCAGTCAGAAGAGGACATGCATTATTTATAACTCCATTAAGCTTGCCCGAAGAGAACGTCCAGTACAGGGCGTCAATCAAAATCATTGTATTGAATTGCCACCCCTGGTGATGCTCTTGTGGAGGCCATGTTGCTGACTTTGCAGTAGCACAGTGATTAGGTTCGGGTTTGCAAACCGGAGGCAGAATAAACTTGAGTAGTTTAGTGAACGCAGGGCTAAGGCATTTATTTGACAGCCAGCCTTTTATCATTTTACAGACACCTATGAGAAATTACAATTCATGAAATTCTAAAATTGTTTTTTTTATTTAGTGGTATATGCTATGTGACAACATGTCATGTCTTCAATTTATGCATTCGTTGAATTCCTTCTGATTACGGGTTGGAATAAAATAGTTTACCATTATGCGGATCCAATAAGACGTGGTTACATGAGCAAAGCGTTTAATCAAAATATGACTTTTATGAAATGCACAAAAAGCATAAGAAGTAGAATTTTCTTTTTCAAACTTTTAAGGTGGGTTAGACTTTGCGTCTTTTTCAATAAATCCTGCCTTCTGTGTTACAATTGGTTACAAGAATTCCACCTCATCTGTGATTGGTTAGATGCTTTACTACATATGAACTGTTGAGTCAATCAGTGCCACCTCCTTTACCAAAGACTGGTGTTCATGGAGTTCGCTTCTTTGGAAATACGTGAAATCTAACCTAAAGTTGTCACCTGGCAAACATCTGCACAAAGAATATATTAATTCCAAATCCTGTGAAATGATCAGATCTAGTGTAATGTTTCCATGTCTAATATTTACTGATCGGATTATCATCGGTTATCAAAGGTTTTCATCATCTCTTTCATTACGAAAATTCTTTCTGATTGGGCCAGATTAGGTCAGACTGCTCTCATCTGATGTTTTTACATGATGAATATTGTCTTTGTTTCTGCAATGACCAGCTCTGTTTATACACAGAGAAAGTAGTATTTAACTGGTGAAGGAAAAAAAAATGTTTTTCCAATCTTGATGTTTTAGCCTTGAGCTGTTATAGAATATGATTGCTTTTGTTTTTCTTTCCTCTCATATCTAATCCAGCAGCCTTTTCTGCTGAGGTCAATGCACAAAGCTATTAGTGTTTAGTGGATATCAGTGTCATGGAATTTTTCGTCTCCCCCCCCCCATTTGTTTTTGTTGTTGTGTCACTGTGTTTAAACACCACCGAATCATATATATTAAAACCCAGCCTTCTTTAAATGTCTTATTGTGAAGAATTGAATACTGTCTGAATTGTTAACACATGCCTGTTTCTCTCTTCAGTGGACTTTGTGCCCCATGCTTCCATGGAGACGGCCCACCACATGCTCTTGTATGGCTGCAGAACCCCATTCTCCACCAAAGGCTACTGGTAAATGCCCAATTTTTCCACTTTAGACCGTGATCAATGTCCCTTATACTGATCTGTTTACAAAAGTATTACACGGCTTTATGCAGTGCACAGTGAATGAGCAGTTTTCCATTATCCGAACAATTGGATTAGCAATTTTGTCATTATTGAAGCTATTAAACAGCCTTGTTGACCGTAATTTATAAACTTATGAAAACAAATGGAGTGAACAGATCATTACAAGCTGCCAGAGACCTTTTTAATTGATCTTGCTTAGTTTTTAAGCTTTAGTCTTAGTCATGTATGCTTAATAAACTCATTGTGGACTGAATGTACCCCACAACAGAAACACAGAATGACGTGTCGTTCTCCTGAGAGAGTGTGAGAGAGGCAGTGAGGAAGACGCTAATAAACCCGCCTGTTACCAGGGCAACCACATCTAGCTTGACAACAGGGGTTGTTAGAGCTGCCCTGTGGGGTTGTGGGCTAGATGAGGGGGGGGTGGGGAATTTCTCATATCTGCCTCAGAGCGTTGCCTCTCAATTCTTTTGTCTTTGCTCTTCGGTCTGAGTGATGAGCAACACAAAAAGAGAACGTTCCGGTCGAGTCCAGGTTGTTTCAGGTCAGAACATCAGATGGAACGTTCCACGCCTCTGCAAAGAAAACAGCACGCTAATGAGACCACAGCTCACGCCTCTACTGTCTCTGCTATTTTAGTCCCTGAAATGCAAACACACATTTATAAACTGTAAGATTTAAATGTACATTTGGGTTCAAGTGTTTACTTGGTTGCTTTTGACTTGGATATGAAGGGATAACTTTGCAGCCTTTATTTCTTCTTCTTCTTTTTTTTCACCATAATCTGCCTCTGCTCCTGTTAGTAGAACCAGCTTTTGATTAAAAATAAATCTCCCTTCAATCCTTGGGACTCCATATTTTCCCCCTGACAACATCAAAGATTCAGTGTGAAGTGTGTGTGAGGCTCTAAAAATCAAGAATGCTGCAGAGGATCATTGAGGGAAAGAAGACATGAAAAAATAGGCCAGGTCATGTGACTTATCACACCCAAATGCAGCAAATCCAGAGAGCAGAGAAAGACGTCACAAGACGGGTTTATAGGCATCAACTAGGATAGACCTGTGCAGATGAAGGTGAAATGAAGCATGTTAAAATGCACCTTTGAAACCATGCTTTACTTTAAAAAAAAACAAAAAACAAACAAAAAACATGCTGAATACCTGAAACAAACACCTTTAATGACCTATAATGCATGAACTATGCTTTTGTATTTATCCTCCTGTGGCTTTTTATTCTAAAAGAAAAAAAACATGAATTGTTTTGCCTCAGACTTCTAATATTGTGAAATAAATGCATGTGTAGGATTTTGGTTATGTTATGTAAAATGTGTAATTTGTGTGTGTGTTTTTTTTTTTTTTTTCTTTTTCTGCAAAACAACATCTTTTCCTCCCGCTATTTAAAAATGTACAATACTCTACTTCCAAAGTGCATAGCTGTTGTCTTTGGTAGTGTACCAAAAAAAAAAAAAATCTATATATATTTGTCTGTTCATCTTTAGTAACCGCGTTATTCTGGTTGGGGTTGCTTTGTGTTGATGTTTGATTTTTGCTAAAAAAAACACATTACATGAGTGTCTTCTGCAGCTGAATTTTAATTAAGATGCAGTATATCTAGATATTGTGTTAAAAGATCTATAATTTAAGCCACCTACGTTATTTATATAAAAAAAATCCATCACTCTATTGCATTTCACTTGTGGGAGAAAATGACTGTAAACATCAGTGTAGATCTCTGAGAAGAGGATCTAACCCAAAAATGTCAATAGAAAAAAAAAATGAAAGGAGAAAGGAACATTCATTCACTTTATGTGTAAATGCCTTTGTGTGTGCTGTTTGATACTCTGTTTAGCACATGGGGAAATCTTAAGACGTCCTGTTATCTCCGTCAACCTGAAATGCTACACTTTCTGTTAAAGAGCAGTTAAGCCACGAATAGTCAGTAGCAGCAGTTCTGTGATTGTCATTTCAATGTGGACCAGAATCCCAGAGGATTCTCAGAGGACATGTTTCAGTTGATGCTGTTCCTAAAGCAAGTTTCACTCAACGCATCATTCTGCATCCCAGGTGCTCTAATAACTGCTAATTATGCTAACTTTTTAGTCACCAGCCACCAAGAAAAACACATCTGATAACGTTATGTCATCTAAAAAAAAGAAAGAAAATTTTTAGCTCTTAATAATTGCTTCTAAGTTGTTCTGAAACATCTAAAAGTCATCTGTCTTGTTTTATTTATGGCCGCAAAGTTAACTGGGTTCTAACACAAGGCTTTTCATTGTCAAATTGCCTTACAACCCCTAATCAAGGGCACTACTTTGCATGCGTGACAGTGGATTGTATACCCTACAAAGGGCACTAGCTTTCCATTTGAGGCTATTTAGGATTTAACCCCGGAGTCCAAGGAAGCTGATATTCTAAAGCGCAATACAGTGGTGCCTCTGCATACGGGTTTATTCCATTCTAGAGGCGAGTTTTTTAGGCAAAAGTTGGTACCTTGAAATGCATTTTACCATAGGAAATAATGTAATTGCAGGTATTCTGTTCCAGCCACCCATACATATTACCAATTTAAAATATTTACATAGAATTACCAATTTCAAACACTAGCAATATTTTGCATATAAAACATCAACCATCAAAACATTTAGAAAAACATAGTAAATCAAGTAAACTATGAAATAAATAGACATTAAAACTCACTTTACTTTCATTTATGATTCATCTAGGCACAGGCTGCTTTAAAAACGAAACTAAAACCTAACTGAAAATATGTTTATCATGCTAATGTAGCCTGCTGTGTTTGCAAGAAAATAGAAAGGAGGAAGTGTCACAAAGTTACCAGAAAAGCTCATATTCTCCAGCATGCACAGTAAAACCTAACTGCAGTTTTACTTACAGTACTGTCTTGGATGCACACAGAAAATGGCATAAGCAAAGGTGCAATTGAAAACATTTCGACATAAAAGAGACTTCTATAAAGAGCAGTAAAGAGTAATAAAACAAACACTGTTAATATTTGTTGTGAAAAGTTTTTTTTTATTTTTTATTTTTATAAAGATAATCAGTAGTGATGGAGACAGATTAGCATTTTTTCACATTTGCCTAAAACATTTGCACAGCACTGCATATATGTACGTGTATATAAAATGTATGTATTTATTTATTTTTCTATTCAACATTCACTGCATGTTTAATACAAAGCTCATGTTTGAATTCACAGGAGCACTTTTAACATAATGCATCAGGTTCCATGGCACCAGGCTTGAGTGAGTTTAAGCTTTGATGATCCATCCTGATCACATGTGGAGGCATTACATTTTCTCTGGCAAATAAATATAAATATTTGTATTAACTCAAGCCCACACAGCGCACTTTTGTATTTTTCTCATTTCCATGTGGTGAAATGCCAAACGATGGTTAAACAGTATTGGTGTAATGATAACTGGGCATGAGGTCTCTCACACTTTTGTATTATAATTCCTCTCCATGATGTAAACACGTTCGTGTGTGTGATCATTTATTAAGCCTTCAGGGCTCTGAGCGTGTTGATAGTTTGGTGAATAATGAAACTCTGTTTGTGTGCATGTGTGTGTGTGCAGGGACTGTGGGTCAGAACAGGGAACCTGTGAGGATGAAGCCAAGATTATGTATGCCTGGGCCAGAAATGCTCCACCCACCAAACTCCCTAAAGGTGATCTCTGTCTTTCTGTATATAGACCACGGTCTATTAGAGTTGGGGTGGGAATTGATTCAGTTCTTTTTCAATACAAGCATCGCCACTTACAATCGACTTTTTACATTTATATGTATTTATTTATGGTGCAAGGTTCAGTTTTCATAGTGTACATACAATCATTATAATTTTTTGTGTGTAAGCCATGATGTGTCACACTTTCATGTCTGCGTATTGTGGATTTGGGCGGCTTGTAGGAGAATTACGGTCGTGTCTGTGTCTTCCACATATTCTGTACTATGTCCACTCTCGGGTTGATCGGCTCCGTTGAGTGACCTGTATAGCCACGCCCACCTCAAGGGGAAAAAGCGCTATATTCATCCATTAAAAGCGCTAGATAATGTGAGGTAATCTGGCACAAAACTTCTCTTCTACTCAACATTTTGGTTTCATTTATGGCGCAGGACACGTGTGGTGGGTAAAGTTGCTAAATATATAATAACGACTTACAATCGTGATACTTACAAACTGAATCAGCACCTACGTATCATGATTATATCGTATCAAGTGTTTCCTGATTATTCCTATCCTTATGTTCTGTGTCTTTCCCTGTGTTTTTTTTCTTTCTCGCTTTCCATTTGTCAGTCCTTTTTCTTCTCTTTGTGCCTTTTTTCGTAACCCTTATCAGACTGTCCCTCGTATTATCAGTGACCCCGGCACAGCCGGCTAACTTCTGAGATCATTAATAATCAGAGGAATTTCTCTCGACAATTGTAATTGCTCTCCACTGAGACTTCTTATCAACATATCTGTACGGCAAAGATAGCCACAAGGACAGTAATTGGTTCCTCATACACCATATATTTCTCAGTCTCTGGCTCTTTCTCTCATTTCACATGCCTGTCTGATTTCACAGTTCCTTCATTTTCTCCCTTCTTTCTTGCACAGATGTCGGCTTTAGAGTTGGAGGAGATACCAGGATAACCTACTTTGTGCTGCAAATCCACTATGGTGATGTCTATAACTTTAAAGGTACATTTTCACTGACGAAGCCAACAGCAGGCTGGAACTCGGTGACCTGACTGACAGAATGCTGGCTCAGTGCTGTTGTTTCTCTGCCAAGTAATAATGAGAAAATTGAGAAATTCAATGAAACCAATTTGTCTTGTGGCAAATTAGTAGTTCTTGACTAAATTGATCTAAGTGGTTTGTATGTTAATTTCTCTCATTATTTTTAAAATGGAAAAAAAAAGAATTAAATTCAGGGTTAAATTCATAATTCATACTGGAATGTTAATAGTTATATACTTGTGTTTAATAAGCATGGCCTTGTTGTACAATTTCCAGCATTGTACATTTGCAGAATGTGTAAAGATACATAAAATCTATATAAATTGCCCCCAGTCTGTGGAAGGGTAGGCAATATGGTTATAACCAACATTCATGGAAGAAATAACATGTTAAAGATTTAGGAAGTGCACTTACTTGAATTATAAACAATAAAGAAATAATTAACTACATCCAAATTTTGTTCAATCGCACATTAGAATTGCCCCCTTTAAACTTTAATCTTAATTTGGTCTTGGTCAATCCAAGGAAAGTGCCACCTTACAGTACGTTATACTACATACATGGACACTCAATCAGCGAGAGTAGCAAATTTTTATAATTGGCTCATAATGTAGTTAAGCAATAAATTATGATGGGGTATATGAGGGATGTTATCGATAAATAAGGACCAGTGGAGTGTTGTGATTGGTCCTGATGCAAAGCAGAATTACTTTTAGCATCCTTCTCATGGCACTGACACTGAAGACTGTTTGCGACAATGTCAATTGCTAAAAGCGCTATATAAATAAAATAGAAAATAAAATAAAAAAAAATTAAATTGAAGACTCATTGCGAAAACGTCTCGATACAGAAAACTTCACCATTTTTGTTTATTAAATAACAAATAATTTTTTTTACAACTTTTTTTTTAAACAAATAACATCTGAATTATAACTCTGGTTGGATTATGTAAATGATCTACCATACTATAAAAGTCCCGGTGAAGTTATTTGATCCAGAGGCGAAGTTCATGTTGATTTACCAGCCTCAATAATGACAAATTAACAAACAGTACCTCAAATTATAGCTATTATGAAGCATTTACAGATCATAAGATTATTGCATATAATTTAATTATATATTTTTTAAGCTAAGCTATGGTCCTATCAAAGGACGTGCATTACCTCATTTTTGATATTACAGATGTTCTGTTTTGGTTGGTGTCTTATATCATTATCTTATCTCTGGTATTTTGTTCTGATACGATCATCCGTTATGATTGATGCACAGCAACTGACAATTTTCAGTTATATTTTAATGCAGCAATAACTGCAACCTGTGGTAATACTACCTTGGATGAGAATAGGAAGCTAAGGAAATGAGGCTCGAGTTTTCTGAATACATTATTTTGCTCTTCTGGGAGATACCTGTTCCGGTGTAATGGCTAACAGGCAGCTTCAGAGAAGCTTCTGACAACGTTGAGCTATTTTTAACATTTCACCCAGTATTTCACTCCATTTTCTGGATAATTTAAGAAAATAACTTTCAAACAGCTGCCCTTCTGGGCTGAAACTGCTGACCTACTCATTATTCTCTCAACCTGCAAGTATTTGCCCAGTACTGTCAACTTCTATTTTTTAAAAATAATTTTTAGTGAAGGCAACTAAAAAACCCCTAAAGGCACCACTTTTATTTCAGCCTGATTCTGCTTAGCAAGCCAAATCATAATGAGGTGACTTTTAGAGTGAATGGTTTGGGCTGACTGTGTTTTCCCTTGGTTTCAGATCACCATAAAGACTGCTCAGGACTTACTCTCAGAATGACTTCCAAACCGTGAGTTTCTAATCCTCATGGCTTTTGTCGTGCATGACTTGCATTTGAAAAATTGTTCAGTTTCAGGTCTTGTAAACTTTTTCTGCTGTATTAGTATAATAATTTATTTGGAAATAATAATGAGCTTGGTAAATGTCGGAATTTGATTTATTTAAGCAGTTGCTTTCCTACAAACTGCCCATGTTTATTGACTGAAGCTGCATCGACTGTTGGATCCATCAACCTTAGGCGTTTTTTTTTTATTTTTTTTTATGAAGCATGTAATTATGGGCTTTGCATCAATTATCAGGGTGTTGTGGCAATAATTGGACATTCCCTGTGAAAAGCAAAAAGGAGTTGCAATTTAAATAGGCAGAAAATCTAATTAGGGATTTAAAAGCTTTTATAGTCAAAGTCGATGGATTGCTTGACTAACTGCCTCACAGCAGGAGGTAAATTTACCATTTCAGTCCATCCTACAGTACATCTAGCGCTTAGACTCGTAGCTCTAAAACTAATGTTTTTAAAATGATACATGTACACAGGGAATTGCTAATTGTTAAGAAGTGGCACAGCGTCTGCAGTTAGAGCAGAGTGACATCACTGAAGCAGATTATCATTGATCTGAGTTCAGTGTGTCGTCAAGGTCGGAGTTTCGTCGCTTCTGTCAATGATGCCGATAGATAGTTGATGGATGTGGCTGTAAGTCGATTTCGAGCTCTGCTTTCTCCTTTTCTTTCTCTTCTTTGTCCTTAACTTACACACACAGCAAGTCCATTAGTTAATAGAATCACATAAGATGAGAAATAGACTTGTTGTTTTTCCACACATCTGTCAGTCCAGACCCACATTCTTTAACAAACAGTTTTTAAAAGTACCTGTGGGACGCAGAAAGATTTAGCAGTGCAGAACAAATCCACGTGCAAAAAGCTTGGCGTAATCATGAGGCGCCTTGTGGGATTACAGACTGACAAATGGAAGCATGTAAATCCTTGATAGCATGATGGCTGAAAGCTATTTTGGAAGAAATCAATTTCCTTTATTTAAGGTTTCCGTGTTGAATGATTAAATGCTTAGTGTAGTAAAAGGATGAGATTTAGAGGACAAATCTAATGTCATTTTGCATTTTCCTGTCTAGGCAGCCCTTTATAGCTGGCATGTACCTGATGATGTCCGTAGACACCGTCATCCAGCCGGGAAAGTCAGGTACAACGGGGAGCTGCCTGCCAATCTGACACTGATTTATATTTTGAGGAAAATCTTTTGAAAGTCGACCAAATCACCAAACACACACCCAACCTGGTTCCTCACTGTCTCTTTTATTTATTTATTAATAAGGAGAATTCCCAGACTCTTAAAGCTCATGGTTCTGTACAAATGTCCATGTCTCATTTAGTTTTTTGGTTCATATGTAATCCTTGACAGTTTGTGCAATGCCACGTTTTGACAGTAATTGAAAACTTGGCATGTTGTTTGCTTCTAGTTACCAACGCTGACATCGCTTGCAATTACGAGTCATACCCGATGTACCCATTTGCCTTCAGAACCCACACACATCGCCTTGGTGAGTTCCTACATTTCCTGTCCTACTATTCTCATTATACTGTGAGTTTTAAACAGAAATGGTTTAATTTCATGAAATTTTCATGGATTGCGTGGAAATAAACGTTTTTATATGTGTGCTGTAGGTAAAGTCGTTAGTGGTTACAGAGTTCGAAAGGGAGAGTGGACGTTGATTGGGCGACAGTCTCCACAGCTACCACAGGTACTTCCCCATATCCCATAGCATCCTGGTCTACTCGCATTACTCATTTTAATTGCATGTGTTAAGGGAGTCTTCCATTGTGTTACAAAATCTGTAACATCCATCCACCAGTTCGGTAGTGTTTCTGTATGTATCTTCATCTAGCATTAATTCAAATCGTTGACCGTAAAAGAGTTTGTAGAAGCACTTATAAGGTTAAAGCTAAAAATAAGCTGATCAGCTTTAATGTAATCAATGACATTATTATTTCAGGTTGAAGCCCATGTACAGGTCTGTCTGTATGGTAGATCTCTATGCCTAACTTATTAATACAAAGAAATAACATTTTGTAAGGTTGAGTATCTTACTCCTTGTTTACTCCAAGTTGTACTTCTTTCGTCATCAGCCAGAAACAGTACATTCCCTGTTGGATAATTAGAGAGTGAATCACAGATGAGAAGTCAAAAAGTAAATCGGATATAAGTAAAGTTTTGTCTTAAACTCCAGAGCATTAAAATTCACTTCAGCGCTGTTATTTCAGCTCTGAAAATATTTAGTCAGTTTAGATTTTTTTTACTAATATCT
The DNA here is from genome assembly GCA_003987875.1 of Clarias batrachus. NCBI lineage: Eukaryota > Metazoa > Chordata > Actinopteri > Siluriformes > Clariidae > Clarias > Clarias batrachus. The sequence continues at coordinate 50,786 of QMIH01001003.1, forward strand.
ATTGATCAACAGATGTTTGTTGAGCAAGTAGCTTATTTTAAAGCAGATTATTAAATTCGCCACATACAGTAAGTGTTCATAGCATCATTTTTCCTCAACATTTTGATGGGGATTTCAGGCAGATACTGTATCTAAGTACTGTGAAAGTTTTGTTAAATTCGGTCCAGCGGTTGATTTAAGACGTGCTCACAGTTTGATGTCAAACCTTTCGGTGTCTAATCTCGTCCATAACTGTTCATAACTTATCTTCTACTCAACATTATAATTTTATTTCTTGCTCAGGTTTAACTTCTTCGAAGGATTGACAAGGTTTTGTTAAATTATGTCCATGTTATGACAAAATCTGACTGGACAGACATGTATACAGACATATGGACATGCACACAGCAAGATTTCAGAGACTGGTTTTAAGTCCTTCAGTGTATGAAATAAATGGATATAAATGTATTCTGCCTAATGTACAGACAAAAACTTTTGTATTGTATACATTTATATGGATTTCCAGAGATTTCCAAATGAGAAAGTGTATAGCTCATGTTTACTCTGCATACGTTTAACATTTATACAATATGACGTGAATTGAAAACTGTAGCTTTTACACTAACAATGTACTTCACACCAAATATATTTTATTCAACTTTTAAACAAAGAGCAAATGCAGCAAAATGTAAGTTCAATTCCTTTCCCAAAGGTTTTGTGAGTTTGATTTATCAACCCACGCTGCTACATAGGTAGAACTTAACCACCAATCACCATGGCAACAACCCATGTAACACTCAACTACACATGGAGATGTGTTTAAAAAGTTGCCTTTTACCAAAAGTGCACATCATATACAGTAGATATGCAGGACGTTCATAAATATCTGTCCCTAAACAATTTATGGTGGTTTGATCCTGATCTTGTGTCTCTATTCGTGGTCACACTGCGTCCATTTGGGTTTCTTGAGGGTTTTCTAGTTTCTTCTCTTCTCCAGAATAGATCCCAGTGGGTGGATGTGCTACAAATGTGTTTCACCTAGCAAATGTGTGGGCGTGCTACACTAGCATCTCGTCCAGGGTATGTTCCCAGTGTTCCCAGGATAGCCTCCGATATGCTACGAGCCACCCCTGATATTGTGGCACTTGCCTCAGTTTGATGGCAGATGGCTTGTCTTTCTGAGTTAAAGGCCAGGATTAAATGTCATATGTGAGCCATGCTGAGACATTACACTTCCTTCCATGCAGCGTCGTAGCTTAGACCCAGCAGGATGCAGCAGCTGAGCCGAGCACATAAGCACAAAACAGCATTAGACGGATTAGAAACACAAAGCAGCTCTTTTGTTCTGTCAGTAGATACTGCAGCTCAGTGATGCACCCAACATCTTCATTTGGGAGTCCAAGGTGATGTTTCTTGTTATGTGTACCTGGGCAATTATGCTGGATGAAGGAATGCACAGTATGACTCATTTGTTCTGCACTGCGGTTTCTCACCTTAAGTTCTTAATTCTGAGAAAAACACAGTTTGGTATTTCATTCCAAATAATTATTCACATGCTCTAATAGAACATGCAGCGCTATTTAGAAATGATCTAATTCAGAGAAATTGAGATATACAAATGTCCCTGACAGCGTTGCTATCGATTTGCCGAAAAACTCATCAGTTCTACGTAGAAGCCATGACGGGTTTATTGACAGTTCTGCCTCTTTCTCTCTAGCTCGTATTAAGATCACGATAAGTCAGACGAATACATTTACGCATCATAGGATAAGAATCTTCGCCACCGACATTATGCTGCAGAGGGGTTTTAGTGTCAGATAAATCCACTAAAGGCTTGATAGGCTTGATTATTATCTGCCGTTGTGTGAGATCATTTTTTAAATCCATGTTTTATTCCCATCACCTACTGTACATTTGATCATCAAATCATAGAAGAAGAGATTGAGAGCAGGAGGCAAAAAAAAAGCAGGAGTTAAAAACCATTTTTCTGTGCCCTTGAGCCAGCAGGCTTTTTGACTGAGACTCTGTGTTGATTTCCTATTCAGACCTCTTCACATAATGACCACTTTCCCTGTACTGCACATGGACCGAACCTAAAAATGTAAAATGTCATTTTAAATATTCAGTAGAGTTAAACTGGTTCCACTTAATGTCAAACATTTTGTGCACTTGCAGCCACAACTTCATGGAAAAAAAAAACACCACCACAGCAGAAATGTAAATTCCCTGTATTTTTTGGTTCCCTCTTCAAGTCATGTCAAGTAGGCTTTTATTGTCATTTCAACCATATACAGTTCAGTACACAGTGAAACAAACAACGTTCCTCCAGGACCAAGGTGCTACATACATGCAAATGACATAAATTAACAATACAATATAAATTTACAATGCAGATTTTTACATTTTTAAGTTAACCTAAACTATCAATTTCTATACAAAAAAAGAGACAACAATAGACAACAGGCAAATGTGCAAACGAAGAGCTACATGACAACAAAAAATAACAACGTAACACAACAATGTAACACGTTACATTAAAGAAATACCTTTTTAATGATAAGGTATGGGTTGAGGTAGTGGAGAGAGCAGCAAGTAAAATATTTTTGAATGTACATGGTGAGTGTGTTAGGACGTTCCATGTAAAGGTGAGTGAGGAGGAGAGCTCTTCCAGTTCAGGTTCCAGCAAGTGTACCGGGTGCAAACTTTAAGCTTTTAAAAGAACATTGTGTTTAGACTGAAATCAATAGTTTTACTTAGAGATTCTGATGTTTTGTAGGTTGGTGGTGTTTTTCCTGTGAGAAGAAGCATTGATGAGTTACTCCGATCACAAGGGATGTTGGTTAATAGGGAAAAAAAGTCTCAAAATTAACCTGTAAGAGCCTAGATTTAAGGGAATTTATAGGGGATATACAGTAAGACAGACCAAACAGACCACATGAAACACATTTTAAAAGACATCACATGGCATTTTCCATTGTATTTTTCCAGGTTAAAATTAGTTTTTTTTTTTACAGTGTGTAAACATGTATATGTACTGTATATGTGTGTATACATATACATGTGTACTGTGTGTGTGTGTATGCGTATATACAGTACAGACCAAAAGTTTGGACACACCTTCTCATTCAAAAAGGTTGAATTTGTATTATGGCAGGAAAAAAACGAGTGGCCATCATTACTATAAGAAATGAAGGTCAGTTAGTCCGCAAAATTGGGAAAACTTTGAAAGTGTCCCCAAGTGCAGTCACACAAACCATCAAGCACTACAAAGAAACTGGCTGACATGCGGACCGCCCCAGGAAAGGAAGACCAAGAGTCACCTCTGCTGCGGAGGAGAAGTTCATCCGAGTCACCAGCCTCAGAAATCGCAGGTTAACAGCAGCTCAGATCAGAGAGCAGGTCAATGCCACACAGAGTTCTAGCAGCAGACACATCTCTAGAACAACTGTTAAGAGGAGACTGTGTGAATCAGACCTTCATGCTAGAATATCTGCTAGGAAACCACTGCTGAGGACAGGCAACAAGCAGAAGAGACACGTTTGGGCTAAAGAGCACAATAAAGAACACAATAAAGAAAACTCTTTGAATGAGAAGGTGTGTCCAAACTTTTGGTCTGTACTGTATATATATGAGATATGTTCTTAATTTGTTCTCAATTGGTTCAAGAAATGCATTTCCAACCAGAGCAATTTAAATAAAAATACAAGATGTTCTAAAATCATTATAATTGTTTAATAGGATGAAACACTATGAGGGGGGAAAAAAAGCTTTTTAAAATGACTTATTTTTGTCACATGTGCTACTCAGACACACCATCATTTTGGAAATGATGTCATGGGTGCAGACTGTCAGATGACCGCACCAGGATTTTATTAGATGTCATTTAGCGACTTCTTTATTTAAAGTCAAGGATAAAGCTGAAATAAGAACTGGAACATGTAAAGGGTATTGTGACACCTGTCACCGTTAGTTCTTTAAGGGTATGGGACAAAGGTCAGATTTTTCCTTTAGTCTACTAAAAACTAAATGGTCATTTTCTTACTGGCTATTTTTCACTGACCTTTGAGATCATATTAATGAAAAGGTCAACACAGAAGTTGTGCAGACAGACAATTCTGGAGTATTCCAATATTCTCAATACAGCAGTTTGCTGTAGTCGCTCTGAGTAACAACAGAGACACACTTGTGCTAAGATAGTTTGTGATCTATGAGGTGAGCAGCGATGATGGGGTTTCATCAAAATTAACGCTTTGAAAGTTGATCTGTCGCTGAGTGTACAGTAGAGGAGGTGAAAGAGCTGGACTAAGAAAAAGTCTAAGTGTTACTGCCAAACTTTTTAGCCCCTTTCACACAGAAATCCTCATATAAAGGCAATATTAAGACCAGAATATTAATTCACACAGAACGCAAATTTTTCTACAAAGTCTTCTAAGCAACACGCTCCATTCTGGAGGAGGCATAGTGTTTACCACATCAGCGCCAGGGTCCAGTGTGACGTGTAAAACGTGTGTACCACGGAAATACCCTGCATGACAAAACAACAAGGACCGATGAAATGATTGTTAAAGCGCTTATTTGTGCTAATTGACATGACACTCACCAAGCACAGCATTGTGCACAGAGCTCGCTGGTTCCATAATTTACTGTCATTTATCTGAGATCCTTAACTAAGCTGCATTTACAGTAAGTCCTGCGTTCATGTCCTGCGTTTTGGATTGACTCTTGTTTCAGAGCTCTGGCGACCTAACTGATCGTAGACAAAGACAAATTCTTGTACCCTATCATAACGAAGAACGAGTTTGGTGGGAAAAAAGGAATGTTTCTGTCTTACTACACCGTTTATGGTATAATCGGGCCAGTGCTGTTTGTTGCCCTCAGAAACACTTAAATATTTGAATGCGATTAATAAACTCAAAGCTTTGCACACCTGATCAGTCCCAGTCTCACCTGATTCCTCAGTTAATACTTCTTTATGCACTACAGCTTTAGTGCAGAGGGTACATTTGAGCTACTCTTTAGAACATATTAGCGTGTCAGCTGCTAACTGTTTACTGTTGTTTAATCCTATCCTAGACACGTGTCAACACATCAGACCACTGTTCTGCGAATGTGGATCTCTCTCTCTCACACACCTCATTTCACTCCTTCCAGTCCCGGTTTGAAGGCACTTTAACAACAACCCCTGATTCCACCTCTGTTCATTTCAGACAGAGCGCTGAGGCACTATATTCCCACGCTGAACCACCTGTACGAATGGCTCATCTGAAGCAAGGGCTGTCTATCTGGCACCGCTATCAGCAGGTTTAAATTGAGGGCCGTGTAGAAAAACTCTTAACAACAGTGGAAATAGAACATCATGTCAGTGAACGTCTCGGTCACAATTTGGTTGCAAAATAAATTTTTAATGGCACTGATAATAATGTCGATTCTAGAGATTAAAACTCTCTAGATTTCAGGGTGAAATCTTCTTTAAATTTATATTGTAGGACTTGTACGTGAAAGTATGGCAGCTTGTTTCTTTTCCTCGGGCAAACTTCGGGTTTAATGCTTTGCACAAACATAGCAAACTGCAATCTCAACGGCTACGAGGCTGTTAAAATAGATCCGGCAGCAACGTGGCCTAAATATCCGTCTTGTGTTATTTTAGGAAGTCTAAACCAACATTTGCTTCTTGAAAAAAAAGAGGTGAAACAAACATCCTCCCTCTTGTTTTTCTCTTTAAGAAAACCTCCCACTTGTGTTTTTAAAAACAGGATGCATAGAGCATTTCCAGGAGTACACAGCCCACTGCTGCTTACTTTCTCTTGCCCCTGACTTTTTCCCTGGCTGACCAAAAAAGTCTTTTCACAGAGCTCTGACTCCAACAATATGAAAAGAATTTCATTCACCAGGTCCCTTAAATTAATTTCACCTCAACCATGAAATTGCCTTTACCTTTGCAGAAGAGTATTTTCTTTTCTAGTTCAGTTCAGAAAAGATGCACTGTGCTTACCAAAAAAAAAAAAATCCAGGCATTTTACATTTCTCTTCTGGATATTCACAGTTTTCTGAACTCCATATTGTGTGGAGGGATGTAATAGTAAAAAAAAAAAAAAAAAAAGTTGTAAAATGAGTATGCAGTCTGTGCCTCAGTGATTCTTTTTCCCCAGGAATAAGTAGCAGCTGTGTGTTTGTTGCAGGCATTTTATCCAGCCAGCAATGCCATTGACGTGAGATACGGAGACACACTGGCTGCTCGCTGCGTTTTCACAGGAGAGGGAAAGACGACGAAAACGCAAATCGGGTGAGTTTAAGCCAGAGCGAGTAATTCTGAGAATTCCTCAGTTCAGCCAGGCAATAATTTCATGTAATAGCACCAGGTTTAAGCTCATAATGTCATTTCTGTGATGAATTAATCCACTGTCCACTTTGCTTGCCTTTTATTTTACTTTTGAGTTTTTTCCTGAAAATTTATAGGCTGGCGAGAGAGAGAGTGTATGTTTATGTGTGTGTGTTTATGTGTGTGTATATGTGTGTGTGTGTGTGTGTATATATGTGTGTGTGTGTGTATATGTGTGTATATGTGTGTGTATATGTGTGTGTATGTGTGTATGTGTATGTGTGTGTGTATGTGTATGTGTGTGTGTGTGTATGTGTGTGTGTGTATATGTGTGTGTGTGTGTGTGTGTGCATGTGTGCATGTGTGTATGTGTGTATGTGTGTGTGTGTGTGTGTGTGTGTGTGTGTGTGTGTGTGTGCTAAAGTCGTGTTTTCATATCCTCAAAATCAAAATGCTTTTGGGCTCCTGTCTCGAGATTCACATCACCCAAGTGTGTGACAGGTGGTCATTAGTGTTGCTTGCTGCCCAGCCCAGTATGGCTTCCTGTCACAGCTCCACCTTAGTTACTGTGTGTGAGAGTGTGTGTGTGTGCTGTAGTGTGTTTGCAGAATCGTCAAGCACAAAAGAAAGTTGTCTCCAGGGAAACATGCATTTTTCATGAATCTCTTTTGTGACTGTGTCTACATGTGTGTGTGTGTTTGTCTGTGGGGGTGTGTTTGTGTGTTACGTGGGTCTGCCTCGCCATTCTTGTTGCCATGGTGATTTGGGATGTGCACAATGGCAACGTCAGAGTGCCATATAAAGCATCCCATGGGAAGCAACCCAGAGTACCAGTAGACACACACACACACACACACAGATTCACACATTGTCTCCTCTTAGTGAAGACGTGATTCATTTAAATGGCAATGAACAAAGTAAGAAGTGAAGAAATGACCGTGTCAGAATTGATGATTAAAAGTCTGTTGCTGATTCTCGAGCTCAGATTAAGCACTAATGAGCTGGGATGAGATTTTCAGATATGTGTCCGTTATGTAATGCTGCCAGACGTGGTCTGTAGTGATAAGCGTGTGACAGGTATAACAATTTCATACCTTCAGCAAACAGCTATAATGAAATTTGAAACATTAGTAGTGCTCACGGCTGGGTAACATGTCCATAACTGTGCTTGGAACTTCTAAATCTAAATCTCTATGAATGTCTCTCCTCTGATGAGTTCGTTAAAATCTTGACTATATTTGATTGTTTTGGTTAAACTTGTGCAGTAGAAAGAAAAATGCTTCCCGGAGTGTCTTTAGACTGAACGAAAAGTGAAAAACCCCTTTTCATTCCACTGATGTGACATTCTGACGGGGTTAAAATCAATAGATTAAAAAGAAGCCCAGACTAAATATGGTTTTAACCCATCCTGTAAAATCGCTCTATTTCACGCTGATGTCTGTGTGATGGATAATCCGTCTCCTTCTTTTTCCCCCAGCGGCACTTCCAACGACGAGATGTGCAACTTTTACATCATGTACTACATGGAAAGCCAGCATGCTCAGCCTTACATGGACTGCATGGACCACGGCAGCAACAATCTGTTCAGAAACATTCCTGCTGAAGCCAACATCCCCATCGTCATCAGCCCGGACCAAATGATGTCCATGAATCATGGCGGGGTGCATAAAGGTACACCCCACTACCCCCTCTGTTTTTTACTTTTTCCTTTATTTTTGCTGAATCTGGCAGTAGTTATTTCCCACGTTAGCTAGTTACCTTGTGGCTAGAGAGATACATGAGAAGTTGGGATGACCTCATGGATACCCCACCAGGGATCTATTACGGGCTAGTAATGTTCTTGGACAAATAAACTGGCCCCTAGAATTGTTGATGTAGATCAATGTTGAAAATGTATTCAAAATTTACACTCAAACAATAATAGATTTATTGATTCTCACCGTCTTAAAAATGTATATGCCAAAATTATCACCCCTAAGGAATATTTTTAAATATATATGGTACTGAACAAAAGTCTTGAGCCAAACCTTATGTCTTGATATTAAATTGTATTATGTAGATTAAAGAAATATGAACAAATATTTTATTGTGACAGGCTGCAAAGTTAAGAATTGGTTGTTTTATGGAACAACCTGAGCAGCAAACTCATTTCATCTGTTCCAAACCCTCAGCATTCAGCATCATCAGTATACCAATCTCTGGGCTGATCATCTGTTTTCATCTGCACCTGTTTCTCACTGGTTCATGCCTTATGTTAGATTTCTTTTTTTTTTTTGTACTTGAATGATTCATAGGTCACTGTGTGGCTTAACAAGCAAAAAAGATTCCTCTAAAACAGGTCAAGTGCAGGGACTGGACTGAAAATGAGAGCCAAAACCTGCATAAAATGAAAGCCAAAGTTTTAAGAGCTCAAGAATTTTGCACAATACTGTAAATCAGATTTTTATGCCTTGTTTCTCTGGGATATAAATAAGACATTGCGCAAACATAAAATCCTGTTGGCATTTATTACAATAGAAACAAAACAAAAGTTTAAACATAAAAGAGAAATATGATTAATGACCATATTGAAGCAATTAAAGTATTATTTAGTGCAGTTAGGGCTATAACCAAAAACTTTTCCATGTCTGAAACCATGTTGGAGATTTGTGAAGAAAGAGGGGGAAAGAGCCTAAAATCACAGTTTTAATTGGACAGTTTGGGTTCATTCCTGTTTTTGTCAAGTTCCAAAAAAACAATCATTATACAACACCTTCATGACAACAAGCTTGTACTTAGACGTGTTGCGGGAAATAAACTTTCCTCACAGCATCTCTCTAAATGCATCTGCAGAATAAAGTTGGATCATGTCTTGTGGATAGATGATGACCAAAATTAAAGTTTTAGGTCATGCACACAATCAGAAAAATAAATAAATAAAAAGTGTAGCATTGATGCTTTTGGGGATTTTTTTTGTAGCTGCTGGTTCAGGGGGACCTTGTCAAGATTTATGGCACCACAAATCCGCAAGACTAGAAGATTTATACTTGGACATAGAGCTAGATAGTGCTTTAAATAAGATGATGAACCAAACACACAGTGGAACCTCGGATTGCGAGTAACGTGGTTTACGAGTGTTCCGCAAACCGAGCAAAGATTTTTTATAAATTTTTAATCGGAAACCGAGCAAGTATTAGTTTACGTGCGCCGAGTATCATGGACCACGTATGCGACTCTTATTTTCACCCCCCACGGCTTCGCAAACACACAGAAACTCTGCTCGTCTCTTACTTGTATAATCAACATTTCCCTCTTTCTTTTAGTCTCTTATGTGTGTACGCGTAATTTGACACCGACACACACACACACCCTGACACACGCACAGACGCTCTTTCGCCTTTTCACCCCTCCCCGGCTTCACAAACACACAAACTCTGCTCTGTCGCGATTCTTTTCAAAGGTAAGGTGCTTGTTCATTTGTTTTTTTTTTTTTTGTTTTTTTTTACTTTACAGCAGTGATTCCCTTAGTATGCGCTCACGCCAGTCTCGGAGAGATTTCTTTTTTTCCTGTTAAAACTGTTGTTGTTGTGAAACTTTAAAAGCGAGGTGGGGAGAGGGAGGAGGAGTGTTACTGTGTAAAATGAGGCGAGAGAAGGGGCTAATTCCACACACACACACGGCGTGCACCAACGGAAACACTTATCTGTCGGGATTAATTTTTAGTATTTTTTTTAAAAGGTAAAGTGCAGATTATCTGTTTTATTTTCATTTTATAGATTGTATTAATAATTTTTATGTATTTATTTTTTGGGGCTGTGGAACGAATAATTTGAGTTCATTATTTCTTATGGGAAATGATGATTTGGTTTACGAGTGTTTTGGAACACGAGCCCACTTCCGGAACGAATTATGCTCCTAATCCAAGGTTCCACTGTACTTCCATTTTACCTTGGACTCAATGTCTTGCAAACGTCAATGTCTTGCAACTCCAAAATCTGCTCAGTTCCTGGATTTGAGTCCTGCTTAAAATATGCATAAATCAGAAAAGTATATATGAGCCGAAGTGTTCTGCTTAGAGACCTGGAAAAAATTGCCTCCAGCTTTGCTAGACATTACAGGACAGGAGGAATAGTCTCCTGGGCATGTGTTAAAAATATATTAGTTATACTAGTAAACAGTGTTTTGTTGACAAAAAATATGCTTCTTTGAATTTTTGCTTTTGAAAGTCACTCTATAAATCTGTTCTGATCTATTCTTTTAATGCATTTTTTTAAGCAGGAGGCTCTAGTTAATTTTACATATTTGCATTTTACATCCTTTTTTTCTTTGGATTAAAAGAAATACATTTAAAATACATTACAAAGATGTGAATCTTGTTAAACAGCGTACACCAGAAAGCAGATTTCAAGGGTCATGCTGCGGTTGCCTATGAATCACTCCTGCTCTGATTTCATTACAAGCGAATCAGGCTCATTTCTAGGTCATTTGATGGTTTCTCTCTCCTCATTTTCAAAGACGGCGAAGACGCCGCCACTCTCCAGCAACCGAAGAGGGAGGAGGAGGAGGTCCTGGATCAGGGTGAGTACACTGTGTTAACAATGAACTGCACCTTCTGATGATCACAGACCGCACCAAAACACTTTGTTATGGCCTCTGTTTAAAAAAAAAAAAACTGAAAAAGGCTGCTTTTAATAGCATCCCAACAAATCAGGTGTACAGCATCACATGGCGCGATTGGACATGAAGAAGATTAATGATTCTGCAGTGGCTGTTAGCAGTTTCTGAGCTCTGCAGCTCTCATTCGTTCTTGAGGTTCTCCTTTCTTCCTGCAGGCTGTGAACTGAGTTTAAGTGACTAAAGCTTGCACATTTTTTATGTCCAAGGTTGATGTTTGAAGCAGTGTTGCCCTGGTAACCACTCTGGTGTGTGAGGATGCAGGAACTTTCCCCCGAGGAGCTTCCGTTTTGATTTCATTTTCCTTCCTCACCGAGGTGAATCATGACAGATTGGTGTCACGTTCACTGTCAAGCCTCTCTAAACCTAGTTGTGTGAATAAAGATTTGGCTGCTGGGTTTAAGCACCACTTTGAGGTTTGAGGTTAAGGGATGGGAAAGTAAAGAGTCAAGGCTCTCATTTTATCTTTTTTTTTTTTTTAAATCTCATTTCACTTTTGTTTTTTTTCCCCCCTCTTTGTTTCCCTGATGAGCTAGAGATAACGAGAGATAAGAGTGGAGCGAATGCAGATCAGGGCAGCGCGCTTTGATGTTGTGAAGCTGGCGTCTGCATTTGTTAACTGCTTTTTTTTTAGGAACAGTTTCAGGATGCAGGCCTTTAATCCTCGCACACCTGCTGAGAGCTCGCTCCAGGCCCAGAACACAGCCGCATCACCACGTAATCAGCATAACAGAGAAGACTTCTGATTGCTTGTTGTTAATGCGGCAGAAACTCAAGGACGACACAGCTGAAACAGAATATATGATGAAGTGAATGTACAACAACAACGAGGCATATTTCTAACACCATTACTAATTTACTGTACATCTTAACGTGGTTATACAGACACAATAGCGATGCCAGTTAGACAAAAATATAGCACATGCTTTTTAATAGCGTCTCCTAAATTGTCCAGGTTGAACACTGTGTTTGGGGAGGAGGGTGAGGGTGAGCGGGGGTGCAGCTTATTTGATTGACAAGCTGTTAAAATATCATCATTGCACTCGTGATGAGAAGGATTGCAGACAATGAGAGAGGAGGGGGAAAAAATCTCATCTCCATTCTTGGAACAGTATAAAAACAGCTCAATGTGAAGACAGCATTATGTGCAATTTGCAACCGTAAAAGCTGCCAAATAAATATTTATCAGCAAAATGACTCATTTCCATAAACCACCAGTAACCTTGAGGTAGGATTAAAAATACAGCTTGTTTAGGAAGAAAACAAAACTGTCTATCAGTGTTATACGGCTACTTAGCTGATTTACTAGTTTACTTACTTCAAATTACAATTAAACTTTACGTTAGAATAGGGGTAAAAATTCCTACTCCAGTTATTAAATGACTGACAAATGCTCATTGACTAGACTATAATCCTTATTTTAAATTTATATAAGTTGTATATAAACTCTACATTGAATTTCCAGTATTATTATATAAATGAAAATGTGCCCACATTGTATTTTGTGGTTATCATCTACAGGCATGCAGACACTGTAATATAGAGCTTATTATATTATATTATATTATATTATATTATATTATATTATATTATATTATATTATATCATATCATGATTGTCCTAGCATTATGTCAAGATGTTTCACAAAAGAGGGCGTGACAACACAACACAAGTCAAATATGTTAAGTTGTTGTTCACAGGTGTTGCTTAAAACTTAGTGGTGGCGTTTACAGTTTCTGACTTGCCTAACAGGCATGACACGTAATGCAAATGCTGATATTAAACAGTAGCCTTTAAGTAGTTTTAAATGTTGTATTATAGACAAACAGATTGGAGTCGTCTCCTGAGGATCTGCGGCTAAGTGGCTCATGATAACCGGACACCAGCTGAATGTCGAGTAGGGTTATCACTAAAAGAGCATGTGCCTGCTCGCTGAGGGTAGAGAGCATGGATCGGTCAAACGGGGCCAGACTGTGTGCGTCTAGGTGTTTATAAACCATTAGAATATCACTTCTGACCCTTCAGAGATTCATCCTCCATTTGTGCTGCATGTTTTTCTAGCAAAAGAAAAATGCTTCATTTCTTATCAGCAGCAGCAGATAGCGGCCTGTTACAGGGCATGCCAACATTCAGTCATGGACAGACAAAATGATAACTGTGAATATTAAAGGAGTTTTTAGTGGATTAGGGGATTGTGCTAGCAATGGTCGAAGTACTTGAATGTCAATAGTGAGATTAAAGCCCCCTACTGGCATGAAAGCCTTGAACAACTACGAGTCATTTGGTTATGGAAATGAGATCGGGTTTCGGATTTCAGCTCGCATTGTGCCATCAGTGAATTTCTAGATTTTCTTCAGAAATCAGGTCTTCCTGCCAGCAAATGACACTAGCAGAGTAAAGAAGCTTAATAATTGAGCTTTTCTGCTGGGAGTTATGGCACAGCTAGTGACTTTTTTCACTGTCATCTCAGCCATGCCCTATTTAAGAAACTGTAACCATTTATAGGATGGGGAACGAAAAGAACAAAATATATATATTTCAGACCACTGATCAGTCGACCGTAATGATAAAATTTCTGTTCTCTGTAAGCAAATAACTACAGTTCAATATTGACAATCTGTCAAAGTTTCAGCCGCTTTTCAAAAGTCCTTGTGGTAGATTTAAGACACATTTAGCTATTTGAGTAAGAAATATTATTTTCTTGCTATTTATCTTGGTTCCAAGGAGCTTCATATTCACTTTGATTGTTTCTTATATAGAATGTAACACAATAGAACTGTGCATGCTAACTAGTGCTCCACATGCAGTGTACGGAACATCACTTGACATTTATCCACTCCCTCATTTGGGATTATTGCACTTTGGTGCATGCGCTGCCTTTAAAACAAATTTATGTCTCGTTCTCAGCAGCTGACCCTGTAAAGAAGAAATCGCAGCGACACCACTCACAATTTAACACCAAATGAGATGTGCTTAGTTCTGATATTCAAATCTTTTACATTACGAGTCTCAATCATTACCCAGCTTCAGCTTGTTTGGAAGGTACCGTACAGAGGTGCAAAAATTTTGTACTCAAGTAAAAGTACTATTATTTCAGTGAAATTAAAGTTACCATTATAAAAATCTACTCAATTAAAAGTAAAAAGTAGCTCATAAAAAGTTAGCGAGTTATTTTATTTATTTTTTTTACAGTGGGGGTGGGATGAGTCATTCTAGCATACTTAAAAAAAAGATGAGCAGATATAAATCTCAAACTAGTTGTTTTTAACTGAAGAAACACCTTTGCATAATAAAGCTGTTGTCTTTCTTGTGCTTGAAAATCAAAGTGGTCACTTAAATATGGCGTTACGTCCCAATCTAGTGTCGTACAGCAAAAGAATGGTTCAGAGTTTTGTTTTAAACTGTATGGAAATGGTGGTATATGGCAGAAAGAACTAGATCCAGTCATTAACTGATGAAACAATGAGGTTTCTATTGCTTTACAAACACACACACACACACACAACAGGAGGAGGATCAGATTCAGGATGGACCCAGGCCAAAATAATAAACTAAATGGTATTTATATTTAGTAGCTAGATTACCTGAAAAAAAAAAAAAAAAAAAAAACCTTCCCTGACTCCCTAAACCAAAAACAGTGAATAAATTCCCTCTTCCCAAAATAAATGGCAGCCACGCCCCTACTACTTCTGAGTGCACAAACATACAGTGAAATTATCTACAAATATATACAAAGACCAACCAAAGCAATAATCAAAGTCAATGGGAGGCAAAAAGTCACAACCAAATACCAAAATGCCAAAATCACAATCTCTTTCCTACGTCTCCCTCCGGTTTATATATGGTCGCGCTGGTTGATGACGTCACCGACCGTGTGGAAGGTAGATGCCGATGTGGGACAGTCAGAAAACCTGGAGTGGAGTCTGTGCGCACGACTAGGACACGATACACACACGCGAGCGCAACGAAGCATTTAAACAAAGCATAATATTTTTATTATTTTTGCATTTTCATTTATTTGTTTTACTCAGTAGCGAATATGATTTAAAATGTAGCGAATTACAATACTTCAAACAAAACATACTTAAGAAAAAGTAAAATTACAGATTTTAAAAACTACTTTAAAAAGTAGAAGTACACAAAATTTTTTTTTACTCAATTACAGTAACGTGAGTAAATGTAATTCGTTACTTTAAACCTCTGGTACCGTAGTGTTATGTCATGGGACACACTCATACAAAATACAGTTAGTATACTGATTTGGATTTGTGTTATGAATATGCTGTTCTCCAAGTGGCTGTGAAAAGTATTTGTGTACGTTACATTAAAAGCAGTAACGTAGATGATTAAAAACTAGTGGAAAATTACTTTGAATGGAAAGTTGACCCGTCTTAAAAAGTTGCACAAGACATTTAGAAACAAACTGCTGCTGTTATGTTGCTGACACCCTGCACAGATCCCCACCTACACACCCAGCGTCTCCTGTGCTCACGGTCATCGTCTGAGTCACATGCTGCTAAAACACTTCAGCCGCAGTGGGCAGAAAAACGATTCCGAGAGTGTGCGCGTGTGTGTGTGTGTGCGTGTGTGTATGTGTGCGCGTACATGAGACCTTGCTCAATGGTTACACAATCTAAGAAATTCTCTTTGTGCTTTGATTACACTGTGGGTTTTTCTTCATTGCTTCAGGGTCTCTTCTTTCCACATGGACAGTAAATGCTGCTGCTTGATACAATGGAGCATAGTTTTGATTATACAGTATATCTGCATGTTAAATATCATTATTATGAGATGTACAGGTATGCAGCATTCAGGGTATGGCTTGATGCTAATAAAATAATATTGCCGCCATATTAAGGCTGTATTGTACGCTCACACACACACACACACACACACACGCATATACGCATTATATTACCGGTAATCAAATCCTAACCAGGTTATCACATTACACCAGTGAGGTTTTAGCCAGAATTTTGCTGCACATGCATTGCAGAAGGGCTCCTTCTCACTTCCCATATGTTTCATTGCCAAACAGATTTGCTCTGTTGCCATGGCTCCTCCAAACCAAAGAGTCACAGACTCCAAGCTCGACAGCCTCATTGGTCAGCAAAGATGTGTTTCCACTGGCTGACATCTATTTATTTGATCTACTGTGACGATTTACAGTGCCCTCGATCGGAAAGCATTTAATACTAAAAGCATTTAAGATTTTAATATGTCGAGTATTTGAAAAAATTTCAAAATGATTCCTATAGCAGCTGCAGCTCATTTCGCCTTATCCCAGAAAAAAAAACAAAAAAACATCTGGTTTCATAAACCGCATAACACGGTCAACAGACTGGTTGTTTCCACTGACTGTTAAGTGTTTTAAACCTGGACAAAACAAGCTTAATAGAATGCATTCCTGAGATTTGTACTAATTCAGTCAGTGTCTTGCTTTAAGAGTGGCGATGAATCAAAGATGCTAAGTAATCTCTAAGGATTAGAATAGATGCAAGCCCATCTGCTTCTTGCTTTGTTATTGCCCCTCACATCCTCATTAGCTTTTCACAGAACAGGATTACTGAATAACTAATAGAAGCTGCTTTGTGCAGTATTAAACCCTAGCTGTAACATTCAGAGCACAAGATTGGAGGGATAAATCTAGTGTTAATGTCTGTGAAAAATGCCCATTAAACTATCTTTTGTGATTTCCTTATAGCTACATTTGTTTGCTGTTTTATCGGTTTAATTGATCAGTATTCATATTGTGGTCAGTGTCATGTTTTTTCTTTGTTTTTTGTTTTTTCTGAGAACAGTCCACTATTCGAACAAAGCCTGGCCAGTGGTGGACAGCTGATCGCTTTCCAATTGTAGACAGGGGTTGAGGCATCACTGTGCATCTGTGATTGAGACGGACATATGTCCTTAGGCATCCTGGCAACGTTTAAAAAAAAAAAATTAAAAGAACTCATCACCAGTGATGCCAGAGTGTTTTTAATCCCCTCTTTAAATTGTAATTAAAATGTTTTAAAAAATAATCATGTTAAAGCTTCACAACCCAGAAATACAAATATATATTTATAGATTACTAATTATCAAATATAGATTACTGAATCTATACAAGTATAGATTACTAATAGACAACTGACTCAAATTGGGTTATACTGTACTTAAAACCCAGTGTTTAAATATTATGTGTTTGCGTTCTTTTTGTTGGTTTGGGAGTGATACAGGTATTCTTTTGGTATATTTGGCAACCTTATTACTAACATAATATTAGTGTAGGTTGTCGTACAGAAACACATTTGAGATGCGTTAGAAAGCAATTGTGAATCGTTATAGTGGATCTTAAAATATTAAAAGCTCTTGTTAAAAACTGGTTCAATAACTTTCCCATGTTTAGTATGATATTAACTAATAAACCATCTTTTGCTTGTAACTAAGCACATATTTGGTTTGACAGGGTTATTCCAGTCTTTCAGGCAGACATGCTTGAGATTTTTCTAACTGCTCTTCCAAAACATTGATTATCTGTTTCTAAAGCCATTTCTTTATTGAGTTCGATTTGTGCTTTGGGTTGATATCATCGTGGAGGGTGGGATTATAATTTCTTTCTTTTTTTTCCATCTTCACCTGATTTTTTTTTTTTGTGCCAAAAAGGGAGCTATCTATGATTCCCTCCATCTTATCTATGGCCTCAGTTAAAGTTGAAGAGAAACAGCCCCATAGCATGAAGCTGATACTACCATGCTTTACCATGGGGGTAGTATAGTGTTCTTTGAATAATAGGCCTTCTTGGTTTTGTGCCCGGATTATGCTCAAACAATCCTACCCTGAGAACTAATCTGTGCATTTTATTTTCTTGTCACCGCACCTCATACTGTAGCTCACACATGTGAAGAAAGATGTCACGTGCACCAGTGACCAGATTAACAGTGACCAGCACTCACCATGCATTCCTGCATTGCAGATATACTTCTTTTTTTTATTCCTTTGCTTTGCAGACTATGGCTTCATGGTCTTGGTTCAGATAAAACCAAGAGAGTGTCATGAATATCCTATAGAAAGAGCTGGTTTTATTTAGTGCTAATCAGAATAAAATCACTTGTGACAGGTGGACGAATGACTTTCCAACAAATAGTGATATTAGACAGTAACAGCACTGGAATGTTTAACTACAGTACTGTATATGCATCACTCTGCATCCCAATACGTGTTAATTAATTATTAGCATGGGTATAGAGCTGTCTGCCAAAACTCATTCAAAATCAGAACGGAAACATGTACAGCAAGAATGTCTCATTTAATAATTGTCTTCTTAATATTTGCTTCTAAGTTGTTCTGAATTGCATTTGAACTGTATGTTTTTTTTATGACTATAAAGCTTTGTAGTCATAATTAAACCCCAAGACATAATTTAGAGATAATTTTTGACATAATTAACAAATTAACTAACTAATCTAACTAAGACAAGGGTGGACATCATATCCCTCTCTTCTCCCTGATTAATGGTGTTTTAAAGACTGCACCTGGGTTACCAGGTTACTGATCAGAAGGGAGGGGGTTCAAGCCCCAGCACCGCCTCGTTGCCACTGTTGAGCCCTTGAGCAGCACCCTTAATCCTGTCTGCTCCAAGGGCGCTGTATCCTGGCTCACCATGCGCTCTGACACCAGCTTACCAACTTGGTTTTACGAAAGAGAAAAAAAAAGAAGAAAAAAAATATATATATATATATTTTATTGTGCGTGTAATTTTTTTATTCCTTTTTTTACCTTACAAGTGGAAAAAGATTAAATTTAATATGATTTATCTTTGTTTCCTCTTCCCCCCCCCCATCACAAAAACATGCAGTTTACTTTTTGTGATGCCATTACCACTTGAGATGGTATCACCTGAGATGGATGTTAACACCAAATGTGGAAAAGGGCCTTAGACTCACTTATAAGGGAACCACTAACAGAATTTGAATTAGGTTTCCTGTACCAGTCGAAATCATGAAACGAGTAAGGGTGAAGATGAGTCATTTAAGTCTTCCTCTTTAATCATGCTCTGAGAGAGGTTCAAAATTCCTGAATGAAGGTTTCAAATAAATTGAATCATGCAATTCTTTACACTTACCCTTCTCTGATGAAAAGCTTAGGAACTCCTACTCTTCAGAAAGATTTAAAAACCCTCAGGCTTTCTACCATCCTTTTTTTTTGGACACTAATCAGAAGCAGTTCTGATGAAGCATCACATCATTGAATTTACATCAATAAGAAGAAGCCCTTATCAAGGGAGACTTTACAGAATTGATTTGTAGTCTGTATCAAAACCGAATGCTAATGCTGGTTCAGCAGGTCAGATCCTGATAATGTCATCAATCTAAAACTCGGTTATGGGAAAGAACTAAAAGAAACACAAGCCAAGCCATACACCTGTGGAGCTGTTCATCAGCAACAGTGCATCCAAATAATAGATGGGCTTAGTATTTTGAAATCAGCATTTCTTGAGATTAAAAGTATAAATGTGGTGTGGCATTTGATGAGCACAATTTGGGATTAAACTTTTTTTTCGATATGGCACAGAGGCAGCTCCCTGAGCAGATGTTTGGCCCTTGGCTGCTTGTGACACTATCAGTTAGAGCCATGAGTAAGGATGGGAAAGAGGACATGTCTAAGCGTGACTGCACCTCTGCCTCCACAGCAGCCAGCTAAAGCTGTGACACTCATTATCTCTAGGCTCTTAAGCTCACGGCTGGACAGCTTGATAAATCACTTGCTATATTTGCCTTTGCTGTTATTAGGACACAAATCCAGGCACTGTCAGACGTTTTGTCTCCGTGTGTTTGCTGGCCGGCCTCTGATTGATAGGCTCAATAAATAAGAAGCAACCTCTAATCGTACATCATAGGGGTGGGGCTTTGGGCCACAGTGCTTGTTCAGAGGAAATGGGTAATCAGTAAGGTCTGCGAGGAGCAGTTGGATGAAGATATTATCATATCAGTTGAAGGTGCAGATAGAGTATATATGTGTATAAATATACATAATATACGGTACAAATATGTTGTTTGATGCACCGTTCTACGGGTTCTTAGTTTTCCGCTGCGCTTGTGATGATTTGTGTTAGCTGATAACTAATTTGATGTCTCCTCTTTGTGTGGTGCAGCTTTTGCTGCAGTCATAAAGCATTTGTGGAGCCTTCACGAAACATGCCCGAAAGAAAAGTAGTATTTCCTACAGACGAGCTAACCTTTTCTCTCCAAATGACCTGTCATCTAGCAGACTGAATACAAAGTAGTTTCCCTAGGAAGAAAGGCCATGCATATTCTCTGTCCTTTTAGAGTGTTATTTCTAGTACTGCAACACTGAATAAAGCAGTAATTAGTCTGCTTTGGAAAGGGAGTAATAACATTTTTGGTTTCTTCAGAGATTTTACCCCGGTCATAAGGTCTTATGGATAAATTTTTTTTTTGGTCTCATGGATCAAATTTTTTACATAGTTTTTTTGCATGTCTAAGAAATGCTAGACACCAGGCATATTTGAAGAAGGAAAAGAAAGAAAGAAAAAAATGGAGCTGGAAGTCTGGGTTTTGTATGTAAAGAAAAGAGGAGGTGAAAAAACAACTAATCAAATATGAATGGATGGTTCATGTTTCTGATGACAAATAGCTCGGGCTGTCACATACCATTAAAAAAAAAAAAAAATTATAACATGGATATTAATGACCCTCTAATGGTATACAGCTGTAGACAGAACTAGCATTAACAGTAGTGCTGTGCTGTACGTTTCTATTACATAAAGAGCAGAAAGTGAAAATTGTCTATCTTAATCAAGGAAATCCTGATGAGCGAGCTTATCACAGCCAATCACAAAAATTATAGTTTCAGATCCTGTTTTTAAAAAAATCCTTAAATTTCCTAGAAAGCATTAAGACTGCACTTTGGAGCAATGGAGAAATAGTCATGTTGTCTAATGAGTGCAGATTGACCCTATTTCTGAGCCATTGGTACATTATGGTTAAGAAACAAAAGCACATAAAGCAATGCACCCATCATGCATAGAGCCCGCTGTACACACCTCTAGAGACAGTTATGATCTGGGCTTGCTTCGGTTGCTCAGGTCTAGACAGCTACAAAATAAAGTCAGCTGATGACCTGAATGTACTGAATGACCAGGTTATCAGTGGAGTTTTTCCTTCCCTGATGGCACGACCATATTTGAAAGTATGTATGTATACAGTGGAACCTTGGATTGCGAGTAACGTGGTTTACAAGTGTTCCGCGAACCGAGCAAAGATTTTTAATAAATTTTTATTCGGAAACCGAGCAAGTATTAGTTTTACGCAATTTGACACCGACACACACACACACGCACAGACGCTCTCTCGCCTTTTCACCCCCTCCCCGGCTTCACAAACACGCAGAAACTCTCCTCTGTCGCGATTCTTTTCAAAGTTAAGGTGCTGGTTCATTTGTTTTTTTTTTTTTGTTTTTTTTTACTTTACAGCAGTGATTCCCTTAGTATGCGCTCACGCCAGGTCAGAGAGATTTATTTTTTCCCTGTTAAAACGGTGTTTCCGTTGTGTGTGTGTGTGTGTTTGTTGTGAAACTTCAAAAGTGATTGCTTTAGTATGCGCTCATACCAGGTCAGAGAGATGTCTTTTTTCCCTGTTAAAACAGTGTTTCCGTGTTTGTGTGCGTGTCCATGTCCGTTTGTTGTGAAACCTGTTTCTGTTAGTGTGCGCTCATGCCAGTCTCGCTTTTTTCCCGTTAAAACGGTGTTTCCGCTGTGTTTATGCATTTGTTGTGAATCTTAAAAAGTCAGTCCGTTAATATACGCTCATGCCAGTCTCAGAGAGATTTCTTTTTTTGATGTTAAAACGGTGTTTCCGTTGTGTGTGTGTGTTTGTTGTGAAACTTAAAAAGTGATTGCTTTAGTATGCGCTCATGCCAGTCTCAGAGAGATTTCTTTTTTTGATGTTAAAACGGTGTTTCCGTTGTGTGTGTGTGTTTGTTGTGAATCTTAAAAAGCGAGGTGGGGAGAAGGAGGAGGAGTGTTACTGTGTAAAATGAGGCGAGGGAAGGGGCTAATTCCACACACACACACACACACACACACACACACTCTGTACTTTTTTTTTTAAAGGTAAAGTGCAGATTAATTTGTTTTATTTTCATGTTATTGATTGTATTAATTATTTTTATGTATTTATTTTTTGGGGCTGTGGAACAAATAATTTGAGTTTTCATTATTTCTTATTGGAAAGGATGATTTGGTTTACGAGTGTTTTTGGAATACGAGCCCACTTCGTAATTATGCTCGTAATCCAAGGTTCCACTGTATTTCAAAGTTTGAAAGAGTAATAATTTTTATTCATGAGCTATCCATCACATTGTGTGCGCTGTAATTAAAGATAAAGGCAGTCAAACGGAAACATAGGTGTGTGCAACGTTTTGTAAATTTCATGGTTGTATATGAAAATGAATTATAAAAAATTATAATATACTGTCGCCTGTAGAAATCTTAACTCAAGATGCATCAAGACACATGCGCAATAACTTTTAAAAAATTTTATTACAGCGTACTGATATGAAACTGAATCGAATTGTGAGGGCTGTCGAGATTGCCACTTGCGGTATTAGTGAGGTAATTTGATAGCTAGTGTAAGGGTTAGAAGTGATACATGATGCTCCGGGAAAGCCACACGGTGTGCACATGAAGGCTTTAGCAGCACTGACATGCTCTCACACTTGCTTGTAAACAGATAAATAACCTTGCTTCTTTCCATCACTGCTTGACTTCTGTGTACAGTGCTGCACATCGGTTATCTTTAATCAGAGATACAAGCAGTACAGTGACACTCCCCTGCAGCTCTATTCACTTGGTCCATTCTTCTTCTCCTTCTTTGTCTTTCCCCTCTATTTTTCCCCGTGCAGGTGATTTCTACTCCCTACTCTCCAAACTCCTAGGGGAGAGGGAGGACATTGTCCATGTGCATAAGTATAATCCCACGGAGGCCCACGCGGATCTGGTGGCCGAAATCGATAGCATAATGCAAAAGAAAGACCTGGGCTGGCGCGGGCCCAGGCTAGGCTACGCACACAGGGACGGTGCAGTTCTGGTGAGGGACAGAGTGCACAAGTTTCACCAGTTAGAATCCACTGTCAGGCCTCCGGGGACCAAGAATGTACCTGCCAGACTGCCAGGCTCAGGGGTGGCAATGGCCAAAAAACAAGGTGGGTCTTGGTGTCAGTTTACATGAAACAAAAAAAAAAAATAACACACACACAAAAAAAACAGGGCATGGTGTTGTCTCTCTTGTTCGCAAGTCCATGTGAATGCTGCTTTCCCATTTCATTTCTATCATTTATCTTTTTTTGTTGTTGAGGGTAGTGAGGTCACCATGTATGTTTGCTCTATGTGTTATAATGTATTAACTGGGAACAAAACCTTGGTTGAGTAGAATTTTTTTTTCTGACCTGCAGTGCTGTATCATCACAAACCAGACATTAATCTCAGTGGGAAACTCCTGAGATTGTGAGGTTATTCTGAAAGATCTGGGCCATGTCCACAGGCTTTGTCAGTTTTTTTTCCCTTTTCTTTCCTTCTTTTTTTTGGCAAGGGGGAAAAGAAACAGAAATGACAGAGCTCTGAGGCAAAAATAGCGATGGCATTTTAATGTGATTGCCTCACATGTCATTTCTCATATCCAGTCCCTCAAAGGTGCCTGTATGAGCAGTGTTGCTGTTTGCAAAGTCCGACCTTCCTATCTCTTCCTCCCTGTGATAGAAGGTCCTCCCCCCCCCCCCTTTTGAGCTCAGAAAATGTATGTTTTATATACAGTGTTCTTGGCAGTTTCACTCAAGCAGAGCAATTTTGCGTCAATATCTGGCATTCAGTCGCAATCGCATCTGCATTTATTTTCTGTTTGTACAATCCAAGATTCCGTCAAGCACAGAGCCCGGACTCACAGCATCAAATTCCCTGCAGTGTCTATTGGATAGCTGTCAAGGTGCTATTGATCAGGCCACGGGATCTAATTACAAACCCAGAAGTTGCGGGGAGGGGGGGGGTTCAATTTCATGTGACTGCTTGTAACAATTTGGCAGAGAAGCTGCATAGTTGATTCCGTATCCCCTCTCTGAAATTCCTCTTACTGTCCATGTCATGCTGGAAAAAAATTATAAAGACAGCTTGTTTTGTTTTTATGCCCTTGACTTTAGAACAAAGCTGAGATTAGAGAAGCTGGCGGGTTTACACACACAGCAGAGAGAGAGAGAGGGAGAGAGAGAGAGAGATTGTGCCCAGCATGTCCAGAAGCAAAGACTACACTTGTACGGATGGCTCACATTTGCGTCTCTGTAAATCTCTTTGGCCAGGACCTCAGACCTGTTGCGCTCATCTCATGCCCGTGTATTATCCAAGTCATATATATTTTATGTTACCTCCATCCTTAAGAGCCATGTATTTGCACTTTTGATAAATTTGTGAATCTGTAAAACAATCAAAAAACATTTTTACCACAGACCGAGCACTGTAAATCATATTTAATGGAATTCATGTCATTTTTTTATCATTTTTTTTTGGCAAGCAAATAGCCCCATTTTAAACACATCAGAGCATCTTCATATCATTTCTGCGTGTGTATGAGTGTGTGGGCGAGAGACCGTGTTTATTAATCAAGAAGCTGGTTTGGAATCGGCGTTGTTATTGTTTTCGGCTCACGGTGATTTCACACTCCATTACTATTTCATGCCATTCATAGCAATATGAAGTCAGAAGAAGTGCAGTTCAGGAAAATAGTCTCTGATGAAATATCTTAAATAGTTCTGACCTTTTGAACTGAAATTTCTTGTGCAATCGTTTTCTCTTTCTTTTTTTAAAGTTTTTGTCATCTAGTCACATTTTTCTTACACATATATACATTTCCATAAGTCTTCTTTTAATTTTCTTTTCATTTCTGTGAAGCTGCTTTGAGACAATGACCATTGTTAAAAGCGCTATAGAAATAAAATTGAATTGAATTGAATTAACATTTCCATGGCAAAGTAAAAAAAAAAGTTGTTATTTTGGTGCAGTTCTTTATATATATGTTTTTTTTTTTAATTATTCTATATATTTATAACGGTGGACAGACATTCACAGACTTTTCTTTCTGAGGGACTGTTGCTCTTGGAGTGAAAACATTGTTTATTTATTTTTATTTTCCCTTCTGAGGAACACCTCAGCCAAGTAGGGCAAGCGGGCAGATGCTCGAACAACTTTAGCTTTGCCCTGTGCACCTCAATGGTTTTGTAGACTGCCTGAAAACCAGAAAATCAGTGGAAATTTTTTTTTGTTTTCTTTTTAATCATGCTTTGCTTTCTAGAAAACATTTCTTTCTGGGAAAATTTTTACATTTATAAATTCTTGCACTTTTAAAAAGTTTGATATTTAAAGATTTTGATATTTTATTATTTAAATAATAAAATCTGACTGTTAAAAGTTTTACTAGTAGATCAGCTTTTATTGTTTGTGGTGTTAAATAATTATCAGATCATTATGTGGCACAGCTCCATTCCTTACCCTCAAAGCCTTTTTCCTATTTATTGCACTATAGTTACAAAGTAGTGATTACTTGGAAATATGCTTTAAGATGAATAATGAGGGGCTAACTTGTTCCATTTGTCATTGTACATCATGAGCCATAAACCGTGCACACTCAGCAGTGTAGGAATGCAGAATGAAATTTAAATTAGCAGCAAATCCCCCAGTAGACCCTCAGCGTGAACATGGCGAGGCCTCATAAACGGCTTTACACCTTCATTTAAATTTGATGCTTCTCCATTGCTCTCTCAGGCATGTGCCGGGCTTGATGACTGCCTGCCATCCAGCTAATGCTTCCGAACGATAACGATACACAAGTCGCTTGATTTTCAGACGCACTGGATCAGACCCAAGTTAACAGATTGCCGGATTGCATTACAGCGTTAAATGAAGCTTGAGACACAAACAGCACAGCTCTGTGTTGAGATCAGGCAGTCAGCAGGTTTCTCCTCTTTTATGTTACACCATTGTGATTATGCCACCATATGCCATCCTCTAATTTGTTGAATCATGACGGGGTGTATTTAAAGGTTGTTCATGTATGTGTGTGTGTGTGTGTGTGTGTGTGTGTGTGTGTGTGTGTGTGTGTGTGTGTGTGTGTGGATGTTTAGGGGCCCATCTGGAGGAGATGACTGGTTGGCCGGAGGTGGCACTGCAGCTGGGTCAGGTGTCCGGTCTGGCTCTGGATTCTGATGATAACCTGGTTATATTCCACAGAGGGGATCACAGATGGGGAATCAAGTAAGTATTGGAACCTCCACAGGGAAATTATTTTCACACAGTCCAGCAGGACTTGAAATGAACACCCGCCCACCTGCCAGAAATGTGTCACTGCAGGGTAACGGTACCAGCCATTTGAGCAGGACTCCTTACAACCAAAAAAAATATTTAGCAAAATATTTTCTCTTCTGCACATACTGTACTGTGGTTTAATGTAAAGACACCAGGGGTGTGTCTGTAATGTGAAATGTTGTGTGAATGCAGTCCATTGTGTTTGCTGGCTGTTTCTGCAGGAGGGCTTTGAATTGTGCCTTCTGAGATCCCTTCATCTGTGGTTGTCCTACACATCACCCTCAAAAACAGTTGAACTGAATCTTACAACCGTTTTTAATTCATTGTTATTTGCACAAATCGACCATCCAATATCGTACTGTATATAGTGTAAAAGCACCACCATGCCTCTGAAACTCCCTACATGCACATTACATCACTACTACTTGCTTTTTTTTGCACTACCTACAGTTGTATAGTACATAAAGTATGATGCACACGGGGGTACTCGCCCTACCTTACAATCACTTTATGTACACACATCGTCAGGATCCCCACCCCCCGGCCGCTTAATTTAATCTGTAAAGTTACTGAATGTTGTGTAATTACTGTGTATAGTGTTCTTGTACAGTGTTTTTATGTTAGTCTGGAGCTACAAACAGCCGGAATCAAATTCCTTGTGTGTCAGCATACTTGGCGAATAAAATCCGATTCTGATATCCCATAATGCTGTGCGCTTAAAAGTGCCATAAAAATGGTGGTGACAATTTTTTGCAGATTTATTCTTTGTTAGTTTGAATGTAATATGAAATGCAATGGAAGGCTATTTGTGCATTATTTACTCTATTTTTGCTAAAAGTAATGAATTCCAGCTAGTGGACCGTCTGTTAATTCTGAAAAAAACAAGTTACAGTTATGTAAGGAATAAAACATTAGTAGTTTTTACTAATGGAAATTATATCATATTAGAATTTAAAAAAAAGAAACTTTTATAGAAAAATGTATCAACACCATCTGGCCAATCAGTGATTTAACGGAGCTTTGCAAAGTTTAAATGCAGAATTATATTTAATGCAGTTTCTGATCTGTTCCCTTTTTGACTGTTTTCTTTTCTAAAACTCATGTTTTTTTTTTTTTTAACAGTACCAATTAGATCATACTGTACTGTATGTACTACAGTGAACACTAAATTGTGTAGTATAGCATTCAGAGTCTTTGATTGGGGAACACTGGGTTACACTTCCATTTGTTTTCCTGAATGTTAAGATTAAGACATGTACTGTTTGTGATAGTGTAGATGAAAGCCATTTATGTCTTGCATTATGATTGTCTGATTTACGTTTCATATCCTAAATTCTCAGATTTCCATCCTTTCTAGAAAATAAGTATCTACCCATCTATTAAATTTAAATTCACAGACGGATTCGAGAATTTCGGCGTGCATTCTCAAATCAGTAAAAATAAATAAATAAATAAATGGATGACACACTGCTTTGTGCAAGGCTGTGATGAAGTCATTACTGCCCGCTGTGTGCTCTGTCTTTGTGAGTCTGTTCACTCAAAGGCCATTTGCAAAGTGTGAGGGACAAACAGTGGTACTGTTTTGTTCCCGAAGTCATCAAAGTTGCTCAAGGACTTGTCTCTCTGACTAAGGTGTCATTATTAGACCAGTGCCAGCTCTAGTCACGTCTGACTGGCTAATCCACAAAGCTTCCCCATGATCCCCAGGCATTAGTGTAAACAGAGCTGCGTGTGGCGCGAGTGATGAATGGAGGCTGATACCCACTCATAATCTTCTCATTATTCATCTGGGCGTGTCTGCGTCAAGTGCTTCTTCATATTTCGCCATTGCATGAGAGGACTGAAAGTAAGACGGTTCCTGGTCTGCGATGCGATCAGTATCTTAATGGCGCTTAATGGTATCAGATGGCACTTAAACATAGCAAAGCAAGTCCTTTTATAATCATAGCATGCACTGAAAACTGTCGTTTAAGGCTTTGCTGCTATTGCTTATTAGCAAATAAATGTGTTATTACTCGACAATGATAACATCTTAAACAAGGATCTTGAAAATCAATCAGCAAAACAGCAATTTGACAGCAATGAAACCTAAACAAACGTATGTGTCTGTTTAAAATAACTGACGCAAGTCATTTGTCTTAGAGAACGTATAGATTACATTTATCGGCATATTGATTGCATTTGATAGTGTTTTTTTTTTTTTTTTTTTTTTACTGTTTGTATATATTTCTAAATATATAAATCCAGATACAGTACAATTATATTGTTTACTGTATAGTATACATTTTAATTGTAGTGATTTTTTTAATGAAGTTAAACTGAGTGCCAATAATTTTGATCTATACAATTTAAAAATTGTAAAACACAAATAACTAAAGTTAAGTTAGAGGTTTCTCCCATGTCATTTCTCAATTCTGCTCATTCATTCAGTGCTCCCTATCTCTAAAATAGCAGGGGAGGAATTCTTCATTAACTACATTCCTAGTGAGCTACGATTGCCCATTAATTAGCCTGTTTATACACCACAGATCATTTCCACTGAGCCCCACTACTAAAGCAGTCCTGTGTAGCTCGTCGATAAGGGATAAGCAGCCATTTTGGAAGCTGGCATACAGAATTATTGCACAGTCTGAGCTGCCTTAGCCTCTGTGCTCCCGGACTGACCTCGCCAGCTTCTTACTAACCAGCTGAGACAGATGGAGAGCATGTGTGGGTGGAAATGATTGGAAAATGGAAGTCGAGTGAAGGAGGGAGAGAAATGCAGAGAGTAGAATTAATGAGCTGGGTCTCGAGGTGGGGAAGGGCAGCCCTGTTAAATCCATTCATCCTCTGCCCTGAGCCGTTCCACATCTTGTTTCAGACTCGGGCTTAAATTTATCATAAGAGAAGAGCAGGAGTGGAGGATTCCCAGCAGAAATGCAGAACGGAGAATGCTTTTGTTGTCTGTGCAAGACAATTAGATAAAGGAGTGATGGCGCGTCTGTTCCTGGCTGAGTTGCTTGGCAGGAATATTTGTTATGCATAACAGGTTACATTAGGGAGTCCGCAGGGAGGTTTGAGCCAGATATAGTGATGGATCAGACACACACACTATATGAATGAAGATACAGTTGAGATCCTGTAACGCTCTCTCTATTGTCACGGCACTGTTTAATTTCTACACATTAAATCAAAGCTTCTGCGCTCTTAACGTAGATATTTTTCCTAGTGCCTTTTCATTTCACACTATACGCTGTATATACAGCTGTGCTCAAAAGTTTCCCTTTATTCCCTTTATTAGTTACAGGTTTTAAATGCAAAAATATTTGTTTCTTATTTAATGGTCTTGGTCACGTGGAGTCATTAATTATCACATTGTGGTTTGACTCCTTTTTCAAACCTAATAAGAAACGAAATCACCCAAACAACCCTGATCTACACAATATTAATATTATTTATTATTTTAATAATTATTATTTCCTCATTTTCCTTATTGCCATGTTTTCTTGTTATGATTGTATCATTCTGCTATGCCTTACATATGAACTTGAGTCCTATAAGAAACAAAAATACTTTATTATTTACTAAAGTGCTGTGTATATATACCTAATTCTTTTTTTAGAAGCACTGATGGACTGCTTTTCTTTTTTCAGCTCTTTTGACAACAACGCAGTGTACCAGCAGAAGTCCCTCGGTCCTATTCAACAATCCACCATCTTGGTGGTGGATCCAGTCAAAGGCAATGTGCTGAAGGCCTCAGGGAGAAACATGTAAGTGCAGAGGTGTCATTTATTGCTTGCTCTGTTTAATGTTTAGTTATATTATTGTTGCTAATGAGTTTGTCTTTCTATGAACAGGTTTTATATGCCACATGGTATCACAACCGATAAGGACAATAATTATTGGGTGACGGATGTAGCTCTTCATCAGGTAAGAGTTTTCAGTGAGCTGATTTTTCTTTGTCCTGTCTTGTCGTATTGCGAGATCATGATTCAAATCTATTCAGCAAAAAATTAATTAGTCAGGATCTCAAGAATATGAGGCCTTTTTTATCTAATAAGGATTTATGGAGTGGATAACAGCTAGTATTAAATTATTTAATGTTATATTGTCACATAGCAAGTAGACATTATGGGTTTTTTCGCAAAATTATCTATAAGACCTTTATTATGGTTTATCATGTATTTTATTTTTTAGCTTAGATAGCAGATGCTCTAGTCCACTTTTAAGTCTGTCAAAAGTTTAAAAGTTGTCTATAAAATGAGAGCTGTGTAGGGAAAAAGCTTGTTTTGTGTGAAGTGCATGCAGCATAAAACAGAAGAATTGAAAAACATAAAAAATAGAGTTTATATATTATTTGCCAAAATATGCAGTACTGAAGTGAAAAGATGAACCACAGTAGACGTGATGCAAGTGTTCGAAGAGTTTTTGCACCGCATCTCCGTAGACAGTGTTCATATGTTCATGCAGATTCTTAAACATATCCCGGAACAAAGGTTGCAGCAAAAGGAGACGATTTGTTTGCGTAATGCAGGCACGGTTCTTAGTGGATCTTCACAGTTGAGCACCCTCTCCTTTAACATTCCTCACAAGCAGGCATCATGTGGTGTCGGATCGGGGGAATGTGACGGGTATGATAAGTCAGTACCACATGAAATTATTCATCCTAGAAAGTTTTCCTGCTCATGGTTAGATCTGAAACCATACCCCGTCGACGAACACACATGCACGTTTAAGATGAGCAAGTTTCAGTGCAGTATATTTTGGCGTATACCGTAGTAGTAATAAAATGTTAAGAAATCAGACCAATACATTATTGTGAACAGGTTGTACAATTAAAACAACTCTTCACTTGAGTCAGAAACAGGCTTTCCAGATCAGATCAGAACTGTGTATAACTCCGACATGTTGCGATTTTTGGTAAATTCCATCCCCTTGTGCAAATCGCATGTAACTGTTCATGCAGCACCTACTGTACCAGCCGAAGATTTAGACACAAGTTTGGATTTATTTTCTACATTCTGGATTTTTATTTAAAAATTATGAGCTAGCACATGTGGCAGTAATTAAGTAACAGCACCTGTTCTGGAACAGTGCTTACAATAACAGTCTTCTCAATTGCGGTTGCAAAACCCATCAAGCACTATGATGAAACTGGATGAAACTCTCATGAAGACCATCTCAGGAAATTTTTGTATTTCGATTCGTCTACGTGACATCCGGCACATCAGGCGACAGATACTCCACACCCTGGAGATATATCCATTGTTTCTTTGGGCTAAGCTCAAGTGTAATTATAATTACAGGAAAGCAAGACCTTAACTTGCGTCTGCTGCTGAGAAGAAGTTAATCTTGAGTTAACTAACCCTAGAGCTTCAAAAGTCACCAATGAACAAACAGCACCTCAGATTAGAGCCGTCATGAAGGTTCACAGAGCATAAGTACTTCAGCAGACACACCTTAGCAACATTGTTTTACAGTGTAGAAAGAAATAAAAATCAGAAAAGATCATGGAGTTAAAGGTGTCCAAACTTTTGTTCTGGAGTGCATAATTTTTAATAGTAATGCCTCAGTATGGCCTGTCTGTACATGGCCTATGTATATTAAGTCTTTAAATAATATAATATATGGTGAATTTATGCAGACTATCTGGGGTTTTATGAATATCACACTTTGGTCTCTCGTGGTTTCTTCCTCATGGTTTTAAAACCTCACCATGTTAAAGACCTTTAGCTCTAAGCATTGGCAATATGTACTTGATAAACTTGGTCTCTGCATGCTTTCGTGAGATTATCAGAAATACCTTGCTTGTATTTTCACCCTAGTCTATTTTTCCCTTTGATCTTGAGACTTTTCTTTATTGATTAGTTATTATATTTGACAACACAAGGCAGTATTTATAAAACAATTGATGATGTCATTTAGATGACATAAAAATGTTATAAATATGATCTGTACGGTTTAGCATTAAAAATTCTGTAATATATTTCTATAATATTTAACATATATCATGATGTTTAGCTTTAACTAGTTCTTTGTAATATGTTTTATAATCATTCAGATTAGCATCATATTCATGAATGTTGTTGTTTAGTAGAATTTTAACACAATCTTTTTTTTTTTTTTATCATCCAACCAATCTAGCAGTTGAGCTTTGAAAAGATGACTCATTTTAGCTCTCTGTTTCTCAGCGCAGGAGTTTTGCATTACAATGCTTGTGGTTGACAAGCCATCTGTTATTATGATTTCCTGCTGCCGTAGGTGTTCAAACTGAGCAGTGATGGTAAAGAGAAACCGCTGCTGGCTCTTGGAGAGGCTTTTGTGCCAGGCCCTGACAAGAACCATTTCTGCCAGCCTACTGATGTGGCTGTGGATCCAGACACTGGCAACATCTACGTGTCTGACGGCTACTGCAATACCAGGATCCTCGCATTCTCACCAGAGGGCAAATATCTGTCCCACTGGGGAGCAGGTACACACCATTCAAACACTGCTGCTATTGTGTTCATGACCCAAGGGAGTAATTACATCCAACTTAAAAAAAAAAAAAGCATAAAGTATTGTGATAAAAATGGTGAGATGTTAGATAAAAAAAATAATAATTAAAAAAAAAATTATATATATATACTAAAACTTGACGTTAGAAGGTTTGTACACTGTGTACACTGTACACTGCTGGCCAAAAAAAAACAAAAACAAAGGCACACACTAAGATTCCATTCAGTCACTTTTAGCTTGGGTAACAGCCTGAGGTGGCCAGTTGATGTGTGAAAATGATTTCTCATGCTCTTAGAACCACTCTTTCACAGTGTGAGTGTGGAAATATGCCCGTTCCATCAGGGAAGAATAACTCACATCGATGTCGATGACCTGGTATTTCAGTACTGAACATTCGGGTCATCAACTAACTTTATTTCATTGCCACACAACATTACTGATGCCAGACCTGACCCAATGATGCAGCCTGTTAATCCGACCCTTCTGAAATGGTGACTCCTTTTGGCCAGGCAGTGTATTTAAATGTTAATATAAAGGTAGTTTGATAGTACAGTATGAAACATTATTAGTCGTTGGATTTCTGTATAGCATACCCTGCTTATTTTAGATAATTGTATTCCTGTGTATGTTGCTGCAGGAACGTTGGACCAGCGGAGGCGCGTGCCCTTCCAGATCCCCCACAGCCTGGCCTTTGCGGCGGATAAGCGCGAGCTGCTGGTGGCTGACCGGGAGAACGGGCGCGTCCAGTGCTTCATGGTGGACACGGGCGAGTTTGTAAAGGAGATCAAGAAGAACGAGTTTGGAGGAGAAGTTTTTGCCGTTTCCTACTCACCTGCACAAGGTAATCGCCATGTTCACTTCACATCTCACTCACATCTCTCTAGGAGGGACTCTAGGACTCTCAATAGGAAGCTGCTGTGGTTTATATACAGAGAGACTGATTATATACAGAGTAGCTCTATTGGGCTGAAATTAAATCACTGTGTTGTCCCTCCTGAGTCACTGACATTTTTATACATTATAAATGCAATGTTTATCTTAATTTTACCCTAGTCTTAGAGACGATTTCATCAGACGTTAATTACTCACATCACCTTGACTCTTATTCACAATGATTTGTGTAGCTAAAATAGGGATGGGAATTGTCACAACGCTGAAGCTTTATACCTTGAAAACCGTATTTAAATTTATTTGTCTGAATTGATAGCAATCTTGTTTAAACTCGTGTCCAGAATACATTCTTTCCAGCTCGCAAAATGTTTCATTCACCTCTGCCTTGTCTAACTCTGAATGGTGTCGAGCAATATGGGCCCGTATGTTCATATTATTACATTTCCAAACTTCAGCATGACACCGTTTGCCTACAGCACGGCTCATATCCAACTCTCCTATACCGCTTAAATTAGGAAAGCCAAGATTCCACCAGACATTCAGTTTAAACCCTGGAGGAGAAGCACGTATCTCTTGTGACTCATCGCCATAATTGTCATTTCTAAACAAGCTTGGCAAGTGATTTGCTCCTACCACACGTTAACTTGTCAGCTGCCTGCCAGTTTGTGGATTTTCAATAATAATATTTTGGCGTTTCTATCTACTGATGAGAGCAATACACATAATGTAGTATAGGTAAATAAATTCATTTGACTTCAGCAGCGTGATTTTATCAAATTCATGCTAAGGACAGAACTATTATCCAAGTTTCTTAAACTTACATTGTGCTATTTTAAAGTAGTAGAAAATGAATTAACTATTGCAGCAGAGCTGGTTTCACGTTTAATATTCAAGCTCATGTTTGCACCTCTCATGTCAAAAGCCTTCAAATAGAGGCCCTTACAAATACTGTAGAAAATGCACTCATGTCTACTTTCTTTTTGTATTTATTTATCTATTTATTTATTTATTGCACAGTGTGTCACTGCCTTTAATGAAGAGGCTGTAGAAAAAACTGAATTATTTTTATTACCGGGCACTTAATGTTTTCTAACAGGCTCTCTAATGTAGCTAATCGTTTTAATTATCTTGGTAATGTAAATGTAATTTCACTTGTTAGCACAATGCTGGATAGCTTCTATTGAAATAATAAAATACTAGAAGTTTACTCTTAAGTTTAGACCAACTGTGTATATTACTCTTGCCATCAGATCAAGAAACTTTGTTTTTTGAGACTTTTTTCTTTTCATTACTATATAGTTAGGGTCGTGTTATGGAACAAGAATATGATTTCTGCACACGTGTGTTTACAGAAACATTGATTAGATAAAGGCCCATATTTTTTCTATAACATGGTTTCTACCTTTATTGTCAAAATGTGTTCGTGCTGAGTCAACAAAAAACGCAGACAGAACAACTCGTCATTTATGGAAGATGATGTATGGTGCTCGGATATATACAGCTATTCAGTTGCACTATTTTATTGTCAACTAAATAAACGCAAAAATGTTAAATGCAAAAAATGCAAAGAAGCTTTATTACACATTATAGGGATACAGCTAATATTGCAATGTCTAACATTGGTATTAGAAAAGAGCAAAAATATCAGGGCATTCCTATCTGTATCCTTTGACCAGACAGCTTTGTTCTGCTTACAAAAAGTGGATTATTTACATTTTAAAACCACTGAATCGTAGAGTATAAATCACTGCCACTTTAAAGCCGTCGCATAACAGAGCATATTGTTCCGACCTCTAAGGGTTCAGAGAAAACAATATGAGGCTATGAATAAAACACGTCCAACCCAGATGAAACACAAAACCTGCCTGGGATTATATTATTTATTCACTTTTCTTTCCTGCGTCAACCTGAAGGAAATCATATTTAAGGTTTAAAATAAGATTAATGGCCGTGGCTTCAGGGCGAACTGTATGCGTGAAACAAGCTGGAAAATAAAACCCTGTCAAATGAAGAAAACACAATCATCCACCCGAAATCTCCAAACATAAATAATAATACACCAATAATAAAATAAAGATCCTGTATCCTCTATATAGTATATATGCTCCCTGGATGTAATTTTAATCAATTATTTATGAGCCAAAGCCTGGCCAGCAGAGGAAGGAGTTGTTGGGTTTGTGTGGTTAGGTGTGGCTACTGGTCTGAAGGAAAAGGTCAGGATTGCTTTTTTTTTTAGGAATCAATTCTCACATAAAATATTTATAACGAAAGCTTTGAAAACTTATATTTTTCTTAGAATTTTATGTGTAAGTACTTCTTCCTCTAGCATTCCCTTTACTTCTCATACACACAAGTACATTCAGTACACACACTCATTCACTGAATTAAAAATTGTGATCATACAATTTTCACTGAAAGTCAAATAGAGCAAAAAGTGGAACAAAATGGTGGAAAGGGACTGCATTTCCGCAATATTACACATTTTTTATTGGTACTAAATAAAAAAGCCACATTATTCTGTTGGGAATTAATGAGTCTTTGCCTGGGTAATCTCAGATCACATCAGTGTGAGGATTTAATAGCAGTACTAGCTAGAGCTTCAAATCCTGTATCTTCAAATCCTGTCCATACTGTACAGGTAGTCCTCAACTTACTAATGAGTTCCATTCCACTAGCACGTTTGTAAGTCCGATTTGTTCTCAAGTCAGACAAAGTCTTGTATACCTTTGACTCGAATATACCACGTAAAGCATTCCAAATCCACTTGACTAAATCTGTCCCCTTTCCTCACACTGCTATCATGTGGCCAAAAACCATAACTGTGCCTAGGGAATACTTAATCTCATTGTTGTCCGCATCTTTAAATCGCAAGGGGATTCCCAGATGCCATTTTGTCTCAGAGCTGTTTTCCAGCTTTACAGGACAGCCATTGTCCATCATCGTGCTCCTGGACTGGTTCGTCAAACAGTGAAGTCAACTCATTTCTTCCGCACACACACACGCACACACATATAATATACCAGCCCCTAGATATTTTATACAATCACTGAAAATATTGTATATAATTGTAAATACTGGCATCTGGTGCACTGCAGTGTCTGTTCTTTACAATTCACATGAGCTACTATTAAACCAGAAGTAAAACTGCAGTCTGTTCGTATCTGCGGAAATTCGTAACACGAATGTTCGCAAGTCAGGTACTATCGGTAGTTTGAAATCAGGAACAGACTGCGAATAAATCACAGGGTTTGATGGTGGATTTTACACAATCTCACTCTACAAACACATGTGGATAGACCTTTTGTGATCAGTCAGGAGCCTCAGAATCAGCCAGTTATTCTTTAGTGTGGTTTGGGCTTTCCATAAAAGGAGAAAATAAATAAATAAATACATTTTTTCACTGCGTGTGAACACGGTGAGTAAACCTGTGTGACTACTCGTCGGTGTATCCGTTCCACTCGACTGACCGTCTTGCTTTAATATGCAGGGTTGATTTGATCAACCAGCCCCTTTGGCAGCTCCTTTGATGTTTAATGTACAAGCTGGATCAATATTTATGTGGGACTGTTTCTCAGACAGTGTATCTCTCATGCTAATGTGCCGTTTCAGGTGGCTTAATCTACGTGGTGAATGGAGACTCCGCATACGGCCATTCCAGCCCACTCCAAGGCTTCGTGCTCAATTACTCAAGCAAGGAGATCCTGGATACATTCGCGCCAGACACACAGGTGCTCTTACACACGCGCACACACTCCTCCCACACACCGTGGATCACAAACATGGCTGCTGCGAGCCTTTTCCTCACACAAAGGCATAGTGCGTTTTTACCTTCTCATGCGTAAAGGTGTTTTGACCGAATTGTAGGCAGATGTAATATCAACACCAAAGTCATATAGATTTACATATTTTTTTACGCCTGTAGGAGATGACATGATGGGATTATGGTGGTGCCTTTCACAATATTTTATTTTCAGGTTCAAGCAATGTTTTAACTCAGAGCAAGTATTACATCAGGAGAATGCAATGTTCGTATCATTCCTCCCTCCACTGGAAAATAGATTTCAACTTATTTTCAAGCAATGTTGAGCTTGTTGATTAATGCTGAACCGGTTTAGCTTGCAATCTAATCAAGTTTTATATTATTATTATTATTATTATTCTTATTGAGTAAATATTGATTTGACTTATGACAATGAGAATGTTGCCTGTTTTTCTATAGGATAGAAAGGGCAGAAAGTAAACAGGAGAGCTGCTTTTTTGACTGGACTCTATACAGCCACAGTTGAACGCAATGTCACATACTGTAACATATTCACAAGCGTTCTAAAAAACAGCCGAGCTGTTTTTGTTAGTTATATTGCAATGTAGGCATAGAGGTATAAATCCACTTATTGACAAGATTAACTTTTTCACCATTGTGCTGTCCTCCATGTTTATTTTCCTCACCTGCACCACAACTTAACGTTAGTCTTTTTTGCTTTTCTTTCTTTAAAAAAAAAAAAAAATCCCTTCAGTGAAATTAATAGAGATTCCATCCAGCTCACCGTGCTTCCCATAAGATTAAATGTAAAGCACGTGCTGATGATGGTGCACTGGGGAGGAGAAAACAGCAGGCTAACAGCTTGTAGGTTTGTCATGTGATTCATTCGATTTTCTGAGTTTTAACCTTTGCTCAGAGTGTGACTTCATTCCAAAGGCAGTTACAGTATATGAACTCTGCTGTAAAGTGTGCAAATATACATGCAAGCACATTCTCTGCAGTTCTTACCTTGAACACATATTGATTAATCTGAGGGTGTTTGTTCTTGATTGATTGTTCTGTCTAAAGTTAATCCATTTTTTAATCATATTCAGATTGCTGGTGCCAAAGGTTTTCATCTTTTTGGTCAAACAAATTACTGAAGTAAACAGTAAAAGCATTTGCAAATGCAGCAAGCACTGAACATACAAATGTATATCATAGCACAGTGCATACGCTTTCCATTAACAGAGAAATGGAAGGATATGGACATCAAATTAACAAAGCTAAATTAAATTCTATTTAAGGCAAGAGTCTAAAGCATCAGCACAGCAACACTGAGTTTGCTTGAGTGCCGTGAGCAGATTTAAATTTGTAATGCATTCAGTTATATAAAGGCTAGTGATGAAAATGTAAATGGTGTCTAGTTACCTTTTCACTTCCGATGCATGGTCTAGTGCTTAATTCTGCTTTGAACAGAAAATCTTACTACTATGTTTTAAAATCCTAGTCTTTCTCCAAGGTTAATCCATTTGGGATTAGGTAAGAAATAAATCGGGACACTAGGAAAATAATCAACAATTGGGTTCTCTTATTGCCTTCTACATTTTCAGTATCACATTCCAAACTATTTCACTCCTCTTACACCTCAGCAGTGGCATGCGAAAGTTTGGGCGCCCCTGGTCAAAATGTCTGTTAATGTGAACAGTTAAGCAAGTGGAAGATGAAATGATCTCCAAAAGGCATCATGTTACAGATTAAACATTGCCTGTATATTTTAAACAAAATCATTTCTTTTATTTTCATCTTTTACATTTTCATAACAATATGACAATAATAAAAGGAAAAGGGCCCGCAGCAAAAGTCTGGGCACCCTGCATAGTTAGTACCTAGTGTCGTAGCACCCCCTTCGGCAAGTATCTCTGCTTGTAAACGATTTTTGTTTGTAGGCAGCCAAGACTCTTTCGGTTCTTGTTTGAGGGATTTTCATCTGTTCTTCCTTATAGCAGCCTTCCAGTGATTCCTGGGCCGTCTTGCACACTGGTCTTTTGAGGTCTATCCACAGATTTTTTATGATCTTTAGGTCAGGAGACTGTGAGGGCCATGGCAAAACCTTCAGCTTGTGCCTCTTGAGGGGTAGTCTATAGTGGATTTTGAGGTGTGTTTAGGATCATTATCCATTTGCAGAAGCCATCCTCTTTTCAACTTAAGCTTTTCTTCAGATGGTGTTATGTTTGCTTCCAGAATTAGTTTGAAATTAATTGAATCTATTCTTCCCTCTACCCGTGAAACGTTTCTCGTGCCATTGGCTGTAATACAACCTCAAAGCATCATCGATCCATCCCCATGTTTAACAGTTAGACTGGTGTTCTTTTCAACATACAGTACTTTTGCTCATTGAGGCCAAAGAGTTCTATTTTTACCTTTTTGGCCTTTTTTCCCCACCAAAACGCATCAGACTTATGTAAATTTTTGTGGTGATGATGCAGAAGAGGTTTTCTTCTGATGAGTCTTCCATGAAGGCCAAATGTGTGCAGGTGTCGCTGAACAGTTGAACAGTGTACCACAACTCCAGTGTCTGCCAAATCTTCCTGGAGGTTAAATCGGGGTTGTGACTTTATTTTCTAGCAACCTGCGAGCAGTTCTCTCCGATTTTTTTCTTATCTTGACCTCCACTGTTCCTGTTAATTTCTTAATTACATTCCCGAACTGAGGAAAAACACTTCGCTATCTTCTTATAGGATTTGTCTCCTTTGTGGGCTTCAATAATTTTCATTTTCAAAGTGCTAGGCAACTGATTAGAGGAACCCATGGCTGTTTTTTGTTGGTTCAAGATTAGAGCAGTATGGGTATTTAGAAAGCAACACCAGGCCTTTCCTAAAGATGACCGTGAACAAGCAATGACCGTAACAGGCAAAATAAGGTCTGACACTTTGGTCAAAGTTATCTGAGAGTTATCCTCTTTTCAAGTCTTCTGGGATTCCCTTTTTTTTTTGCAGGGTGCTGCTTTCCCTTTTTCACTCTAAAATTGTATAAAGCAAAAACGATACACTGATATTGTTTAAATATTGCAAAAGAATGTTTCATGTTTACCTTTATCGCTTTAAGAGATCATATCATCTTCTACTTGCTCAACTGTTCACATTAACCGAAGTTTTGACCAGAGGTGCGCAAACTTTCGAATGCCACTGTATTGCCACCGCTAACAATTTCTTTAAATCAAAGAATGCCACTTAACATCTTATTAAATTCTATTAAATGTTAATGCTGAGTATGTGTGGAAAATGTTCCTGCTATCATTGTACTGTAGGTTAGCTTTTAGTCGTATTAAAGAGAAACAGTAATTCTGTCCTGAAGATTGTCTCATGTCCAGACATTTGTTACGATAGAATTATAAAAATTTGACAGTGGAGTTTGTTTCCAAAAATGCTAAATCATCTCTTCACAAAACAATTATGCACATTCATAAAAATGATTCCACAATGCAAGTCCCTGAATTTACCCTGAAATTATTATGTATTGCTTGTAAAACAGCCAGAACAACAGTGCAAACAGCGCATTGACATGTAAGATGACGTTCCCCAGTGGCGCTGGCCTATAATTTATTTTATTTGTCACATTAATTCCCATCTTTAGGTTTGAAATACCTTCCATAACAGAGATGACTGTTCAGAGATGAAAGATCAGTGATATGCAATTTGTATAACATGTTTTAGCTTTTATATTTCGTTTTTCTAAAATCTTTCACATCTACATTCTACTGCATTTAATTTAGAATTCACAAAAAGATTTTTGTTGGGTTATATAAGTACTGAAATATTCTTCTTGTTAAGTAGGTAGCTGTAAACCAGGTCAAAAAGGCTTTCGAAACGGTTGTTTATGAAAAGAATCTGTCATTTGAAAGAATCTTTTCTTCAAGGTTAATTAATTATTTTGTATGAATGAATTTGTGTTCATTCAAAGATGAGGACTTTATGATAGTTAAATATATTCGTTTTCCATATCATTTTATGTAAATTTGTTATCCAGGCACAAACAAGGGGAATAAATAACAAATTGGCAACGGCTAGCTTCCAAATTATTATTTTACAACAAAAACAATACCCGGTATTGGGATTGGCCCAGAATTATACGATCAGTGTATCCCTACATTACTTGACTTATTTAAAGTTGTGCTATGGTATTTCACGTTGTAATCACCGTCTTGTGTGTGTTTTATTTGTTTTAGAAATTCAGAATGCCTCATGACATTGTCGTCACTAAAGATGGAAGTGTCTTTGTTGGGGATGCCACCTCAGACTCGGTTATAAAGTTTGTCCCATCAGAAAGTAAGTTGAGACTTTTTCTCTCCATTAAATCTATCATAATTTACAGTGATTGCCTTAATCAACTAAATGCACTTGCACTTAAAGGAGTTAAATTGCAGGGTCTGACATGTTTAAAAGATCTTCATTAATCTGACTGGCTCATTAAGTTAAATTGCTTTTTTATTATTCATACTTTTCAAAATGTCTCGAAAACTCTACGGGCTTGACTCACATATGAAGTCTGGCCTCAGTGCCTCAGACAAGTGTGTGATTTTGACTGATGTGCACACATTACAGATTCTGCTTGTTGTCTAAAGAATGGCATTATGCCTCATAATTTATGATGTACTTCAAAACCTGAAGTCTAGATGCCCAGCTGAGATCTGTGGTGTTTTTCAGCCTCGCATGTCAATCATCCATCCTTTTTCCTTTTGTATTATGATGTAGCAAGGACATGGAAGCAAATTCATAAGATCCTGAATACAGATGACTCATAGCCAGGGTTGTTTTTTTTATTTTTTTCATATACAATGATAATTCAAGGTGAAAAAACCATCAGGCCTTCACAGACTCGGGTTTTTACAGTATAATCTCTCTTGGTAGAAGGTAGCTTAATGGGCAGCTATTAAATGTCAGTTACAAAGGACAGTTAACTGCAAAGCTAATGAGCCTTATTCTCCTTTTTCCTTTCAGAAGCAGAACATCGTTCTGTTAAAAAGGGAGGAATCGAGGTGCAGGAAATTGAAGGTACACCTTCTGTTTTGTTTAGAGATTTGTCTAAACGTCTGCCCGTGATACGCTATTTGTCATGTTTGTTTCCTTTTTCTAGCTTTGACTTCTGGGTCTTTTCCAGGTCATGGGTGAAGGAACAAACAAAATTTGTCGTGTCAGCTGACATTTTAGGCCGTCAAACTATACTTGTCCCGGCATGTAAAGAAAATGCCAGGCACTCCAGGGCTGTTGTGAATACAGAAAGTGCAGTAAATATTTACTGAGAACCGAACGCTATTTTCACGAGGCCTTAGGTGAACTCTAACATTTTACGTTAAGCAGAGAGCCGATATCCGCTTAATGATTACACAAGCCTAGGTTAACAGTTAGATGTATAAAGCAGACCTTTCCCCTGTAATCAAATAAGGAATTGTTCTGCTCTGTAATTAGATTTAATAGTCAGCCACTGAGGTAGGTACCCGTTTCCTTTATTAAACTCAGTGTTATAATTGACATTTCCTAACATAATACTTTGAAGAGAAAGGAAAAGTGCTACTGCTTTAAAGTTTAACCACCAACATGCTTAGCTATGAAACTCACTCTGTTTTAAAAGCCACTCGGTTTCCATTGAACATCGTTTAAACGATGCAGGTACAAAT
This sequence comes from Clarias batrachus, assembly GCA_003987875.1. Classification (NCBI taxonomy): domain Eukaryota; kingdom Metazoa; phylum Chordata; class Actinopteri; order Siluriformes; family Clariidae; genus Clarias; species Clarias batrachus. The sequence continues at coordinate 93,867 of QMIH01001003.1, forward strand.
TTATTGTACCTTCAAGGTAAAAACACTACTTTCAACTATTTCTTTCAGAAACGGACACGTTCATCCAGGCCAAACTGAAGCCGATCCACAAGCAGACGGTGCACACCGCTGAAGTCACTGTACAGAAACTACCCACGACTAAAGAGAAGGAGGCAGCACCGGTTCAACAGGCCATAGCTACGGAGGAGAAGGAGAAAGACAAAGAGAATGAGAAGAAGAGTGCCACAACTCAGGGTCTGTCTCCTGCAGTCATCACGACTCTGCTCCTGCTTCTCCCCCTGGTTCTGGTCATCACCATTGGTGTCTTCATTCGCTGGAAGAAGAGCAGAATGTATGGAGGTAATTATCGTTAGCCGTAGCGTTTAAAGGCGACAAGGAAGTCTCTGATCACGCTGTTTCATCTGTTAGTCACAGCTTTTTTTTTTTGCATTTAATTAACACTAATTTCAGCTCTATTAGATTGTCGCAGTCCACTTTAATGTCTGTCTGTTGATGTCAGCTTTGTCTCATAGTCTTGTAGACGATGTGATTTTCCAGAACAAAATGATTAATTCAGCATACTTTGATCGATTTTTGAGGTAATTACAAATCCAGTTGGGCCAAGCAAAAAGAAACTGATAAGACCTCATTTTTGATTTTCACACCAGTAACTGGTGTAGTCTTTTAGGTCGTCACACACAACCGCAAATTCAGCTCCTAATGAGATTCTCATCTAGGAATTTAAGTAAAATTCATTCTAACGTTAGTTATTGTTAAAGAAGCATTTTTTTCTATAGCCTATTTGAAACTCGAGTATTTCATTACTGTCACATAACAGTAATTTCAGGGTGAGTTGATCTAGTTTGAGAGTCTTGTTGTTAAAATGCTCTCTAGAGATACGTACATACTGTATGCACTTCATTAGGGGTGAACAGATGCCATGAGGAGTTACTCCAGAGTCGGTGTCTGTGTGCATCATCAGATTTATTTTTTTTCTCCCCTACTTTTGTAAGATGGCCATGAGGTGAAGCTCGAACCATCAGGATCCTCAGGAGGACTCTTGGGTAAACTCAGAGGTGGGTGAAGTATGCAGACCTGTCTCAGTAACAAACTGGCTGCCCTTCTGCGCATACACACACACACACTCTTGATCAGTATCTGCAGTAATGTGTCACGGCTTGATCAGCCATAGTCGCTGTATAAGCTGGTAAGGCTGCATAGTTCGTGCCATGTTCCTCAAGCAATGTTGAGCTTTTAGATGCAGAGATTAATTAAATGGAAGCTTTCTAAAAATATATTTTTAAAAAAAGTAAAAATGGCGCACATATAAATATATATATTTATT